>JBBBDQ010002439.1:442500-500000 GCA_037127315.1 Ascarosepion bandense | reverse complement strand
GCTGTATCTATCAATCTATTTATTTTCTATATTATTTTCTCTCTCCCTCACCCACTTTTCCCCCTTTCTCTTTATATATATATATATAACCGTGATTATAGTTATACTCGTCTCGAAAACCTTCCTCGAAAACTTTCAAACGAAGGAAAAAAATGGTTTGAAAAAAAAAGAAAGTGCTTAGGACATGAAAGTCTGTCAAAAGTGTTCGAACAGAAATCAGCACGAAGCCCAAAGAAAAAAATCCGACACAAGTAACCATCTAACAAAAAGCGCTCAATACAAAGGTAGAACGAACTTAATAGCACCTATATATATATATATATATATATATATATATATATATATATATATATATATATAACACTTAATGAGCCAGACGAACCTACCTAGGTTTCTCCTAAAGCCAGCTTTCCCTGACGATCCATTTAGGAGAAACCTAGGTAGGTTCGTCTGGCTCATTAAGTGCTATATATATATATATATATATATATATATATATATATATATGAAGAGAGACAAAATAATTTATCGATTTGCCAAACCCGTAAACTTCGGCCTTGTTGGTTTGCTTTTGCGCTTGAATAATTTGCACTTTGTAGGAAATCAGTTTGAAATCACTGGATAATTCGGCGCAAAAATCTCTGTAACAGCCGTCTGGTGGATTTGCGGAACGACTGTTCGAACTGATTTCTGATGGCTTGAACAAGAGCTGACACCCTCGTTGTGAACTTTGGGGAACCATGACTTTTGTTACTGTTAACCACACTTTCAGTGTTTCTAAACTTTCCTACCAAACGCGTGATTGTTTGCCGATGGAGAATTTGTCTCCCAGGATATTCGCGTCGAAATGTCCTCTGAACAAGTGTAGATGACTTTGCTGTAAAATGCAGGTCCACAACCTTTGACCTCTTTTAAACTGAATGTTCTGCGTAATGGTTAATCTTGATATCAAATAAATCCAACATGCATGCTATGCAACTCATCTAAAAATGAAAAAGAACTATTTCTTTAGGAATATTTCTTTAAGAAATATGAGCCTTTACTTTTGTCCCCCTTTCTGTGACTCAGCCTGCCTATATATATATATATATATATATATATATATATATATATATATGAATAAATATAGTTTTAAAGTGTGCTATATTTATAGGCTAAATTTGCTCAATTTCAGAGCTAGAGCGTATGTAAATATAAAAGAGTGTACATTGAAGTCAACACTCAAGGGCGACAGACTCTTTCATGCTAAACGCAATCATCTGTCGCCCTTGAGTGTTGACTTCAATGTTCACTCTTTTATATATATATATATATATATATATATATATATATCCGTATGTGAACATCTATCTCAATGTTTACCCATAAAAATTCTTCTATCTATCTATCTATCTATCTATCTATCTATCTATCTATCTATCTATCTATCTATCTATATATCCAAGTATGGGTGGAATAATATTCCTTGTCCAAAGAAACACTATTTTCAAAAAAGTGCTCAATACAAAGTAGAGCTAATAATATTTATTCAGAAATTATAACATGGATATCTTACCATATCACTACAAAAGTAACTAATTTGTTTCGACACTTCTTGTGTCTTGTCAAGTGATGTGGTTATTTTAAATTTTAAAATTTAAAGCCAATTTAAAATAACCACATCACTCGAAAGAAAATAGCTACTTTTGTAGTGATATTGTAACATATCCATATTATAATTTCTGAATAAATGTGTATATATATATTTGTGTGTGTGTGTGCGTGTGTAAATTTTGTTAGCTAGTTTTTGGTCATAATTAAATTAAACCAGTACACAGTTGTGTTAAAATGTACTCAATGCATACATAATGTAGAGCGTTAGAATATTTTTCGTTTGAAAACCAGTTATTTACGCAAACTTGGTTACAAACGTTTTTTATTGTACTCTTTGTTCTATCGAAGATCCTAAATAAAATGGAGTATGATAAAAAAAACTTAAAACAGTGGTGATGTCTGCAGATTGTGTTAAAAAAAAGTTAACCAAAATATTATTTTCAGAACAAAATAAAAAAATTACTAAATGAAAGATCCGAAGTGATGTCCGGATGTAATCACACCAGAAAATGTATTTTAGGATCATCAAACCTGAATGAAAGTGTTTAAGATTCTTAAAAATCTCCTCCGTAATTTAAAAAAAAATCTCCTCCCTAATTTAAAAAAAAAAATCAGTTATTTAAACTTCCAGTCGCACGTTCGTAAATATCCCTGTTGTAGGCTTGAAAACATTGGAAAATCAGTTATTATAAATCACCTGAAGATACCGAAAGGTTGAAACCAAGGTTGCGTAAATAATCAGTCTCTTCATATTTATCTTGTCTATTCATATCTATCTATCTATCTATATATATATATATATATATATATATATACACAAAAATCTAGAGTGAGCCAAAACCTACCGCGGTTTCACACTACGGATCGTCAGGGCAAAGGCTGAAAGACTAAAGATAAAAGCAAATAAATAGATATACACTAAGGTAGGGGGGAACCATACTTTTACTAGACATATCAGCAAAAAAAAAAAAAAGAAAAAAAAAGAGTAACAATTACTAAGCTCTCACACTAAGCAATGAATTTATATTTGTGAAACTTACATTTGTTTAAAATCTCAGTCTTAGCATTAAGAAGATTATGGGCGGGTTCGAATAAGGCTATAGCTAGTTTTTCCTCGCCGCATAAATTATAGAATTTACTGCCTTTATTATAATCAGGACATTTTTTTATTATTTCCCATTTCTTTTCTTTCGTACTTTGTATTGAGCACTTTTTCTTGTGTTTGGTTCCGTTTGGGGTTTTTTCTTTTCTGCGGAGTATTGAATGTTTTGTTCTTGTTCCGCGGGTTTCTTTTTTTTCTCCCCATTTATCCGACGTCTTAGTACACCGGATTGTAACGGATTTAGGTTCTGTTTGTTAATGGTTTTTTCGGAGGTTTATTTTAGTATAAATTTACGGCCGGCATACTTACAGAGTCTATGTAGTTATTATATATATATATATATATATATATATATATATATATATATGGGAAAATGTATTTTTTGAGAGTATTTATTTATTTCTATTATTATATTTGAATATTATATATATATATATATATATATATATATATATATTGGAAATGATTTGTTTGAACATTCTTGATCGATACAAGTATTTAAGTAGATATTCTGTTATAAACAGAATATATACTTAAATACGAGTATCGATCAAAAATAATATTCAAACAAATCATTTCAAATTGTCGGCTGTTGATAACGTTTCGTCAATCTTCGTTAATTTCCAATATATATTGAAATAAACTTTTGAAATTCACATGTGTTGTATGATCATTTCAGCGAGGAAACCTCACTTCTTCAGCGACAAAAAATTCTTTATTATGCCAAATTCAAGAAAAAAAATTAATCCACTTAAAAAGAAATTCATGCACCGGAAGTTCACTTGAAAAGAAAGAAAAAAATAAAAGGAAAGAACTGTGGGAGAGGGAGTTAAAAGAGAGAGTAAATTATGTTATAAGATAACCGTCTATACATTGTTATGGAGGTTAGGGAAGAGGGGGAGGTAAAGCGAAGAGTCTGCGTAATGGATTCAAAACTCGATCATTGAAAAAGACTATTAAAGATTACATATCCGTTAAGAAGTTAAAATTAAGCGTGTCACAGAAATGGAAGTGGGGGGAAGAAAAACGGGTATCTTAATATATGAATTTATGAAACGGGTATATGAATCAAATGGTGTATTCATTTTTTCTTGAATTTGTCATAATAAAGAATTTTTTGTTGCTGAAGAAGCGAGAATTCTTCGTTGAAATGATCATACTACACACGTGATTTTCAAAGTTTTACATATTTGTTTTATACCTATTTGGATAATACTATTTACATCGAGCTCTCTGCCTCGATTATTTTTAATATGAATAAAATTGATATTAATAGGATCTCATTTGTGATTTTGCTTACATACATACATACATACATACATACATACATACATATATATATATATATATATATATAACTCAGTCACTTCATATCTATCTACCTCAGTCCATTCATATCTATCTAACTGTAGCAATCTTCTGATATCTATCAACCTCAATTTCTTCATATCTGTCTGTCTACTATGGATGTATTTATAGAAAAGCATAGAAAAACTACATTTCAGCGATGTGGGAATGACTGAAACCTACGTGCCAGGTTAGAACCAATGAAATTGCAGTTTCTTCTTTGGATTTTATCAAGAATCTCTCTCTATATATAACAGGAGCCATAAAGCATATCCGGCAGCAATCTTCAAAACTTAAACGAATGCTAGACTTTCGATAAATCGGATAGATTCTGGAGTGAAAAATAGTCTAGCAGGAGATAGTGAACAAAACAATCTAGCAGCAGACATAGCATTTGATTCGATATAACCATTCTGCTTTATGTCAGAAAAGAAGGTCAGCCTGAGAAAGTTAGCATCAGCCACGCAGATCAGCCAGTTAAGTGCCATACGTGATACACGCTTGGGCGATCATGTCTCGAAAAAGACATGACTGACTGGGCAGAAGATTATCGCGTTGTAGGTTGCCATTGCGTTTTGCGGTAGACTAGTTGCCGACCAAGGCTATAGAACCCAATCTGTCCTGTTATTTGACTCATAGCTGGAGGGAGAAGAGATGTATTATATTATTAAGTAGTAATTAGTGGTAGATCAGTTCATTACTTCATAACAATAGAAAACCGATCCCCAACTTTATGCCCCGTAGAAGTTTTTATGATGCTTCCAAGTATTTTATTCAGTCAGTCAGTTAAGTGACATACGTGATACACGCTTTGAGCGATCATGTCTCGAAAAAGACATAACTGACTGGGCAGAAGATTATCCCACAGTAGGTTGCCATTACTTATTGAGGTAGACTGGTTGCCAACGAAGACTATAGAACCCAATTTGTCCTATTATTGAACCCATAACTGGTGGGAAGAGACGGATTAATATCTTTCATATCTGTCTAACTGTATCAATATCTGTCCTTTTATTTAACCCATAACTGGTGGGGAGAGACGCTTTAATATCTTTCATATCTATCTAACTGTATCAATCTCCTGATATATATCTATCGTGATCTTCTACGTTTTACTTCTATTTCTTTTTATTTTTATTTTCCGTTTTTTCTTCTAATGATTCGTCGTTTTTTGTTCGTGATATTCTAAATTTACTTCTATTTTTTCGCTTTTATTTTCTTATCTTTTTCTTTTTATGTTTCGTTGTTTTTTTCCGCGATATTCTACGTTTACTCTATGTTTTTCACTTTTCTTTTCTAATCTTTTTCTTCCAATGTTTCGTCGTTTTTTGTTCGTGATATTCTACGTTTACCTCTATTTCTTTTTCGCATTTATTTTCTTATCATTTCCTTTTATGTTTTGTCGGTTTTTGGTCGTGATATTCTCCGTCTGTTTCTATTTTTTCGCTTTTATTTTCTTATCTTTTCTTTAATATTTTGTCGGTTTTTTTTCGTGATATTCTATGTTTACTTCTATTTTTTCGCTTTTATTTTCTCATCATTTTTTCTTAATGTTTTGTCGGGTTTTGTTCGTGATATTCTACGTTTACTTCTAATTTTTCGCTTTTATTTTCTAATCTTTTTCTTCTAATGTTTCGGTTTTTGTTCCTGATATTCTAAATTTACTTCTATTTTTCTTTTTCGCTTTTATTTCCTTATCTTTATTCTTTTAATGTTTCGTCGTTCTTTCTTCGTGATATTCTACGTTCATTTCTATTTTTTTCGCTTTTATTTTCTTACCTTTTTCTTTTAATGTTCTGTCAAAGTTTTTCCGTGATATTCTACGTTTACTTCTATTTTTCGTTTTGATTTTCTAATCTTTTTCTTCTAATGTTTCGTCGTTTTTTGTTCTTGATATTCTACGTTTGCTTCTTTGTTTTTCGCTTTTATTTTCTTATCTTTTTCTTTTAATGTTTTCTCGGGTTTTGTTCGTGATATTCTACGTTTACTTCTATTTTTTCGCTTTTATTTTCTTATCTTTTTCTTTTAATGTTTTCTCGGGTTTTGTTCGTGATATTCTACGTTTACTTCTATTTTTTCGTTTTGATTTTCTAATCTTTTTCTTCTAATGTTTCGTCGTTTTTGTCGGCGCTATTCTACGTTTACTTCTATTTTTTCGCTTTTAGTTTCTTCTCTTTTCTTTTAATGTTTGTCGGTTTTTGTTCTTGATATTCTTCGTTTACCTCAATTTTTTTTCGCTTTTATTTTCTTTTCATTTCCTTTAATGTTTTGTCGGTTTTTGGTCGTGATATTCTACGTTTACTTCTATTTTATTCGCTTTTATTTTCTTATCTTTTTCTTTTAATGTTTTGTCGTTTTTTTTTTTCGTTATATTCTACGTTTACTTCTATTTTTTTTTTTTTTTGCTTTTATTTTGTAATCTGTTTCTTCTAATGTTTCGTCGTTTTTTGTTCGTGATATTCTACGTTCACCTCTAATGTTTTGGTTTTTATTTTCTTATCTTTTTCTTTTAATGTTTTCTCGGTTTTTGTTAGTGTTATTCCACGTTTACTTCTATTTTTTTCGCTTGTATATTCTAATCTTTTTCTTCTAATGTTTCGTCGTCTTTTGTTCGTGATATTCTACGTTTATTTCTATTTTTCCGCTTTGATTTTCTTATCTTTTCCTTTTAATGTTTCGTCGTTTTTTTCCATGATATTCTACGTATACTTCTATTTTTTTTTTTCGCTTTTATTTTCTTATCTTTTTCTTTTAATATTTCGTCGTTCTTTGTTCGTGACATTCTACGTCTATTTCTGTTTTTTTTTTTTACGCATTTATTTTTTTACCTTTTTCTTCTAATATTTCGTCGTTTTTTGTTCGTGATATTTTACGTTTACTTTTATTTTGCTCGGATTTTTTAAAAATCTTTTTCTTTTAATGTTTTGTCGTTTTTCTTTCCGTGATATTCTACGATTACTTCTATTTTATTCACTTTTATATTCTAATCTTTTTCTTCTAAGGTGTCGTCGTTTTGTTCGTGATATTCTACGTTGACTTCTATTTTTTCGCTTTTATTTTCTAATCTTTTTCTTCTCATGTTTCGTTTTTTTTCTTCATGATATTCTACGTATACTACTATCTTTTTCGCTTTTATTTTCTTATCTTTTTTTTAATGTTTTGTCGTTTTTTTTGTGTTATTCTACGTTTACTTCTATTTTTTTCGCTTTTATTTTCTCATCTTTTTCTTTTAATGTTTCGTCGTTCTCTGTTCGTTTTTATTCTACGTTTGCTTCTATTTTTTCCCTTTTATTTTCTTATCATTTTTTCTTAATGTTTTGTCGGTTTTTTGTTCGTTTTTATTCTACGTTTACTTCTATTTTTTCGCTTTTATTTTCTAATCTTTTTCTTCTAATGTTTCGGTTTTTCTTCCTGATATTCTAAATTTACTTTTAATTTTTTTTCGCTTTTATTTCCTTATCTTTATTCTTTTAATGTTTCGTCGTTCTTTCTTCGTGATATTCTACGTTCATTTCTATTTTTTTCGCTTTTATTTTCTTATCTTTTTCTTTTAATGTTCTGTCAACGTTTTTCCGTGATATTCTACGTTTACTTCTATTTTTTCGTTTTGATTTTCTAATCTTTTTCTTCTAATGTTTCGTCGTTTTTTGTTCTTGATATTCTACGTTTGCTTCTTTGTTTTTCGCTTTTATTTTCTTATCTTTTTCTTTTATAATTTTGTCGGTTTTTGTTCGTGATATTCTCCGTTTTATTTTTTCGCTTTCATTTTCTTATCTTTTCCATTTAATGTTTCGTCGTTTGTTTCCGTGATATTCTACGTTTGCTTCTTTGTTTTTCGCTTTTATTTTCTTATCTTTTTCTTTTAATGTTTTCTCGGGTTTTGTTCGTGATATTCTACGTTTACTTCTATTTGTTTCGCATTTATTTACTTTTTTTTTCTAAAGTTTTGCCGTTTTTGTTTTTGTTACCTTCTAATTTCTTTGGTTTTTCATTCTTGTTTTCTTTTTCTTTTTTCTCATATTTTGTCGTTTTTATTCGTGATCTACGTTTTCTGCTATTTTTTCATCTTTTCTTTTCATCTCTTTTTGGTCTTATTTTTCTTCGTTTTTTTCTTGAATTTTTACTTTTTCTACTATTTGTTTTTCTTTCTCATCTGTTGCTTTCTATTCGTATTCTTCTAATGTTTCGTCGTTATTTGTTCTTTTTCTCTTACGTCTTGTTCTATTTCCTTTTCTTTCTCAATTTTTTGTTTTCTTTTTCTCCTAAACTTTAGACTTTTTGTTCGTGATCTTCTCCGTATTTGTCTTTTTTTTCTTTTTTAATTTTTCTTTCCTTTTTTCTTCTAACTTTGTGTCGTTTTCTGTTCGTTATCTTCTACGCTTTCTTCTATTTTCTTTCCTTTTTCATCTTTTTTCTTCTAATGTTTCGTCACTTATTATTCGTGATTTTCTACGTTTTGGTCTATTTACTTTTATTTTTATCTGTTGTTTTCTTTCTTCTTCTAATGTTTCTTCTTTTTTTGTTTTTGATCTTTTACGTTTTCTTCGATTTGTTTTTATTTTTCATCTTTTGTTTCCTATTGTTTTTCTTGCAATGTTTTGTCGTTTTGTGTTCATAGTCTTCTACGTCTTCTATTTCCTTTTCATCTTTCGATTTGTCTTTTCTTTTATTGTTTTATCATTTTTGTTCCTGATCTATTAGGTTTTCCTTTCCTTTTCATCTTTTGTTTTCTTTTCTTTTTTTCTAATGTTTCATCGTTTTTTGTTCGAGATATTCTACGTTTTATTCTCTCTTATTTTCTTTTTCATCCTTTATTTTCTTTCATTTTAATATTTTGTCGTTTTTTGTTCGTGATATGCTCCGTCTTCTTTTTCTTTTTCATCATTTGGTTTCATTTTCGTTTCATCGGTTGTTTTTTTTTAGTTCTTTTACGTTTTCTTTTATTTCTTTTTCTTTTTCTTCTTTTGTTTTTTCTTTTTATTCGAATGTTTCGGCGTTTTTTCTTCGTGATCTTCTACGTTTACTTGTAATTCCTTTTCATTTTTATCTTTTGCTTTTTACTCCTTTTTATTCTAATGTTGTTGTTTTTTTTTCCAGATCTTCTACGTTTACTTGTATACCGTTTACTCTTTTATCTTTTGGTCTATTTTCTTTGATGTGCATTGTGGTGCAGTGGCTATCGCCTCGGAACGAGAAATCGGGGAGCCGAGTTCGAATTCCAGTAGAATTCCTTGAGTTCACTTACGCGCAAATACCCTTGGGAAAAGTATTAATCCGTCACGTCCCTCCAATTATGGGTTAAATAACAGGACAGATTGGGTTCTATAGCCTTGGATGACAACCAGTCTACCGCAGAAAGCAATGGCAACCTACTGGGGGATAATCTTCTGCCCAGTCAGTTATGTCTCTTTCGAGACATGATCGCCCAAGCGTGTATCATGTATGACACTTAACTGACTGACTAATCTTTCACGTTTTTGTTTTTTGTTTTTTTATGTGTTCTTCTACGTTTTCTCCGATTTTTTGATTTTCATTTTTTTCATTTGTTTTTCTTCTTATGTTTCGTTGTTTGTTTTTGTTTTCTCTTGACCTTCTTCGTTTTCTTTTTTTCTTTTCTTTTTCTCTTTTGGTTTTTTTTTTTTTGTTCTTTTGATGTTTCGTCGTTTTTTTTTCCGTGATCTACGTTTTCTTCTAATTTTTTTTCTTTTTCATTATTTCTTTACTTTTATTTTTCTTCTAATGTTTCGGCGTTTTCTTTTTCCTGACTTCGTATATGTTTTTTTTTTCTCTTTTGATGTTTCTCCGTTTTTTGTTAGTTGTCTTTTACTTTTTTCTATTTCTTTTTCTTTTCCAGCTTTTGTTTTTTTTATATATTTTCTCTTTCTTTTTTCGTGATTTCCTACGTTTTTTTCTATTTCTTTTTTCGTTTTTCATCTTTTGTTTTCTTTTTTTCTCTGTTTCGTAGTTTTTATTCGTGATCTTCTACCTTATTTTAATATCTTCTTCTTTTTAATTTTTTTTGTTTTCTTTTTTTTTCTTCTTCTCAGTTTTCGTCTTTTTTGATTGTGTTTTTCTACGTTTTCTTCTTTGCCGTTTATTCGCTTCTTTTCTTTTGTCTTCTTTCTTTTCCATTTTATTCTTATTTTTCTTTTTTGTTCGTATTTTTTACGTTTTCTCTATTTACCCTTCTTTGTTTTCTTTTGTTTTTCTTCTTCTTCTTCTTCCTCTTTTTTATTCGTATTCTTCATTTTTTTTCTTTCTTCCTTTTTTTATTTCTTTTTTCTTTTACTTTTTCTTTCTTTTTATTCGTATTTTTCTGTATTTTCTTCTATTTCCTTTTATTTGTCTTTCGTTTTGTTTTCTTTTTTTTTGTTTTCGTTTTTTCTTAGTATTCTTCTACGTTTATTCTTATTTTTTTGTCTTGTTTTGATTTTTTTCTCGTGCTTTTTTGTCTTTTTATTTGCATTCTTCTACGTTTTCTTCTTCCTTGTTTTGTTTTGTTTTTGTTTTTTTCTGATGCTTTTTCGTCTTATTTGTTCGTATTTATTACGTTTTTTTTATTTCTTCTTGTTTGTATTCTTTTCTCTTTTCTTCTACTTTTTCGTTTTTTTACCGTCGTCGTCTTTTTTCATTTTCTTCATCTGTTTTTTCTTCTGTCTCTTTTTCTTTTTATTATATTTTCTTTTTTTTTCTTTCCCCCAACTTTCGTTTTATGCATCTTTTTTCTTCTTTACTTTTTCTTCCTTTTTTTCTCTTTTTGTCATATTTTTCCTTCGTTTTTTCTTTTTCATTATACTATTTTCTCTTTCTTGTGGTAGTTGTCGTCAATTCCGTTTTTTCTCTTCGGTCTCTTATTTTTTTCTTCTTCTTTTTCTGCTTAGTCGTATTCTTTTACTAAGTATTCACAAAAATAGTGACTTACAATGGAGATAAAGTGATTCTGTCAATCATCCCAAAATTCTCTTTCTTTTTCCTCCATTTTTTCTCTCCTTTCGATTTTCTAACATTTTCTCTTGATATCGAATTCCTTCAGCATGTTGCCTTGATTTTTTGGGACTGTTCCCAGTGCTCTGACATCGATTGTTACGACTCACAATTTTGTTTTTCACAGTTTCATCAGTAACAGAAAAAATATTTATCTCTCCTCATACTTTATTTCAAATCTACTCTATCGTTCGGTAGATCTGTAAAATTCAATATCTGGCATTTTTCTCTCGATTTGTTCTCCTAGCTGAAATTGGGTGATCCGTTTGAATCTCGAAGACCCAGAGAATATTATAGCTCTTATTTTTTTACGACTGATTCTGGTCTATATAATTGTTATAAGCGGTCAATGCATAATGGCTTTTATTATTAGTATTATTGTTCACTCACCGAATACTCGTTTCAGTAAAGCCTGGTGGCCCGACCTGCAGAATTAACGACAATAAACCTGCAAAATATTCCAGCACTCTCGTATTTTAACTATGTCTAGAAAATTATGTCATCTGGATGGTTCCAATTCTTTCTCCAATGCCCACTTCTAATTTTTACCTCAGATCTTTAAGGACCTTCCCTAGTAATCCGATAATAACTGACGCTTATTTGAAAATTGGATCTTTATGTGTAATGGGGATTACCCATATGACACATGAACTCGTTCAAACTGTATATAAGTAGAAGTTCTGTCTTGTAGAAGCAGATTAAGATGTAGAGATAGACAGACAGAGAGAGTGAGAGCAGAATCTATTTCAGCAAATACTTCTGACAGCCAGACTGAACAGTCACGCTAATAATCTCGCATTGGTACATATTTGTACTGCTGTCTTTGTAATATATTTGTTTAACACTATTCCGTCTTTGTGTTGTTAATTCTTATCCCAACAAGAATACAACTTGGTGACGGGGTCACAACATTATGAGAGACGCTTATTCAAGGTGGGGGGGCTCTTTTTCTTTTCTTTTTACTTTTTTCTTTCTACTAATGTTCAGTCAGTACAAGGCTCGAGAGTTCCTCAGGCTAGAGCGTTGTGAATGAGGTTGTTGCATGAGCGTAAGAAGTGCAGTCTATAAGATGTTAATATTCTAGCGCCGGATTCAAATAAGTGACAGTTATTATCGGAGTACTACGGAAAGTCCTTAAGAATCTAGGATAAAAAGAAAAGAACTGGACATTGGAGAAAGATTTGGAGCCATCCAAATGACATTATTTGCTAAACATAATTAAAATATGGAAGAAGGTGCTGGAATATTTTGGGGACTTACTGTCGCTAATTCTCAAGGGCAGGCCACCAGGCTCTACTGGGGCGAGTATTCGGTGAGTGAATAATAATAATAATAATAATAAGACCTGGAAATAATAATAATAATAATAATAATAATAATAAGACCTGGAAATTGAAATAGAAAAAATGTGGAAATTGAAAACAAGAGTTGTGCCAGTGATAGTAGGTGCACTTGGAATGATAAAAAATGGAACAAAACAACACATTGAAAGAATCCCTGGAAACCCCAGCTTAAGAGATATACAAAAAATTGTCTTATTAAGTACAGCCCACACACTAAGGAAAACTTTATCTATGTAATGCTAGGGATGATGGGGAAGACAGAAAAACATGAAATGGAGCCATAACAACACGCCACGACCTGCCTTAGGTCTCCCCGCAGACTTGGTTGGTAGTGAGACCAAAGCAGAAATCGAAATATGATGAAAAATGACATAATAATAATAAAATATTTAAATAATTATAAATAAATAATAAGAATAAATAATTTAAATAATAAATAAAAAGGTCTTTTCACTAGGAACTTTCAATAATAATAATAATAAACTTTCAATAATAATAATCACTAGGAACTTTCAGGCAAATATTATACATAATAATGTCGAGCTAAGATGTAGGTTCTGTGATAAATACCAAGAAACAATAGACCATCTAATCTCAGGATGTTCTGTACTTGCCCCAAATGAATATAAAAATCGTCACGATAGACTGGGGCAATATTTACATTGGACAATGTGCAAACACTATGGAAAATATGTAAATAAACACTGGTATAAACATCACCCAGCACCGGTTACAGAAATAGAAGATGTCACCATTCTATGGGATTACACCATCTACATAGACAGAAAAATTGAAGCAAATAGGCCAGACATTATTGTTAAAAACCAGAAAGAAAGAACTTGTCTATTATTTGATATGGCTTGTCCAGCGGATTGTAACATAGCAACCAAGGAATTCGAAAAACTGTCAAAATATAAAGACCTGGAAATTGAAATAGAAAAAAATGTGGAAATTGAAAACAAGAATCGTGTCAGCGATAGTAGGTGCACTTGGAATGATAAAAAATGGAACAAAACAACACATTGAAAGAATCCCTGGAAACCCCAGCTTAAAAGATATACAAAAAATTGTCTTGATAAGTACAGCCCACATAGTAAGGAGAACTTTGTCTATGTAACGCTAGGGATGATAGGGGAGATAGAAAAAACATGAAATGAAGCCATAACAACACACCACGACCTGCTAGGTCTTCCCGCAGACTTGGTTGGTAGTGCAACCATAACAGAAATCGAAATATGATGAAAAATGACAAATAATAATAATAATAATAATAATAATAATAATGATTCTTTATCTCCCTTACTATTCTGCATATCATTAATAGCACTAACCAGTCAACTTAATAAGACAGAATGTGGTTATAAAATAGGCCAAAAGAAAATAAGCCATCTATTTTACATGGATGACTTAAAGTTATATGCTAAGAATGATAATGAGCTGGAAGGTCTTCTGCAAACTGTAAAATGCTTCAGCGAAGACATTGGAATGAAATTTAATTTGAATAAATGTGCTAAAGCTACAGTTTTACGTGGATCAATACAAGAAACATCCTCAATTAGCCTAGACCCTGCTGTAACAATAAAAGAATTGAAACCAGAAGAAGCTTATAAATACCTAGGTGTAAATGAGAGCGAAAACATTCACCATAAAAAAATGAAAGAAATAGTGCGTAAAGAGTACTATAGAAGGCTACGAATGATATTAAAAACTGAATTAAATTCACAGAATAGAGTTATGGCCATTAATAGCCTTGCAATCCCAGTTGTCCAATATAGCTTCAACATCTTAAACTGGACTCTAAACGACATCAGGCGAATGGATGCTAAAACAAGAAAGCTTCTTTCTAAGCATAGGATGCATCACCCAAAGGCTGATGTAGACCGTCTATACATACCCCGTAAAGAAGGTGGAAGGGGTCTTATTCAGCTGGAATTGTCATACAAGATAACAACTATTGGCTTACTAACATACATAGAAACAACAAAGGATTGGATGATACAATTAGTAAGGCAACATGAAGAAAGAAAGAAAAAATATTCAATAATAAAAGAAGGCAGTAAATACAAACAAGAATTACAGTTAGTAGATTCTGTAGAAAAGCAAAACAGTAGCCAAGAACCAACTATTGCGGCAAAAAATATGAAAATGAAGGCCAAAGATAAAGCTCTTGAAAAGATGAAACAGCGCTGGCAAGACAAACCTCTGCATTTCCAGTACGTGCCAATAAATCCAATGTTGACAAAGTTAATACTCATCGATGGTTACGTGCATCTGGATTAAAGTCTGAAACTGAAGGATTTATACTTGCAGCACAAGACCAAAGTCTTTTCACGAGAAACTTTCAGGCAAATATTATGCATAATAATATGGATCCAAAATGCAGGTTTTGTGATAAACACCAAGAAACAATAGACCACCTAATCTCAGGCTGTTCTGTGCTTGCCCCAAACGAATATAAAAATCGCCACGATAGAGTTGGGCAATATTTACATTGGGCAATGTGCAAACATTATGGAAAAGCTGTAAACAAACACTGGTATGAACCTCATCCAGCACCGGTTACAGAAATAGAAGATGTAACCATTCTATGGGATTACACCATCTACACAGACAGAAAAATTGAAGCAAACAGGCCAGACATTATTGTTAAAAACCAGAAGGAGAAAACTTGTCTATTAATTGATATGGCTTGTCCAGCGGATTGTAACATAGCAATCAAGGAATTTGAAAAACTGTCAAAATATAAAGACCTGGAAATTGAAATAGAAAAAATGTGGAAATTGAAAACAAGAGTTGTGCCAGTGATAGTAGGTGCACTTGGAATGATAAAAAATGGAACAAAACAACACATTGAAAGAATCCCTGGAAACCCCAGCTTAAGAGATATACAAAAAATTGTCTTATTAAGTACAGCCCACACACTAAGGAAAACGTTATCTATGTAATGCTGGGGATGATAGGGAAGATAGAAAAACATGAAATGGAGTCATAACAACACGCCACTACCTGCCTTAGGTCTCCCCGCAGACTTGGTTGGTAGTGAGACCAAAGCAGAAATCGAAATATGATGAAAAATGACATAATAATAATAATAGTGATTATGCATTAACCGCTTATAACAATTGTATGGACCAGAATCTGTATGGAAGAAGCCGTCAGAGTGGAAGGTCTTGCTCAATAAATATGAAATAAATGTGGGTGGTTAGTGCCAGTGCACAGGTCTTAGCAATTTCAAAATCACCCCTAAATGAGCCAATTGTAGCACTTATCTTTTATGACTTACAATGATTTTGTTTATTCTGTACAAATTATAAAGTTATCACTTACTGGAAAATCGGTGGCGCACCTTTACTACCGGTTCTGATCTTCTAGCCTATAATAGGCGAGAGTAGTGTCCGTTTGAAATGCAAGGTGTCATAAAATTGTATCCGTTTCATTCTCTCAGTGAGATTCTATTTTGCGTATTTAAAACAGGTCAGTGTAGTTAAAATGCAGTTGCTTTTCCCACACGTTTATCTATTCTTATCATTTTCCAGGGTTACTTTTCTGGTGATCCAATGTGCAAATTATAGATTGGAGATATCGAAATGAAACAGGCGCAAGCATTTAAATATCTGGGAAGCGTGTAAACAGAACGGACAGTGCGACACTATAATTTGGAGTCACGTTGAAATAGTGAAAGTGCTTTCCAAAAGCTAAGCAAAGTATTAAGAAATAGAAAAATTATCGTAAGAAGCAAAGAAAAGAGTACTGGACTGTTGTGTAGTATGACTCCTTCAGTATGGCAGTGGATGCTGGACAATCTCCTCACAGACGCACTCTGGTTCTACAGAAGGATGATGAGAATATCATCAACCGAAACATGTGTGCAACGGTAAAGTTCTAGAAATAATGCCAACAAAAATACCACTTATACTTAACATTAGGAAGATACAACTGACTTCCTGAGCACATAATGAGAAAAGAGGACTTGGAAAATTTGATCCCTACAAGACAGATTGTAGGTAAGAGGGACAGAAGAATGCAACGCACAAACTTACTGGTGAGCTTCGAATGGATGACGGAGCAAAGTTCGACGGAGATAACAAAAAGACAAAAATTATTAAGAAATACAAAGGGCAAGAAAATGTGGAGAGTCATGATCGTCAGTATCTTGAAGGGACTCGCAACATAGAAGAGGAAGATATTGTGCTTAGGTGTCTTATTATTTGCATGCACTCTGTATTTGCTCCGTCTGATCAATCATGACCGTTACCTCATGGGTTTTTATTGCATTCTTTTGGACCAAAGGAACAGTTTCGCTCTTTAGATTTCCTCTGCGTAGCCATGTCTCTGTCGATTTAGCTACCATTTCCGATTATTATTATTATTATTATTATTATTATTATTATTATAGATATCATCCATTGAAATAAACAGTTTCTCTCTTTAATTTTCCTCTGCGTAGCCATGTCTCTGTCGATCTTGCTGCCATTCCCGAGACAACTATTATTATCGTTTATCGTCATCAATGCATTTGACGACGATAATCCTAATTCACCATTTTTTATAATTAATCCTTTTATTATTTTCACCATTGTTAGTAGTATTAGTAGCATTATTAGTATTATTAGTCACAGCGTGACTAACAGTTATAGTAGCACTCATTTGTATTTCTGCTTGATTATTTGTAGTTTTCTTTTTTCTTTCTCTGCTTTTTTCTTCATTTTTATTGTCGTTTTCTTTTTTTTCTTTCTTTCTTGCGTCGATCTCTGTTTATTCACTTATCCTTCCTTTTCCTTTTATATTTGATTTTTTCATTAAATTTTCATCATTTTTTATTCAAACTTTATTCTTTGTGTTGTCTTTAAGGCTCTCGTTCTTAAACACTATGTTCTTATTTCTTTCTCTTCGTTTTACTTTCTTTCCCGTCTTATCACGTGCCTTTGATTTTTTCACCGATTTTTTTCTTTCTTTTTTCAGCCATTTATTTTTCTTGTTTTTCCTTCGTTCATTTATTTTTATTTCTTTTTGTTTTTCTACATTTTCAATTTTCATTTTTTTTTACCTTTTTTTCATATTTTGTCTTTTTCTTTCTTTTTCTTTTTTCATCCATTTTTATTTTTCTTTCTTTTGTCTAAAAAAAGTTTCAATTTTGAATAATTTTTAACCATTTCTTTCATTTTTTATCCTTCTATCTTTTTTCATTCTTTTTTCATCCATTTATTTTATTTTTTCTTTATCCATTTATTTTTCTTTCTTTTTTTATTTCGCTACATTTTCAATTTTGATTATTTTACTCTTTTTTCATATATTTTCTTTCTTTTCTTGCCTTTTCTTTCTTCCTCAACTTATTCTTCTTTCTTTTTTTGTTTTGCTACAACAGTTTCAAATCTGAATATTTTTTTACTCTTTCTTTCACTTTTTATCTTTTCATTTTTCTTTCTCAATTCTGAATGTCTTTTCTCCCGTTTTATCAGTATTTATTTTTCTTTCTTTTTACGATTTATTTCTTTGCTACTTTTTATTTTTTTGTTTCCTTTGTTTAATTTCTTTTTTTACCACACGTTTAAATGTTTGTGTTTTTTCTTCAACTAATTATTCTTTTATTTTTCTTCAGCATTTACAATTTTTAATATTCTTTTTATTCGTTCTTTCGTTTTTTTTATGCTTTATTTCTTTTCATGATTTTGTCTTTCTTTCGTTCGTTCTTTCTTTCTTTCTTTTTCTTTCTTTCTTTCTTTCTTTCTTTTTTCTATTCATTCAATTTTTAGTTATCTATTCCTCTGCTCTCTTTATTTTCTACGCTTTACTTTTTGTCCACTCATTCATTCATTCATTCATTCATTTATTTAATCTTTCATTTTTATATGCTTTTTGTTTCTTAGTCATACATTTTTCTTTCTTTTCCCCACTTTTAATATATGTTCTTTCTTTCCTCGACTTTCCTTCCTGTTTTTCTTTCATTCGTTTTGTTTTTCATACATTCACAATTTTTTCCCCTCTTTTTCTATCTGTTTATTGTTCTTCATCTCTCATTCTATCACCTCCCCCCTCCAGCCATTCTTCATCCTTCCAGCATCTTCCCTCTTTCTTTAGCCGATCCGATTTTGTTCAGCCTCCCCAACTCATTCACCCTGTCCGTGACGTCATATGTCGGTCAGTGTATATTGGTCAATACGCAATCGCCTCCAACGCCGTCTTTTTTGCCTTTCATTCCCACTGACCAGCCGGCTTGATCAAATCGATCTGTTTGCTTGAACAGTCGTTAGACATTGTGCCTCGCTTTGCATCACCAGAAAATAACACAATCAAAAAGGTGGCATTGTTAAAAACAGTCCAAGTAATAAAACCCTACCAGTCACCACCATCACTACCGCACCTGCGAACAATTGCTGGTGATATTAACGCACGACTACTAATAATAATATATTTACGAATCTAATTGCTATTTTTAATATTGTTAATTGTTATTTAATGATATCGATTTCCATACTAAATTCTGCTGAATTTAGAGATTTACTTCAGTAAGATTCGAATCTAGGTAACAATAACAACAACAACAACAATGTGGGCGCCTACCATAGCACGATGGTTAGTCAGCAAGTCTCTTAGTTTACTCTCTAGTGCAGAGAATGTGGATAATGTTACGAAGAAGGCGTAATCAGCGAGGCGAGTTCAAATTCCAGCCAGGTCTATTGCTTTCAATTTTGCACAAAAATGTTGCCCCCTGAAAAAATCTAACATTAATCCAATTTCTTCTACGCTTCTCAAACAATGGATTAAATAGCAGAATAGATTGGGCTCTGTGTCTTTAGGTGCTGTCAGTTTTGAGAAGGGATTTCTGAATTCTGAAAAAGGAAATTCTGAAAAACCCTGGTGGAGGTAACAGTAAACGATACCACCATCTTTGCCAGGAAGCTATGTCAATTCACTGATAAAAATAAGAAAAGCAATACGTTCAGAGTCTTGATAGTCTACGCCCCGAGGATTTCTATTTAAAATCGTCTCACTCCTAAGGAAAGTAGTAAAGCCACTAAAACGCAAAGATTTACTGGATTTTAAAATAATATGAGAAACGAGAGAAATTTTATTAAGGATTGGGAACAATAAATTGAACATGAATTAAGAAGGTGATAAATCCACTAAGACGCAAAGATTTACTGGGTTTGAAAGAATATGAGAAACGAGAAAAACTTTATTAAGAAGCGAGAAAAATGAACAGGAATTAAGAAGACAAAAAGATAAGGGTTGACATTGCATTTAATTTTTTGGAGATCAAAATTAACTGGAAAGTAAGAAGGTGAAAGAGAGTCTCACATGCGAGAAGTGCAAAAGAAGAAGCTCTTAGCGTAAAGCTTTTGGCTATATTTAGCCATTTCAACTGTAAGATGATGAGACCTGGCTACCATTCAGGGCACATTAATGTGCCCGGCACAGCGGTTTAAAAACCTACGTTTAACTACTAATCATGCATGACTGTCAATAACAAATCTGAAGCTCATTAGCATTCATTTTGCACGTCAGTGGAAGCGTCCACAGTGGATTAAAGGAAAATATGGTCTCCTCCTTGACAACATGAGATTGCATGCAATAAATATAACACAAGAAAAACATGGAACTCGGTTGGGCTGTGCTAACCCATTCGCCATACTCACCTGACTTTGCAAGAAATTTTATTACCTTCACCGATTATATTTACCTGGCACATGCCAGGTAGGGTTTATGCTCTCTCAGTTGCGTCTCCGTCTTCGGGCAGAACGCGGCTCACTTGTCCGCGGACAGAAACGCAGCTGAAGAAAATAGATTACTGAGTGGTACCCGGTCCCGGGGAACAACTGCCCGAGGCTGCACCAATCTCATTGCACTAGAGAATAGAACGGTGGTCGCAGCCGAGGTCAGCGCAACCGATGGTTGTGGTGGCTGGGTAATTTTTGGCCCTGGCCTGAGCGTACCCACATTAAACTCGACCTTGTGTCGTATCACGTTTTAGTGAGAAGATGAGACAAATATACTTACCTTTTCTGATCGCTGCAAAACGTTTCGAGAAAAAAAAATATCTAACGAAATCCATATTTAAAGATTCAGGGGAAAGTTTTCGTATCAAAACCTGCAGAATTTTACTCAAAAGATATCGAAGAGCTGCCTGATAAGTGCCAACAAGTCACTGTAAATAATGGTGAGTATATGAGTGAATGTGGATGTGCGTTGTGGTGCAGTAGATATCGACTCGGAACGAGAAATCGGATAGCCGAGTTCGAATTCCAGTTGAATTCATTGCGTTCACTTACGCGCAAATACCCTTGGGAAAGGTATTAATCCGTCTCTTCCCTCCAGTTATGGGTTAAACAGCAGGACAGATTGGGTTCTATAGCCTTGGTCGGCAACCAGTCTACCGCCGAAAGCAATGGCAACCTACTGCGGGATAACGTTCTGCCCAGTCAGTCATGTCTCTTTCTAGACATGATCGCCCAAGCGTGTATCACGTATGGCACTTAACTGACTGACTGAATATAATAGTTAGAAACAATTAAAGCTTCTACTGGCCATAAAGTGGAGGATCTGTTTTCTATTGTTTTGAAGTAATAAACTGATCCCCCACTAATTAATACTTAATAATATAATACATCTCTTCTCCCTCTACCTATGAGTCAAATAGCAGGACAGATTAGGTTCTATAGCCTTGGTCGGCAACCAGTCTACCGCAGAAAGCAATGGCAACCTACTGTGGGATAATCTTCTGCCCAGTCAGTCATGTCTCTTCGAGACATGATCGCCCCAGGCGTGTATCACGTATGGCACTTGACTGATATGAGTGAATAAAATGTGTTCTATACGACAATGTCCAACACAAAAAAAACATCATAATCGTCCCAAAGAGATGAGCTTCGTAGTTCATGTTGTACCTGTGGTGGGATCGTCGGCGTATTAGTTATTTAGAGTTATTAAAACACAATGAAACACCGAATGCACATTTTTATGTTCAGTTGCTGAAACATGTCCATAAAGGTTTGTTCGAAAAGAACCCTGCGCTCGTCAATAAGATAAATATTGTTCTTCTCCATGTCACCGCAAGGCCGCATACAACATGAAAAACACAGGAACACATTTTGGAACTCGGTTGGTCTGTTCAATTCCATCCACCATATACACCTGACCTTGCCCTTGTACTCTTTTTGATGGAAAAAGCTTTCTCTTATGAAAACCAGATCCCGTTGAAAAGCTGCTTAATAAATGGCAACAAGTTATCTATCTAAACTTAATTATTAATTGAAATTTGTCTCTGTGTGTGTGTGTGTGTGTGTGTGTGTGTGTGTGTGTGTGTGTGTGTGTGTGTGTGTGTGTCCGTTACCTATAGACTCCGAAACAGATGAACCGATTTTCTTGAAAATTTACAGTTGTACTATAAGCGTCTGTGAGTGTTCTTAGCTAGGTTTTGTGTCAAGGTACCCCCGATAAATATCGAAAATCGATAATCGAAAAAATCGGGTTATAGAAGGAGTGGTCCGATTTTAATCAAATTTGATGCACTCATAGACAAAGACATAAGAAACGATATTCAGAAGTTTCAAGGTTGCAGTTCTTACAATAGTGTAAAAAAATCGATAATATATATATATAAATGGCAAGATGTTTGTGTGTGTGTCTGTTTATCTGCCTGTATGTCTGTATTTTTGTTCAGCGCTTTTATTTTAGTTTTTGCTCTAGAAAGTTGGCCCAAGTGTAGTACAAGAACAGACTGGTTAGGAACGGTGATCCACTTGTAATTGTGCAAACGACTGGGATCAGATGATGCAAACCAATATATTCATGTTCTGACAAGTTATGTTTTCATTTCATCAGCCCGGGCCTTAATATTTAGGATGCATCATATCATGTACACTGCGGCAAATCATTCTCATCTTTTTTCTATTTCTTTCGTAAGAAGTAAGTTCCACTCAATCAGTTTCTTCTCCAGTACTATGTGGAACAGACACCCAAGAAGTTGCTTCCCTGACTATTACAATCATAATCGTTTCAAGTCTAGGGTCGATTGTTATCTATCCGACATACCTTCAAAAGTACACTTCTTGCTTCCTCCTTTTCTTACAGCAATCTCACTCAGTAACCCTCTGCCTTTAGTGGCCCTTGGGTCATGGAGTAAGTGAACTAAAAAGTTAAAACAGTTTTCCAAGAGATAGGACCTGGAATTGAAATGAAAACAGTAAAAGTATTTGTTCACTACTGCTGTAGCCTGGTATTGAACTCACAACTCTTTCAGGCTACAGTAGTGGTAAACAAATAACTCAGAGTGTTAAGTCAAAGGGAGATAACTACATGGCTACCAGAATTAGCATCGCAAACATGGCAATAAAGATGAGGAAAATAGTCCGAACAATGTAAATAGAGTAAATACTACCTCATCTCAGAAGTGTAGAAAATCAACACTTCATATTTAAATAAAAATATTCCATTACTTTTATTCTGTTTTTCATTGGTGACTTTGTCGTATTGTGGAGTGGGTGGGTTGGATCCAGTGGAATTACATACGCATAGAGATTGCCAGCCAGACTGGCTGCTGTCTGCATCTCTAACTCAACTCTAAACCGTAAAACTGTCTCACTTAGCTGAAGTCACTTAAATAATTGTCTCCATTGACACATTTAGCTTCCGGTGCCTCCCTACTACCTCGGGCGTTGACCCTTCTTTGATCTCCGTTAGTCAAAACAAAATTCGCCAGCCTAACATCTGTGTTTCGCATACTGCGACATCGCCCAGTGCAAAATACACTTCTTGGCAAAATTCTCTCATTTTCACTGGCAATTATGAATGACCCTCAACATTATTCCGCACCGACCAAGATATTATACAACACAATAGATAAACGCTTTCTCTGAAAAATAAGATTACCAATGCACCATTCAAGAAAGTCTCGGATAAAAATGTGCTTACGAAGAGTTTGAAAATGAATATTTGATAGGATCAATATTTTTTTTATCCCAATTCTTTCTTATTTACAGCACGCGAAGGCTTATAAAATTTTAAAAAAAGATCAATATATCAAATGGTTAATATGACAAAAAATATGTCGAGGAAAAAAAGAGAGAGAATGTAGGTCTGCTTCGTGAGCAAGGCAGTTGCATAAGTTGCCGGTGGCGTCAGAATTCCAAATATTCATTTTTCAACGTGAGAAAATCTTCCTCATTTGTTAAAGAGGCCTGCTTCTTCTAGCTTCATTAGCGGCACAATTTGAATATCAGATGAATTATGTGAAGATTATTAAATAGAAGGAATTTATAACAGAAAACAAGAGAGAAATGTAAAACATGCAAAGAAAGAAAGAAAGAAAGAAAGAAAGAAAGCAAAAAAGAAAGAAAGAAAGAAAGAAAGCAAAAAAGAAAGAAAGAAAGAAAGCAAAAAAGAAAGAAAGAAAGAAACGTTTATGAAAAATGGAAGAAAATGATAAAGATGAAAACAAAAATATGTGGAAAAAAGAATGGCGAAAAATGAAAGTATAACAGTGAGAAAGAATTTCTTTCTTTCTCACTGTTATACTTTAATTTGAGTTTGGGTTTTGTTTAACGGCATATCAACCACTGTGGGTTTTTTAATGCCAAAAAGGTGGGATTTTAAGTTATTTTTATTTTATAATGTTCGGTTATAGTGAAAAAGTTGATTTAGTCAGATTTTAATGAAATTTTTTTGTTTTTATTCTTTTATTTTAGAAAACTGAAAATTTTCCTTTTTTTTACTGTTTATTCTCTTGTATTCCAAAATGTTTTGTTGAGAATTTTTTTCCTTCAAAAATGTGTCATGGTAATCATTTTTCCTTCAAAATTGTATATTTTTCTATAAAAGTCTAGTTTTATGTATATATTTCTATAAAAGCGTATTTTATGCATTCATAGTGTTTTGTCCATAGTTTGGGGGCTTAACTTTTTGCCCATAGTTGGGACCCTAATAGGTGCTACCACTTTGGGTCAGGGTGGAATTGAGAACAACAGCATTTAAGAGATGGTTCTATGCTCCTCACAACCTTCCAGTCAGAGGCTTTGTTGCCGAATGCAGTTTTCCGTCATACCCAGGACCAAAAAGAAAGAAAGAAAGAAAGAAAATATTGAATGATAGGTTTATTCTTTTTACGACTTATCAATATTTCGCAGGTTATTTAAAGCTAGAAAATATTTTTAGATTGCAAGAATTTTTAAAAGATAATAATGATTTACTTGTACAACTTAACTTGGTTAGAAGAGGCGGATTCATATCTTCGCCGGGGTAAGTAAATACAACGAACATGAGTGAAATTAGAAGTCGGCTCTTCAATTTCTAATTACGAACCGTTATCCTTTATACCAACCGCACTTGCTGCACCTAGTATTCTCGAGCGGTCACCCATTTATATTGACCAGGTTCAACGTTGTTTAACTCTATTGAGAACTGGGGGTGGGGGAGATAAATGTATGGAAGAAAAAGAAAGTAAGAGAACAAACAGTAAAACAAAGGAAAAGAAGAGGAGAAAAGAAAAAACATGAATTCAAAAAGAAAGAAATAATAAAAAAAGAAGAGAGAAATAATAAGAAGGAAAAAGAAGTATATCAAAAAGAAAGAATTCAGAAAGAAAAAGAAAGAAATTAAAACGAAAGAAAAAATTAAATAAAAAATGAAAAAAGAAAGAAAAACGAAACGAAAAAATTGGATCAAAAAAGAACAAGAAAAAGAAATTAAAAAGAAAGAAAGAAAGAAAAAGGTAAAAAAGAATAAAAAAAGAAAGAAACAATAAAAAAGAAATCGAAAAACGAATGAAAAAAGAAAGAAAGAAAATAAAGAAACAGAAATCAAAAAGAAGAGAGAAAGAAATAAGAAAGAAAAAGAAATATATAAAAAGAAACGAATGAAAAGAGAAAGAAAGAAAAAAAGAAAAAGAAAGAAATCAAGAAGAAAGGAAGAATTAAATCAATAAAGAAAAAGAAATTAAAAAGAATAAAATATAAAATGAAAGAAAGAAAAAGAAAAACGATATCAAAGAGAAATAAATCAATAAAAAAGAAAGAAAAAAGAAAGAAAATCAAAAAGAAAGAGAGAAATAAAAGAAAGAATAAAAAAGAAGTCGAAACAAACTTAATAACGAAAAATGGAATAAAATATGACTAGATAAAAAAATAAAACATCGAAACCAAAGAAGAAGAAGAAGAAAAGAGAAACAAAAGCGGAAAAATGACATAAATAGTCTTGCCCTGTAAATTTCTAAATCCCTGGCTTGATCCCTTATTGAAACCGTTGTAAAGATTCCTTAGACATTGACAAACAATGAGACGGAGAGATCGTCACATAAAGCCATAATACATTCATTCAATTTATTGATGGAAACGGTTAATTCTTACAAAAATATCACGATGCCAATCACTTCAATCGTTTAATCGATAATGTTCACAGTCGTCGTCGTCGAGGCAATAATAATAATAGCAGCAATACTAATGATACTACTACTAATAATAATATTTGGATCAGAGAAACAGACACGAACAGAAAAATTACCCACTGAGGAGATTAAAGTGAAAGAAATATTAGGAAACTATAAAATTAGATAAAGATGATATAATCGGATGCTAAATTCGGACTAAAATGAACTTTTTGCAAAGCTGTGTATCGTTACTCGCATTATTTGTAGCTGAAAGGGCAAAGAATGGTGTGGTGATGAAAAGCAAAGAGGGAGACAACAGTGGGTAAAGAAAGAAAGAAAGAAAGAAAGAAAGAAAGAAAGAAAGAAAGAAGCGATAAAGAGAGAGAGAGGGAGGGAGGGGGCAGAAAAATATAGACATATCGAAAGAAAAAAATTAACAAGCAAGGAAGAAACAAAATGGAGTAAGATAAAACTAAAAGTACACTAGGGATCAGATGCATAGTTATGAATTGAGATAGATAGATAGATAGATAGATAGATAGATAGATAGATAGATAGATAGATAGATAGATAGATATGATCAGGATCAGATAGATAGATAGATAGATAGATAGATAGATAGATAGATAGATAGATATGGAGAGAAGGGGATAGATAGATAGATAGGTAGATAGATAGATAGATAGATAGATAGATAGATAGATAGATAGATAATGGACAGACTGGAATAGATAGATAGATAGATAGATAGATAGATAGATAGATAGATAGATAGATAGATAGATAGATATGGAGAGAATGGGATAGATAGATAGATAGATAGATAGATAGATAGATAGATAGATAGATAGATAGATAGATAGATAGATATGAAAGAAAAAGCAACTGAAGCCAAAGGAAATAGAAAGTGCTGTCAAAAAAAGCTTAATAAACAAATTAAGAAGGAAAGAAAGGAAAAGAAAAGAAAAAGAAAAACCTGAAATATGCAGAAGGAATTGCCAGGAGTAAAAAAAAAAAAAAAAAAATTATAAACCAGGAAAAAAAATTTAAAAAAGTAATCAAATGAAAGAAAAATAAAAGCGATATAAAAGAATTGGGGCCGGCTCGGATTGTAATGCAATGTTGGCGCAATTCTATTGACTGACTTTTATGACGTCATTATATTCGAACGACAAAATGGCGCCAACGCTTATTAGTCGTCTGCATTTGGAAGACATTTTCGTTCGCTTATTCTTGTTCTTTTTGTTTTGTTTTTTCGTCTCTGTTCTTCCTTTTTTTTTATGACAGCATCAAAATTTTGTTTAGTATTTTGTTATTTCTCTAATTTTTTCTCAGTCTCTTTGTATTATTTTCATCTTTTACTTACTATCATGTTCAAGCATACTCTTTCTATTCCAACTTTCAACCGGAAACTCTAGTCTCCTCTCTTTGGAATTACTTTTATAATTGTTAGAAGCAGCCGACAAATGCCGACATTTTTAGGCCATGTTAAGATACCTTCTTGTGTAACTGACGTTCATTCTACTTCCTTCATCTTTTAAAGACTTTTCTTTCTATATTCTTTTGTCTTCCTGACATTATTCTTCGTTATAACTTGCATTGTCGGCGTCTTTCAAAAACGTTCTGTCGTCAATCTGCATTTGTTTTGCATTCGAACGGATAAGTTTTTCCTTTCTGTCCTCTTTGCTTTCAAGAGAATAACTCATGTGTGCCGCATGCTTAAGTTCACTAAATTATTTCTTTTGTAACCACTCGTCATCTTTGTCATTAAAATATATATATATATAATTCTAAGATTGTAAGTTTTCCGAAACCAAGAAACGCTCTTGGCGGTGGCCGAAAGATACAAATATTAACATTCAATTCACATAAACTAGAAACGAATCATGTTTTTTTTGCTTTAAATAGATAAATAAATAGTAGTGTTAATAGTAAGTGCGCTTGGATTGATAAAAAAAGAACACAGTAACACATTTGTTGTTTTCGCACTGAACGTTATAATCGTGCTATGTCGGTAGCTAATCGACTTAGCGTACCCAAAATGTTAGGAACTTCGTAATCTTCCACTGAAAGCTGACTCCTTAGTATTTGGCTAACTGTCAACTAATATCAACTGCCAAGTAGTTCTACTGAACTCAAATAGAAGTCTAAAGAACACTTATGAACTTATTATTTATTTTTGATAATACAACTCAGAACAAGGCCAAAGGGGGATGGGAAATGACTGGTCTTCTTCTGTCTTACATTAACTTAGCTTGACACACTCACTGACCCAACCAGACAATACAATATCCCTTGCACCAAAACATCACATTCTTACGTACCACTCTTGCTACAAACACCATAATGCCTCAATACACTCCGTGAAAATCTAACTAAACCCATATGTACAATTTGTCTGTGTGTGTGGGGTGGGGGGGGGGGAGAATAATTTTTAAAATTGATAATCCCAATGATTTTTATACAATGAATGAAAATATGTACAAAAACTAAACAAAATTGATGTTATAATAAAACTACTCACGATCCTTAATCGTGACAGAAACATTAGTTAGCTGGGCGAAATTCTAGCGGGGCTCGCAGATATCAATCAGTTAAAAACACAAGCACGCACACACACAAACACGGCGACAAATACGAAAATAAACACTTATTAATATAGAGTTCATTATCTGAGGAACAACATTGAAAAACATCCTTGGAAATCCCAGCTTTAAAGAAATATAAAAACTCTTTTGATAAGCGTTTTGACAGAGGATGGAAAGTGAGATCCGAAGACGCATTTCCAAAGACCATGACCAAAGACACATTTCAAAAGCTAACCAAGGTACAGAGAGACAGGACGATCTCATTGGAAACAAAGAAAAATCCTGGACTGATATGTGATATCTGTCCTTCTGTATGACAGTGAATGTTGCATGATCTCTTCAAGGATTAAGGAGAAGCTCGATGCAGTAGAAATGTGGTTCTACAGAAGAATGCTGGGGATATCATGGACCGAGCACGTGAGCAACGATGAGGTGTCGGATAGGATATAAACAAGAAGAAAACTCGTACTTAACAGCAGGAAGAGACAGCTTGGGACGCGTAATGAGGAAGGAGGACCTGAAGAATCTAATACACACAGGACAGACACAGGAAAAGAGAGACTGGGCAAAGCAGAGCAAGACATATTTGATAAGCTTGAGCAAATAAATGGCGGAGCAGGGTTTGGGAGAGATACCAATAGGAATGTGCGTTGTGGTGTAGTGGATATCGGCCCGGAACGAGAGATCGGAGAGCAGAGTTCGAATTCCAGTTGAATTCATTGCATTCACTTACGAGCAAATACCCTTGGGAAAGGTATTAATCCGTCTCTTTCTTTCCAGTTATGGGTTAAATAACAGGACAAATTGAGTTCTATAGCCTTGGCTGGCAACCAGTCTACCGCAGAAAGCAATAGCAACCTACTGCGGGATAATCTTCTGCCCAATCAGTCATGTCTCTTTCGAGACATGATCACCCAAGCGTGTTTCACGCATGGCACTTAACTAACTGACTGACCAATAGGAAAAATATTAAGAGTAACAAAGGACAGAGGTAAACGGAAGTCTATGATCGACTACGAACTGAAGGGACACGGCACAAGAAGAAGAAGAAGAAGAAGAAGAAAAGACCAAACACTAATAAGACTGGCCATGTGACGCTAGTGATCTTATGAGAGTTATAAAAACAAATAATGAAATATTGCCATGACAAACCACTACTTACCGACTTGGCAGACCGCCTGCAGTCACTCGCTCACCGGCGTGACGTGGCTTCCCTGTGCCTCTACTATAAATACTTTCACGGCTTCTGCTCCGATGAACTTAGATCACTGGTACCCCTTAGGTATGAATTTGCACGAGATACTAGATTAGCTACTAGGTCCCACCCTTTTACTGTGAAACAGATAAGATGTAACCGCAATTTCTACTCCAACAGCTTCTTTCCTCGCACTTCCCACCTGTGGAATTCCCTTCCATACACTTGCTTCCCCGATAGCTACAATCTCCAGGAGTTTAAATGTAAGGTCAATGGGCACCTCCTAACACACTAACTCGCATCCATTCTCTCAAACACCCTTCCCATCTACCCAACCCTCATCCTCGCTATCTTTACCCGTCTGTCACCCTCCTTCTGACATTTCCTATATCTAACCACTCTTTCCAATCAATTTCCCCTAAGTAACCTCCTGTGTAACAGTGGCAATGGAATGCCTTGCTTGGGGTGAAATGATTTTTTAAAAAAAAACTTGTTAGGTAATGAGACTATAGCAGAAATAATAATAATAATAATAATAATAATAATAATAATAATAATAATAATAATAATAATAATTGCTGTGAATCCCTGGAATGGGGTCCGCACAAATAAATGAACAACGACCAATAATTGAGATAGAAAATAAGTGTATTAACGTAAGGATACAGATTTGAATGAAGATTAGTAGTCCAGGTATGCGGGTTAGTAAAAGTATATGCACAAGTCTCTGAAGCTGACGGGTACTGCGCAATAATCTTCTCGATGAGTGATGCACAGAGCTACTATGAACTACTGTGTACTGACTGCTAATCTCTCTCTGGACTCTCATATTCTCCGGTTAACTCTCTGTGACAACGCGGTATTCAGTATTTATTTACACCCCACTAGGGCAAAATGTGGCACAAAACCTTTTTAAAGTGGGTTCTCCGGGCCATATAGCCCAGCCATAAATATCTGTTTAATTTTGCCCAGTCGTGACTCTACCCTTCGGCGGAGCCACGACTGGGTTAATACTCTCCACCTGGAGGCAGAGAGTTTGACAGTGTCAAAGGAAGTTATTGCGAGAAAACGCGGTACTCTCCCATCTCGCTTCTATAGCATTAGTATAAGTATACTTCGGACGAGTCCATCTTTAGAAAAAGGGAGAACCCCACAGCAATAATAATAATTGCTGAAGACTTCTGGTTACGTTTTTGCGTTGGAATTGTTTCATGGAGTTTCCTGATTGGCCTCACGACCAACCTTTACATCTTAAAAAATGCTTTTTTTTTTGTTGTCATAGTTTCCCTTCGAATGTGCGTTGTGGTGCAGTGGATATCAACTCGGAACGAGAAATCGAAGAGCCGAGTAGGAATTCCAGTTAAATTCCTTGCATTCACTTACGCGCAAGTACCCTTTGGAAAGGTATTAATCCGTCTCTTCCCACCAGTTATGGGTTAAATAATAGGACGGATTGGGTTTTATAGCATTGGGTGGCAATCAGTCTACCGCAGAAAGTAATGGCAACCTACTGCAGGATAATCTTCTGCCCAGTCAGTCATATCTCTTTCGAGACATGATCGCCCAAAGCGTGTATCACGTATGGCACTTAACTGGTTTCCTTTCTTTTAAACAATCTCGACTTCCCACAATAACGAGTTCGATCTACTCGGGCTTCGGAATTCATTGTCTTTCTCCTAGACAGGTCTTCAACCAAAATTGAAAAGGTAAGGCTATCCTTCTTCTTGAAAGGAGTAAAGATATATTCATACCTTTCCCAAGTCTATTTGTGCGACGCTGATTGTAACGAACTGCAAATGGACGGCAGACTGGGAAGGAGAACAACACGAAAAAGTGTTAATATGACCTATAAAATATCGGAAGTTGTGGAGAGTTATGATCATCGACGTCCTGAAGGGGCACGGCCCACAGAAGAAGAAGAATAGCGTGAGATACACTATTAATATCACTCAGTATACGTTGAAAACAGAGGAGGAATAATCTTCCCTGCGTCATGTCCAGTTCAAACGTAATTGTTGATTCCAAAAGTGAATAATATCGATCAAGGATTTATGCCATCAAATTGTTTGTGCATCGAAACTGTTCCTTTCAAAGTAATTTTCCCCATTGACTACTGTTTGTGAGTATGTGCCACGCCTCACCCTGCCGCCGGGGTTGGGCAGAGAATGTGATGAAGCCATTTTTAAAATAATAGCTTGCTCGATTCTTCACATGTGAACAACAAATTATATTTTGATTGTCTCCCATATCGTTACGTCGAAGTGAAGAAAACAAAAAAACACCAGAGAAAACACTGAAAGCAACCCTTGACCATCCATTTTTTATTCTCGTTCTCCATAACAGTAGTAAATGCTAGAAACGTATCTTTTAAAAATACAAAGCAATAGAAAACTGAAACAAAATTGACGGTTAGTGGCAACGGAAAAGAATTTGTCTCGTTCACCAAACAGATAGATAGATAGATAGATAGATAGATAGATAGATAGATAGATAGATAGATAGATAGATATGAAGAGACGGCAGATAGATAGATAGATAGATAGATAGATAGATAGATAGATGATAGATAGATAGAACTGAAAGAAGAAGAAAACAATAGATAGATAGATAGATAGATAGATAGATAGATAGATAGATAGATAGATATGATAGATATGAACTGAAAGAAGAAGAAAACAATAGATAGATAGATAGATAGATATGAACTGAAAGAAGAAGAAAACAATAGATAGATAGATAGATAATGAAGAGATCAAGATAGATAGATAATGAAGAGATCAAGATAGATAGATAGATAGATAGATAGATAGATAGATATGAACTGAAAGAAGAAGAAAACAATAGATAGATAGATAGATAGATAGATAGATAGATAGATAGATAGATAGATATATAATGAAGAGATCAAGATAGATAGATAGATAGATAGATAGATAGATAGATAGATAGATAGATAGATATGAACTGAAAGAAGAAGAAAACAATAGATAGATAGATAGATAGATAGATAGATAGATAGATAGATAGATAGATAGATAGATAGATTTTTTGGCATCAATCTTGATAAGCATCCGCATGTCTTAAGTTTTTGGACGGTTGGTATTCTATCTCAAAATCTTACTTTCAGAAGATGGTATACTCTCCTTCTATTAGCTGTACGCGTAGAAATTCCTTTTTTCTTTTCGAAATTAATAATAAATGTTTGTGATCTGTTTTTAATCGAAAACTTTTCCATGTATAAACATGTGAAGTTTTTCACTGCAAATATTATTTTCGATCTTCTGAAGTTAGCAAACGTGAAGCATGTACGATGGCATTCCTGTTACCGTTATCTTATTTATGTAGAATTACTTCACCTATACCCTAATCACTAGCACCTGAAATCAATACGATTTCTGCTTTCAGATCATAGTGGGCTACTGATAAGTCTGACGTTAGTATTTTTATTCCTGCAAGCCCCTCTGATACTTATCAGTTCAACTCCATTTTACGTCTTTTTTAAGCAAATTGTTCAGGAGTGCTCTCAAATTCTGCGTATTAGGTATATACATTTGTTAATCGTTGTTAAAACCTAGAAATGCTTGTAACCTAGTAACGTTTGTTGGGGGAGGCATATACTTGCACTTGCACTCAACTGATCTGCTTAACGACAATTTTTGTCAATGATTTGTCCTAGGTACTTGATTTTAAGCAAAAACAATTCGCACTTTTCCTAATTGAATTTGAACCCGTACTCTTGTATTTTCTCAAATATTATTTTCATATGCCCAATATGTTGTTCCTCAGATACAGTTTTTATTAATATATCATCAAGATCAGTAACTATGAAATCAAAATCTGCACGCATGATATCCATAGCTTGTTGAAATATAGCTGTAGCAACTTTTTAACAAAAGGAAGTCAGATGAACTTATACAATCCCTAATGTAAATTTATAGTTGCTAACCTCTGAACAATATTATTATTATTTTTTTTAATCGTATCACCCCGAGCAAGGCGGTAACGCCACGGATGTGCAGGGAACAAGGGATTAGCCTCCTAACCTGTTCAATAGACGTGGGTGGAGTGTGAACCGGGCGATAGATAGATCTATCTACTCCAATTGAAAAACAAAAAAAGCAAAGTGAGATGATTTGAAAAGAGAAAGCCGGAAACCACATCCTAAACAGGGAACAAGGGATGAACCTCTTAACCTGTTCAATAGATGTAAGTTGCGTGTGAACCGGGCGATAGATAAATCTATCTACTCCAATTGAAAAAAAAAAAAAAAAACAAAGTGAGGAGATTTGAAAAGAGAAAGCTGGAAACCACATCCTAAACAGGGAATAAGAGATGAGCCTCCTAACATGTTCAATAGACGTGGGTGGAGTGTGAACCGGGCGATAGATAGATCTATCTACTCCAATTGAAAAAAAAAAAGAAACCAAAGTGAGAAGATTGGAAAAGAGAAAGCCGGAAACCGCATCCTAAACAGGGAACAAGGGATGAGCCTCTTAACCTGTTCAATAGACGTGGGTGGAGTGTGAACCGGGCGATAGATCTATCTACTCCAATTAAAATTTAACCTGTATTTGTAAATACTCTTCTGAAAGATGCAGATTCTAAAAAAAATTTCCTTCGTTTAACTTCGCAAAGATTTCCTCTTGATTTGGCAATGAGTATTTATCGGATTCAAAAACTTGTTTAAACCTCTCGAAAAAACAGCACAAACACGATTTTTATTATTTATTTATATGTTTATTACATACACTGTTGGTGCTTCCCATTTTGAATGCTTAATCTTTTCAATTACAGTTATTCTTTCAAGTCAGTCTAATTCTTCAATGTTTTCATCCAATGTTGCGAATGTTTCGTTTTAAACACTCGCGTCGTCCATTTTTTCTGTTGAAGTTTCGCTTTGAATTTGGAACACCGACCCAACCATCCGACAGAACAACCGGAAAACATTTTTTCAATTCTTCCTTTAAACTTTCAGTGTTTTTTTTTTTTAACTGGTCGCTTGTCCACTAACATTTTTGCAATAAATTTTTATAGGTAAATCCCATAGCTCAAATAATTCCTTCCAGTCAGTACTGAATAAGTTTGCCATATTTTTTAACACATACTTGTGACAGAATGAGATGTTACACGTCATTTCAACAATAAAAAATAATTTCTCACCTTACACGCGACTTGTGACTTTTAAAGTCCTTTGTAAGGTAGATTTTTCCTTTTGCTTTCCATGTGATTTCATTGATTATTGTGATATCACTACTAGTGTCTAGTTGCCACATTACTAATCTTTATATACACAAATTTTATTTGGTTTTCTATGATTATTTTTTCGTTGCAATGCTGTGCATGAATCTTTTTTGTAAGAATTTTTCCTTGTTTTAGTTTTACCAGGTGAATTTTTTGTCCACACTTGTAGCATTTCGAATTCTTAAAAGAACAGTCGTCTTCCCGATGTAAACTTCCACATCTGAAACGTGAATTAATTTTCCAGAATTTTTCTTTCGCTTGCATGCATGCACATTCTTTTTCCTCGATTTCCTTGGCATCACTTCTTAGATTTAGGATTTTCTGACATATATCCAATATTTCCTGGGGTGCAAGTTTATTATTCTGTTAAATTTTCATTAGAATTCTCGCCCGGAATTACGCGTCTTTTTTCACCGTTACACCTTAAATAAAAATTAATACTTGAAACATATCTTGAGTCAATTTCTTTCGCTTGTGTTTTTCTCTTTCTTTCTTGCTTTCTTTCTTTCTTTCTTTCTTTCTTTCTTTCTTTCTTTCTTTCTTCTTGCTTTTAACAATCAAAACCAGTTTCTCTTCAACACTCCTATATGGTCTTGTGCTTCGTCTTTATCTCTTTCTTGTTTTCGCACTCTCTTTTACATATGTTCTATTATTTATCCAAGTCTCCCTCTTTTGTGCTTTGTGTGTGTGTATATATATATATATATATATAGTCATCCGCATATATATATATATGTATATATATATAGATATATGCAGATGACTATATATATATATATTTATAGTCATCCGCATATATATATATGCATATAATCATCCGCATATATATATAGTCATCCGCATATATATATATATATATATATATGCGGATGACTATATATATATATATATATATACATAGTCGTCCGCATATATATATATATATATATATATATATATATCATCCGCCTATATATATATATATATATATATATATATATATATTATATCCGCCTATATATATATATATATATCTATAGTCATCCGCATATATATATATATATATATATATATATATATATCGGATGACTATATATATATATATATATATATATATATCTAATAAAATGAATTTCGAAGTTCAAAACCGTTGAGTAATCATTTCAAGATGATATCCCTAAGTGAGATTTCACATCTCATCGGCAACTATTCATATTCAAAATGAAATAAAAAAATGAAATAAAAGTATAAAAAATTAAGATTTTACCAGCGGAAGTTCAAAAATTTACGTCACAAAAACTAGATAGCAATCAATGTCTATTTTTAGATTTTGTCAACATTACATTTAGATTGAGATGTAAGTGAAAAATATAAAAATTGGCTTTGTCTAGCTTTACAAAGGGGAAGGTGGGTAACAGAAGTAATAGATAAGTGGTGGTTGACTGAGAAGTGAGCTAAACAAAATGGAAAGAGAAGGAGGAAAAAGGAAAAAGAAAAGAAAAAAGAAAAATTTCATCTTCGTAGAGACGCTAGAGACATGTTAAGAAAACTAGCGTTTATAAATGGGTTAAAGTATTAGAAAAAAGATTTTTAGAAAAACTTTTATTTGGGAGTAAAGCTGATATATGATTTATTTAAATTTAATTAAATTAATCTAATTAATTATAAACCACGATTTAAATCAAAAATAAAATTAATAAAATTTATTAAAAAGTTTTTTAAAAGAAATTTAAAAATTAAAAAAAAATATATATTTAAAATTTTTTTTTTTAGGTGCTGGGAAAAATACATACTTGCAGAAAAACTTGGGGTTTAAGTTAGTATAAGTATCCTTACTTCATAAAAGATAGATATTAATAGGAGAAAGGAAGAGGATGGTAGAGGGGTTCAAATTTATTATTTAAAAATTTAATTAATTAATTAATCAATCAATCAAAAACAATTTAATTTATATTTTCTCTCCTAAAAGCTGAATTTAGAATTTAAATTTTAAATCTTCACAAATTTCGCCTTATGGCGGCACTTACTAATGATTTTTTTCTAAAATCTAATATATATATATGAATAGAATAAGTAAAGAACAAATACGAAAAGGTGTCTTTAATCTAACGTTTCACTTTAATAAGCTTCTTCAGAGATTTATTAAAGACGACTGATTTCAAAATCCAAGAGACAGTATGTTGATTGAGGTATAGTTTCATTAATCAGATACATGTCACGTGTGATAAGCAATGGATGAATATTAAATGTAGAAGAAAATCCTTGTATCTGTTTAATGTTATCGACCTATATATACACACTTAGATTCGTCTATGTTTTGGATGCGCTTAGCACACATTATTTTCGTTTACATATACTTGTATTCATAATATACATCTAATGTTTTTATTACGCGTTGGAACACACACTTAAACAAACACATTCGTCTTTAATAAATCTTTGAGGAAGCTTGATAAAGTGAAACATAAAGACACCTTTTTCCTACTTGTTCTTTACTTATTCTATTTATTTTATCGGATTCCGATCTATATAGGTACCTCCACTTTTCAGTATAAATTTTCGATACCTGATTTTAAAACGAAATTTTTAAAATAAATAAGTTATATTTTAGGTTTAAAATTAGTTTTAATTGAAATTCAAGAGATTAAATTTAGTAATTCCAGTAAACAAAATACACTGGCGTATTTTAAAGCGAAATTATGTTGATTGGAATCTAAAATATTTCAGATTAAAAAAAAAATTAAAAGTACCGCCATTTTATTGATTGATGACAGATTTTAAGCAGTAACCACATTCCTGTTTTAAAAATCTGGCAAAAATAAAATATACATCGCTGACACGTTATTGAAGTCAATTTTTTAAGTTAAAACTTACCTTTATGTGTTTTTTTCAAACGAATGTACTTGCCTACTCTCTGAAATATTTGCTATAGCATTTTATCAGCTAAGGTAATCCGATATACGCTGGCTATCTCAAGTGCCGAGTGACATAATGACAACCGGAAGTTATAAACAAGGCTAAAGTAGGGAGGCCGAAGGCGACAAAATTATACGAATGTAATTTTTTATGTACGGGAAGACATCCCTTTAATCACGTGACCTTGTAATGATAAATATCACGTACGGCCATCCATAAAAATGCACACAATTAAAATGTTTTAATTATTTTAAAAATCCAATGGCTCAATCATTTGTATTAAGCTTTTACATTTTCGATTAGTAATTGTAGTCTTCATGCATTAATTACATAATCTAGCCGAACACGTTGAGGAAGAAATTTAACAATAATTTTAAACTTCTTATAAATAATTTTTAAATATAATTAAAAAGTTAAAAAAATGAAAATAATTCTTGTAAAAATTCATTATTCATTGAATTTTTTTTCTTTTCAGACTATGATACGCTTAATTTATATTGTTCATAAAAGCAATCAGAAGTTTATCCACATAGAAATTAGCATAATTATTGCATTTTTCGCAATTCGGACCAGTTTTTTTAGAAAAGGGGCTCTATTGGAGAAAAAAAACCGTTGATTAGCATTCCCCAATGACTCCTGAATTTAATTATATTAGGATTGTTGTGGACAAAATTCGAATTTTTAAGCATTTGTGGAAATTAATTGGTGGGGGGTAACATATGTAAAAAAAATATTTTTACCAACATTTTATACAAAATAATTAATTCAGCATTGATTTCTTTTCATTAGGAATAAGCCCTGAAGTTTTCATCAAAATCCAACGATTATTTGATTTATGCAAGAATTTCCAAATTAATGTGTCTTTCACGGCCAAAAAAAGTGCATTGCGTAACAATTACGTTTGTTTACTTAATAAAATAGCGGCAATTTGGATATCGCGCTTACGTAATGAAAAAAAAGACTTTCTACAACAATTTCGAACGTGTTAGAAATAATTAAAACATTGTAAAAATATTTAAAAATGCTTAGTTCAATCCTCTTAATGGTAATATAAGCTTTTTGCCGATAGAACTTTGTTTTTATTTAGTTTGGGACCTTTTCCCTTCTGAATATGCTGTTTTTCAGCGATTTTTTGGTGTTACCTAGATCTATATATGAAGACCTAGGTACCTCCAGGTGAAGAGGACTCAAAGCTTTTTTTTTTTTTTTTTGAGTGCTCTATCGTTTATTTTATTATGGATAGTGCTCAATATAATGAGTATTATAGAGCTTAATATAATTATACAGTTATGAATTAATTGTACATTGCGACACGGAAAATTCTATGTTTCGAGATAGATTCTCATCATCAGGCAATGTTGCTGTTGGTTGTGCAGATGATATATATATATATATATATATATATATATATATATATATATATATTCCATTTGTAAAGGAGTTATTACGCGACCTAGGTTTCTACCATGAGTGGTGTCTTTAGGCAATTTGCATTAAACGTGCACTGGTCTAACCTTATTTTGACCAGAAACTAAGTAATCAATAAATATATATCCCAAAAAACAGCCTTTTAGTGTATCTTTCGATTTCCCCCGCCTTCAATTTGCAGATTTTTCCCTTCTGTCTGGCAGTCTGACACGCATTTTCTATCCTCTTTCTCATTTTCCTCTTCCTCCCTTTTTCTTCCTCTCCTTCTTTTTCCTTTTTCCTTCTTCCTTTTTTCTTTCTTTTCGTTACCCTTATTTTCGTTTTTTTTTACACATGGACATACTCAAGCAAATGAGTGTATTTCACCATAATGATTATGGTCGCCGATAATGCTGGTCTTAGATTCACTCGTCGAAATAGCCATACGATCTTGGGAAATTTGAATATTTTACAATATATATATATATATATATATATATATATATATATATATATATATATTGACCCACACAAAGCGAGCGGCGGTGACGGAATCCCAGTCATAGTACTGAAGAAATGTGCCCCAGAACTCTCCTCTGTCCTCTCTAAACTCTATAACCTCTGCCTATCTGCTTCCTGCTTTCCTGCCTGTTGGAAGTCCTCCTGCGTAGTTCCTATATTTAAGAATTCTGGCGAACCCTCAGACCCCGCCAATTACCGCCCTATTAGTCTCCTTCCAATCTTTGGCAAAGTTTTCGAAGCCATTATCAACGCCGAGGTGATTCAGCATCTCATGGCCAACGGGCTTCTCTCTGACAAACAGTACGGGTTTCGCTTCATCAGGTCTACTGCTGATATGCTAACGACCATTACCGAGTACATATACTCGACAAGAATGGTGAAGCCCGAACCGTTGCCTTGGACATCTCCAAAGCATTCGACAGGGTCTGGCATGCTGGCCTCTTGTGCAAATTGCGGAGCTATGGGATAACTGGACATCTGTTTGACCTCATCCAGTCTTTCCTCTCTAACCGCACATTGAAGGTGGTATTAAATGGGCATGCCTCCCAAAACTACCATACGAACGCGGGCGTCCCTCAAGGTTCTATCCTAGGTTCCACACTCTTTCTGATGTACATTAATGATCTCCCCGACACCATTAGATCCCAAGTTGGCATGTATGCCGATGACACAACAATCTACTCTCGCATCGATCAGAAACCAGGTGTGGACGACAAAGTGAACCTCGCTGCCGTACTTGAAAGGGACCTCCAATCCGTAGTGGCCTGGGGTAGGAAATGGCTGGTAAATTTCAATGCCTCTAAAACGAAGCTGTTATCAGCTAACCACCAGAGACAATCGCATCTACCTCCCATTAGCATGGGACAGGCTAGCCTCCCAGAGAGCAAAATACTACGCCTCTTTGACCTTACAGTTTCGGTGGACCTCAAAGGGAATGACTATATCGAATCCATTGCCAAATCTGCTGCTATGAAAGTCGGCTCCCTGTGCAGGGCCCGGAAGTTTTTCCCACCTGAATCTATTCTGCACATATACAAATCTACCATCCGCCCGTGTATTGAATATTGCTGCCATATCTGGTCGGGTGCCCCTGCTGCTCTCCTTGGGCTTCTTGACAAAATACAAAGGAGGATCTGTAATGGGGTTGATACTGACTTGGCAGACCGGCTACAGCCGCTCTCTCACCGGCGTGATGTGGCTTCCCTGTGCCTCTTCTACAAGTACTTTCATGGCTACTGCTCCGATGAGCTTAGATCACTGGTGCCGCCTAAGCACGAATTTACACGAGATACTAGATTAGCAACTAGGTCCCACCCTTTTACAGTTAAACAAATAAGATGTAACCGTAAATTCTACTCCAACAGCTTCTTTTCTCGCGCTTCCCGCCTGTGGAACTCCCTTCCACAAGTCTGCTTTCCCGACAGTTACAATCTTCAGGTGTTTAAATGTAGGGTCAATAGACACCTCCTATCACACTAACTCCCAATTATTCTCAGAACACTCTCATCTACCCAACCCTCATTCTCGGTATCCTTATCCGCCTATCACCCACCCTCTGACATTTCCTATATTTAATCATCCTTTTTCCACTCTACGTAGCCCCCTGCGCAGTAGTGGCAGTGACATGCCTTGCTCGGGGTGAAACGCTTATAAAATATATATATATATATATATATATATATATATATATTATAATCGTATAGCCTGAAGCAAGGCATTTTACTGAACTATTGAGCAGGGTGTTACATAGGAGGTAAGTTGTGAGAAAGAGTGACAGATTACAGGGGATGTCAGAAAGAGGGTAGGAGAATGGTGAGAATACTGATGAGAGTCGAGTGGACAAGCAAAGAAGCATGAGAGAGAGAGATGAGAGAGAGAGAGGGACAGAGAGAGTATGCAAGTTAGTGAGATAGGAGATGACTATTGACTTTACATTTGAATTCTTGAGGATTGTAGCTGTCAGGAAAGCAAGTAAATGGAAGGGAATTCCACAGGCGGGAAGTGCGAGAGAAGAAGCTGATGGAGTAGAATTTGCGTTTACAATTTATTGGTTTCACAGTAAAACGGTGGGACCTAGTTGCTAATCCTGTGGCTTGAACAAATTCATGTATGGGTGGTACCAGTGAGACACAAGGAAGCCACATTGCGCTGGTGAGAAAGTGACTGTATTCGAGCTGACAGTTCGGGATCGATCGATCACATTACAGATTCTCCGTTGGATTTTGTCAAGGACCCCTAGGTGGATAGCAGGAGCACTCGACCAGATATGGCAGCAGTATTCAATACACGGGCGGATGGTAGATTTGCATATGTGCAGGATTGTTTCAGACGGGAAATACTTCCTTGTCCTGAATAGAGAACCGACCTTCTTAGCAGCGGATTTAGCTATGATTCTATATAGTCATTCCACTTGATGTTTGTTGTGAGAGGTAAGCCGAGGAGACGCAGTGTTTTGCTCTTAGGAAGAATAGCCTGATTCATGATAATGGTGGGTAGGAGCAATTCGTGGTGGTTAATAGATAGCAGCTTCGTTTTGAATGCATTGAAATTCACGAGCCATTTCTTACCCCAGTCCACCACGTATTGGTGGTCCTTTTTGAGCTCGGCAGCGAGGTTTGCTTTGTCAGCCTCGGCAGATTTTTGATCACGGCGAGGGTAAAACGTAGTGTCGTCAGCGTATATGCCTACTTTGGATCTTATTATATCGGGGAGATCGTTAATGTAGATAAAGAAAAGTGTAGGACCTAGAATAGAGTCTTGAGGGACACCCGCGTTCGTGTGATAGTATTGGGATATATATATATATATATATATATATATATATATATATATATATATATATATATATATAAATTTTTAACAGGACAAAATTTAATAACAGCCAGGAATAAATAGAGGTTGGATGGCATTTTACTAAGACCTAAAAAACTACCGGTTTTGCCCAAATTGTTATCAACTTTAATTTCTGGGATTTAGGCGGAAAAGTAAAATATGAAAAGGGAATTGTGAAGTGGAGAAAAAAAAACTTTACTAAAGCCCAATAATACTCAATCCCAGAAAGCATTCTCTCTGTTTACAGAGAGAAGGCCCACGGGACCTGATGTAAATGGACTCCAGTACCTTAAGATGATATAACGAGTCGACCTAGATTCTATATTCTATTTCAGTCGAACCATCATCAGCTTCCGTCTTTATTTTACAAAGGATTTTCGAAAATAGGCATATACTTCCAATTTACCATGAAATAACTTGCCTGCCTTAATTTTTCTCATATATATATATATATAGGTACCTCCTCTAAATCGCTGACAAAACAGCATATATGAAGAAAAAAGGCCCCAAACTTAATAACATGAACTTTTGCAATCAAAATATTTATTTTCTTATTAAGAGGAAAGATTAAGGTATTTTTTAATTATATTTTAAAGAATTTAATTCTTTCTTTTTGTTAAAAAATCTTGTTTTGATTTTAGTTAGCGTGCAACCAAATCGTCAGGAAAGTTTACAATTGAAAACAATATTACATAACTCAATTTTTTCCGGTGAAAAACATTAATTTGAACATTCTTGCAAAAATCAAATAATTGTTGGATTTTAATGAATATTTCAGGACTTATTCACAAATATATGAGATTATTTTTGAAATCATTACTTTAAAAAATCATGGTAAAAACATGTTACCCACCATCCACCACGTAATTTCATAAAATTTTAAGAAAATAAATTTTGAAAAGATTTCCAATAACAAAACACTCCTTTATTTTGAACTTCCGGTTATGAACTTGTAGTGAATCTTTGTCGCCAATTTGTTGTAGAGTCGTGGCGAAAATTCGCTTCAAAGTTGTCGTGACCGGTTTGTACCGGAAGTAATACACGGAACAAGAAGGTAGGTTCAAAACAATGTATTAGTATAACAAGAAACACGATATCCAAAAGAAGTGTTAATAATAAGTAATATAGAAATCAATAAGTCCGAAGGTATTATTGCGCTGCCTGACTAGTAGCTGTCGTTAACTGCTGTACTTGACAGCTTTCTAACTGCTCTCTAGAAGTCACGCAGGTAATTCATATATTTAAAAAAGGGAGAGTACATTCCTAGTAAGAGGCCACCATAACAGGACTTATATAAGCGTTAATCGTTAAATAATCAATTATTTCAAATCGTCTGACGAAACCGAAAATATCGAAACTATGGCAGCAAAGAAGATGAAGAAAAAATGATTTCCTAGCGTCCAAACCTTTAGATTTGTTATCATAAATAACTAAATAATCTTGCAACTCAATTGTAAAAATGTATACGTGTTTAGTGTTTCTATTTTGACTAATTTAAATGCTGTTTAAATACAGGAATTCAGAAATAAAATTTGATTCAATAACACTGGTCAATCTTTTTTTTTTTTTCACCCAAATATTGTTTGGCAATGGGCACATGTTTTGGGACTATTCTTTCACGTTGATTCGAAAAATCAAATCAGTTTTACCCCATCACATCAGGTTTTCTCAGATGATACCTTTCCTGCTTAAAGTAGGCCAAAAGGTCTAATTTCAATGTGAAGTGTCAGGACGTAATAATCTAAGTAAAAAACTTGAAACATTTTATTTTAGATTCAAATAACTTATCACTCAAGGAAACGCGTCCTGATAAAATCCTAAGTGTATTTTCAGCAGTTTCGGTCTCTATTTTCTGACCTAGAAATTCTTCATTTTCTGTGGATTCATTAACTGACGCCAAGAATCCCTTTGAGTGAACAAAAATGAAAACTTTGCATGTCATAGGTTCTTATTGGCTCAAACTTAGTTTGTCTCTTTGTTTCGTTCATATTTCCTTTATAAATTGTCGATATACAGTACTGTGCAAATGTATTAGGACAGGAACTATTTTATCTTTTATGAGATAAAGTTTAAAATCACCCTTGTCCTAACACTTGTACACTACCGGTGGTGTGCAAAAGTATTAGGACAGGGGTGATTTTCCTAAAAGCCTCACTGAAATTCAAATACAGTGTGAAAAGCCAAACCTTTGTAAGAATTATTTAACTAAAAAGGAAGAGAAAGGAAGGCCTCGGAATTTGAATTGGCCCCCCACAACCCCCTGATCTCAATCCTATTGAGCATCTATGGGATATTTTGGATAAAAAACCGATAAATCTATTGTTACTTCTTAAGACACACTTTGGGAACAAATACAAGCTGCTTGGCAGGAGATACCATTAGATACATTGAAGAAGCTTGTGACGTCAATGCCTGACAGAATGAAGGCTGTGATCAAAGCAAAAGGCTGTTATACTAAATATTAAATTTATTTTGTAACAAGTATTTTTTCTTGTTAATGCATTTATTGAGTAAATCAAATTACTTTAATTAAATAGTTTATTTTCTGTCACTATGCCTCATCTAAACTTATTTATAAATGGAACTTTGTGTGTTTATGTGTGTGTGTGTCCGTTACCTATAGACTCCGAAACGGCTGAACTGATTTCCTTGAAAATTTACACAGTTGTACTATAAGCGTCTGCGAGTGTTCTTAGCTAAGTTTTGTGTCGAGGTACCCCCGATAAATATCGAAAATCGATAATCAATTATAGAAGGAGTGGTCCGATTTTAATCAAATTTGCTACACACATAGATAAAGACATAAGAAACGATATTCAGAAGTTGCAAGGTTGTAGTTCTTACAATAGTGCAGAAAATCGATAATATATATATATATATATATATATATATATATATATAAGGCAAGATGTTTGTGTATGTGTCTGTTTATCTGCCTGTATGTCTGTATTTCTTTCAGCCCTTTTATTTTAGCTTTTGCTTCGGGTTTGGCTCTAAGTAGGTATAATTGTAGTTCTTAGTCTCAGCCATGATACCATTTACTCAGAGGACCTATTTAGCCTTCAAAATTCAGTTTAGGTGCGATTGGTAAATTGTCGCAATTATTTTCTTATTTCAAAACGAAAGGCTATTATACTAAATATTAAATTTATTTTGTAACAAGTATTTTTTTCTTGTTAAAGCATTGGTTGAGTAAATCAAATAAAATTTCTTTAATTAAATTGTTTGTTTTACGTTACTATGCCTAATAAAATATAAAATAGTTATTGTCCTAATACTTTTGCATAGTACTGTATATGTTTGATTAAGTTTTATTTAGTTTTAGGTTTCTAATAAGGATTGATATATTACTTATTCTTACCCAATTCTCTGCTCTGTATTATCTACCCTGGAATGTCCAATCAAATTGTTAGAAAATTGAAAGTTTATCAATTTTATACCTAAAGCACTAAACACCAACTATTTTAGATCAGAAAATTCAATCTTCAAAAATTTAAATGAAGTTTCCTTCGTTATCTTCTGTTTCCTATCCACCTGTTTGTTTATTGTTCTCTCTCCTTAATAATATTTTCTTTTTCTCATATTCTCTCAAACCCAGTAAACCCTTGCGTTTTAGTTGTTGTCTTGCCTTGCCTCGGGTGAAATGATTAAAAGACTTTTTACTCAAATTTCTTTTTCGCCGATATTTAAAAATATCGGATTTTTCCAGTTTGCCGTAAGAGATCAGTCAGTCATTTAAGTGCCATACGTGATACATGCTTGGGCTATCATGTCTCGAAAAAGACATGACTGACTGGGCAGAAGAAGATCTCACAATAGGTTGCCATTACTTTCTGCGGTAGACTGGTTGCCAACTAAGGCTATAAAATCCAATCTGTCCTTATGTTAAACCCATAACTGGAAGGAAGAGGCGGATTAATACCTTTCCCAAGGGTATTTGCACGTAAGTGAATGCAAGGAATTCAAATGGAATTCGAACTCGGCAACCTGATTTCTTATCCCGAGCCGATATCCACTGCACCACAATTCATATCCTAAGAGATGTGTAAGAGATATCTAAATCTAAACTTATTTATAAATGGAACTTTGTCTGTGTGTGTGTGTGTCCGTTACCTATAGACTCCGAAACAGCTGAACCAATTTTCTTGAAAATTTACACAGTTGTACTATAAGCGTCTGCGAGTGTTCTTAGCTAGGTTTTGTGTTGAGGTACCCTCGATAAATATCGAAAATCGATAATCGAAAAAAATCAGGTTATACAAGGAGTAGTCCGATTTTAATCAAATTTGAAACACTCATAGACAAAGACATAAAAAACGATCTTCGGAACTTTCAAGGTTGAAGTTCTTACAATAGTGCAGAAAATCGATAATATATATATATATATATATATATATATATATATATATATATAAAACGTAACTACGAAAAAATCTTATTTGATATCGATACCAGGAAATCAAAATTTGACTTACATCCATTCATTTTCTTTCAGTCTACGGTTTCGCTTTGACTAGAAACAACTATTGCTTTTTAGTCTTTTGTGCCAACGTCCAAAGAGATTGAGCTCCAGGAGCATGGATTAGTTTTAAAGCTTTCATAAGCTTTCATTACACCTGAGCAACGCCGGGTTATACTGCTAGTGTAAAGTAATCAAGCTTATTTTTTTATTACTGATTTATTGGACATAACTGTAAATTGCAAAATAAATGAACAGGAATAATCAAACAATAAAAAGAAATAATAATTGGATATCGGCTCTGAGCGAGAAATCGGAGAACCGAGTTCGAATTCCAGTTAAATTCATTGCATTCCCTTACGTGCAAATACCCTTGGGAAAGTTATTAATCCGTCTCTTCTGCCTAGTGTCATGGACTAAAGATTGGGTTCTATAGCTTTGGTTGGCAACTAGTCTTTTGCCCATTGTCATGTCTCGAGAAAGGCATGATCGCCCGAGCATGTATCATGTATAGCAAGCACTTAACTGATTGATCTTTTACAGCCCTTGGCTATTATTCTCCCCTGTGTGTGTGTGTGTGTGCGTGTGTGTGTGTGTGTGTGTGTGTGTGTGTGTGTGTGTGTGTGTGTGTGTGTGTGTGTTTATCTGTCTGTATGTCTTTGATACAAATCCACAATTTTTATCCGATTCTCACCAAACTTCACACAAATATTCTTTAGGCTGAGTCTGAGCTCCAGGATCATGGATTATTTTTAAAGCTTTCATTACACCCGAGCAACGCCGGGCTATACTGCTAGTGTATAATATAGAAAAATATACTATTATATGTAATTTTAGGTTCTGTATTTTGTTATAAGTTTTACAGCGAGCCTTTTCCTGTTACTACTTTAGCGCTTAATTGCAAAATAAACACACACACACACACACGCACACACACACACACACACACACACACACATATATATATATATATATATATATATAATTGGAGTAGATAGACTAAACTATCGCCCGGTTCGCACTCCACCCATGTCTATTGAACCGGTGAAGAGGCTCATCCCTTGTTTCCTGTTTAGGATGCGGTTTCCGGTTTTCTCTTTTCCAATCTCTTCAATCTTATGTAGCCCCCTGCACATCCGTGGCATTACAGCCTTGCTCGGGGTGGTATGATTAATATATATATATATATATATATATATATATATATATATATATATATATTACAGTCTGCCCGTATCTATCTATGTATCAGAAGATTCTTTATAGAATTTAACTATCTATTCTTGAACTCAAGCTTTTCTCACTTACCCGTAACAACTGGAGTGCTTCGTACCGATTAAACTTCTGGATCTCCAGGAAGACTGTACAGATTTTATATTCACCACCCGAAAATAGCTCCGAACGCGGTGAAACGTCGAATTTCCGCGTGCCTAAACTAAAATAAGATGCTTTTAAAGTCGGTCACGTAATAATCGCTTTTATAGATTCCTTAACACACGCGCACACTAATATAGGCGAAGCGCATGCGCCAAAGATCTTTCTTTAACCTGCGCACCGTCCGTGTCTAATTCACGCATGCGCGCGCACACACACTTATATATATATATATATATATATATATATATATATATATATATATATATATACAAACACACGCCCGCGAGCGTAGCGAAACATTTTGATGACTGAACTGTCAGAGGGAGAGATCCGTTTTACGTTGCAAACTTTAATCTTAATTCTTATTAAACGACCTTGGAAAAGACATGAACCTAAATCCCTGCTTATGGACAATCTATCTTCGGATATTCTCAATCCGGCATTCGGATCAAACCTTGAAAATATCGGCCAGGTTTAGTTAGAATATAATTGTAACTACTACTCTAAAGTTGTTTCTCTCTCTCTCTCTCTCTCTCTCTCACACTCTCTCTCTTTCTTTCTCTCTCTCTCTCTTCATCCGCTGCTTTCTTCCCTCCCTCATCCTCTCTCTCTCTCTCTCTGTTTCCACTCCCGAACCCATACACATCATGATTATGTGATCCGTATACAAAAAGGGAACTAATACTTAATACCAGAAAAAGACAGCTAAAGTTCTTGGGACATGTAATGTGGAAGGAGGGCTTGGAGAACCTGATACTGACAGGTCAGATGGAGGGAAAGAGAGATAGGAAAATGCAATGCGTATCATACTTGATGAGAATGACTGAAGGAGTTTGGTGGTGTAACAGAAGAAAGCGTGCTAAGAGCCACTAGGTATAGAGAGATGTAGAATGCCATGACCACCTACGTCCTGAAGGGACACGGAATATAGAAGAAGAACCCATTAAGGTCGAAGGGGTGCAGCCGAAATAGCAGTGGTATTTCCAGGGCAAGATAGCCTGAGGGAGCCCGAACCTCTCCAACATGGTTTTAAATTTAGAATTTTTCCTTTTTCTTAACCGGTTGCCACCCAAGGCTATGAACGGAAGCTGCAGTAGCAGTGGTGTTTCCTGAACAAAATAGCCTGATGATGCCCAACCCTCTTTAGGTTGGTTTTGGATTCATAGTTTTCTTTCTTTTTGACTAGATACACTCAAGGCTATAGGAGCCAGACTGCCCTGCTATTTATTTATGCATGTGGGAGTGGAAAGAATAGATCACTTCATATTTTCCCAAGAATATTGAACCCAGTTTGTTCTGTTATTTACCCATAAGGAGAATAGATCGATTCATAACTGTTCTCAAGAGTAGTAGTGAGAGCGACTGAAATTCGAACTCGGCTCACTGATTCCCTCTTCCTAGCCCCTATCCATTTCTTCACCGTGCCTCTAACAGACACGCACACGCACACGCTTGTGCGACGGTATCGTTGCAAGACGTCTTCTATGTGCCGCCCAAAAACGTGGTCGAAGATCGATTATCACACGTCCTTTGTATCTCTTGGTAGGGTTTGTCTTTTTGCTTTGTTTTTTTTTTGTTTTTTTTTTAATCATTTCACCCCGAGCAAGGCAGAAACGCCACTGATGTGCAGGGGGTTACATAAATGTAAAAAGATTAATTAGAAAAGAGTGAGGAGTACAAGCTAGTTAGAAAGGAACAATAGAAAGCTGAGAAAGCAGGTGCAATACCAGATACATAGGCGGAGAGAAAGTGAAGATTATACAGGGGAGGGGAGAGAGCTAGAGTCCAGTGGTTAGTAGATGAGTATTAACTTTGCATTTAAATTTCTGGAGGTCGTAGCCGTCAGGAAAGCAAGAATACGGGAGTGAGTTCCACAGGCGGGAAGTGCGAGAGAGGAAGCTGCAGGAGTCTCCTTATTCCTGTTTTGTCAAACATTCACATAAACTCGTGAAGTCGATCAATTGTTGCATTTTTCTGCTTTCCTAAGAGTTTCAGATTCTCCAAGCCCTCTTTCTTTATTATGGCTCCCAGACGTAAGAAACTGAATTACTTTTTTAAAAGCCGGTATGAAATGGAACTAAATATAATTAACTATCCTGAGAGGATGTGCGTTGTGGTACAGTGGATATCGACTCGGAACGACAACTCGGGGGAGCCGAGTTCGAATTCCAGTTGAATTCCTTGCATTCACGTGCGTGCAAATACCCTTGGGAAAGGTATTAATCTGTCTCTCCCTTCCAGTTATGGGTTAAATAAGAGGACAGATTGGGTCTACTGTAGAAAGTACTGGCCTCCTACTGCGGGATAATCATATGCCCAGTCAGTCACGTCTCTTTCGAGACATGATCGCCCAAAACGTGTATCACGTATGGCACTGATTCTGAGAGATCATTTGAAAAAAAAAAGTTAAGAACGACCATTATCGAATTAGAACCTAAAATCATTAAGTCATGAAACCAGATTGAGCGGACTATTGTGCGGGTGGTGCAATAGATAGTAGCTTGGAATGATAAATCGGAGAGCTGAGTTCGAATTCCAGTCAGATCCGTGGCATTCATTCATTCGAAAAAAATTGAATCCATCTTTTCCTTCTTCTAATTATGAGTTAAATTATAGGACTTGTATATGTGCGTTGTGGTGTAGTGGATATCGGCTCGGAACGAGAAATCGGGATGCCGAGTTCGAATTCCAGTTGAATTCCTTGCATTCACTTGGGAAAGGTATTAATCTGTCTCTTTTCTCCAGTTATGGGTTAAATAACATGACAGATTGGGTTCTATAGCCTGGGCTGTCAAACAGTCTACTGCAGTCTACTCTTTTGAGACATGATCGCCCAAGCGTGTATCACATATGGCACTTAACTGACTGATCTGAAAAAAAATTATTTTATTCCTAAAAGAAATGTTCGTGCAATATCAGTCATTTCAAAGCCATACGTGATACACGCTTGGGCGATATGGTCTCGAAAAAAGACATGACTGACTGGGCAGATTTTCTCGCAGTAGGTTGCCAATATTTTCTGTCGTGGACTAGTTGCCAACTAAGGCTATGGAACTGTCTTGCTATTTAACTCTTAGCTGGAGGGAGAAAAGACGGTTTAATACCTTTACGATTGATATTTGCGCGTAAGTGAATGTGAGGAATTCAACCAGAATTCGAATTAGATTTCTTGATCGGAACCGATATCCACTGCACCACAACGCACATCTTTGCAATACACACTCTCGAAAAAGAATTATTCTTACAAGCCCAAGTACTAATAAGCCATAATATATATATATATATATATATATATATATATATATATATATATATTATGGCGTAAAAGATTAAAAGGTTTTTACTATAAATGCCCATGCCAAATTTTAAAACAAAAACACCACCAGTCGACCGGTTTCGTCTCCTCTCCTCAGATCTGTAAAACGGGGAACAAATTATGGAAAAAAAATCTGTTATGAGTGACATGAATGAATGGAAGGGGAAAAGTTTTTGATTTTTACAACAAGATGCTAGAAACTTAGCAGAGCTAGCCCAACCAAACACTCCTTTTGTTTGCAGATAGAACGCTGACTAGATGTGATAAACAGCGTATCCAACACCTTCAGATGGAATAATGAGTGGGATCTAGCCAAAGCAGAAAAACCAGTTCAGGCTAAAATCCGCAGGACAACTCGGATTATTTATCAAATGATCCGATATGGAAGACCCGTATCTATCTCGAATGGTATCACCAGACAAAAAATTCCTATTGAGTATTTTATCAGGCACATGTTGTTTAATCCTAACATCCAAACACTGCGTTGTCCTACCTATGTAGTCCTACCTATGTTGTCCTACCTATGTAGTCAACTCCACAACTACATTTAAAACGGTAAATAACAGAGTTAATATGGTGGGGAGGGGTAGAACGTTTTTATGTATAGTTAGGACAGATCTATTTTTAAACAAAACACGTACATTGGTTGCATAATAACACTCAACTGAATTTAATGAAATTCGCTTGGCTTTCACTAACCCTGCCCAGCCACTGTATTCGGAGATAGATTGCACATTTTTCAACCGTTACAGATTTAATTTTGTTAAACTCAGCAATCTTCCCTCGAATAACCGATTGAACAATGTCCGACGGATAACCGTTGTTCACAAAGTATACAACTAATTTCATCGTTCAAGGTGTCATTTGAACAAATCATTAACGCTCTATGGGTCAAAGTCTTAATCAAATTAATCTTTTGTTGTTTAGAACAAAAATAATCCCATCGAGTATAGAGATCCGTAAAGGTCAGTCAGTCAGTGAAGTGCCATACGTGATACACGCTTGGGCGATCATGTCTCGAAAGAGACATGACTGACTGGACAGAAGATTATCCTGCAGTAGGTTGCCATTGCTTTCTGCGGTAAACTGGTTGCAGACCAAGGCTATAGAACCCAATCTGTACTATTATTTAACCCATAACTGGAGGGAAGAGACGGGTTAATACCTTTCCCAAGTGTATTTGCGCGTAAGTGAATTCAAGGAATTTAACTGGAATTCGAACTCGGCTCCTCGATTTCTCGTTCTGAGTCGATATCCAGTGCACCACAACGCACATCCGCCGCCACAACGCACATCCGCCCCGTAAAGGTAGGCTTCCTATAAACTGAAATAATAAAAGAGGAAGGTGTTCTATAAAGCAGAACATCTAAGAAGGTCAAAGAACAACTAACCTCCTTATCTACCGTAAATTAAGGACAGGATGAACACCGTTGAGTAAATATATATAAATTTACTCGAGCCACAAGATTAGCAATCAGGTCCCATCCTTTTACTCTGAAACCAATAAATTGTAAACACAAATTCTACTCCATCAGCTTCTTTTCTCGCACTTCCCGCCTGTAGAATTCCCTTCCATTTACTTGTTTTCCCGACAGCTACAATTTCCAAGAATTTAAATGTTAATTCAACAGTCATCTCCAATCTCACTAACCTGCATTCTCTCTCTCTCATGCTCCTTCCTCCGTCCACTCCTCTCTCATCAGTATCCTCACTCTTCTCTTACCCACTTCCTGACAACCTCTATAACCTGTCACTCCTTTTCGTAACTTTCCTCCTACGTAACCCCTGCAAAGTAGTGGCTGTAAAATGCTCTGCTTGGGGCGACATGATTATAATAAAAAAAAAGTAGAATTGCTGAAAGCGCAAAAAGTGTCATCAACATAACGGAAGTAGACCGTAAGCCTGGGAGAACTTAAAAGTAGGCTCTCCTCATGAAAGCCAACAAATATATTATCCAAAACAGAGCCTAAAGGGGAACCCATCGCTACACCATCAATCTGACGATGCATAATATTATTTAAAGTGAAATAGACAGACTTTTGTTTTCAACTCACTGGCAGTAACAATGTGCGTTTTGTGGTGGAATCTTCTTGAATATTAAAAGTAAGCCATTTTTTTTTGTTCGTTTTTGCTTAATTTTAAACTTTTCTTGCCAAATTGAAGGATTGTTTTTTAGCAGAAATTTCTTTGACTGGACTTTAACTAAGTTAAAACTTAGCAAGTCACCAACCTTTTTTTTTTAATTGGAGTAGATAGGCTGAACTATCGCCCGGTTCACACTCCGCCCACGTCTATTGAACAGGTGAAGAGGCTCATCCCTTGTTCCCTGTTTAGGATGTGGTTTCCGGCTTTCTTATACACATATGAAAAGGCTGCAAATATTACAGGAACACATAAATCTATCAGTGAGCAAAGGAAAAGGAATCTTTAACACAGAATGAACTACAATGCTGCAAAACTGGTTGCAACATTATAGCCAGCCACTTAGTGACATTATTTTGAGACGAATCTATCATAGAAGCGGATGTGCGTTGTGGTGCATTGGATATCGGCTCGGAACGAGAAATCGGGGAGCCGAGTTCGAATACTAGCTGAATTCATTGCATTCACTTACGCGCAAATACCCTTGGGAAAGGTATTAATCCGCCTATTCCTTCTAGTTATGGGTTAAATAACAGGACAGATTGGGTTCTATAGCCTTGGTCGGCAACCAGTCTACCGCAGAAAGCAATGGCAACCTACTGCGGGATAATCTTCTGCCCAGTCAGTCATGTCTCGAAAGAGACATGATCGCCCAAGCGTGTATCACGTATGGCACTTAACTGACTGACTGACTATCATAGAAAGTATGGCTCTCAAGGGGACACCGTCTTTATGAATCTTAGGTAATCCATTAAGACGGGAAGAAATGGAGCCAGACGGTCGAAATTCTTCAGACATTTAAGAGAAAAGAGCGCCACTTTTTACCCATTTGACAAGACGTTTGACAATAATCAGAATTAAACAAAGTTTTCAACAGAAACCCAATCAAACTAAGTTATAGTTGCACTAATAATGTAGATAGTTTCATAAAAAAACTAAACGCCAGAAACTTAAATAGCATCGTACAAAACAAAACCACCAACAAAGACTGCAACTGCAGGGATAAAAATAAATGTCTACTTAAAGGTCTCTGCAACACAAAAGAAATAATTTATAGGGCAGAGGTACATCACCCAGATGGCCAAAACAAGGTATATTTAGGTTCAACCAAAGACACCTTTAAGACCAGGTGGTTTAACCACAGATCTACATTTAAAATAGAAAAATTAAAAAACAATACAAAATTGGCTAACCACGTCTGGAAATTGAAATCAAAATATGGAAAAAAACCCAGATATAATGTGGAGCATGGTAAAAAAAAGCCAAGCCTTACAATGGTGGACAAATATGTAGACTGTGTCAAGAAGAAAAATTAGAAATTATGATATTCCCAAATAAAGACGAACTGTGAAATGAAAGAACAGAAATTATGACTAAATGCATCCATACTAAGAAATACCTATTAGCTTCATGGATGAAAACGTCATAATTTGTTTGAATTCAAATAATGCGGGTTCATAAATTCTCTGCCACGTGAACGTTCAAATAAAACACTGTTACAAGAGCGTTCTTAAAAAGAAAAACGGTAAAAGGTAAAATCAGTTATTAAAAATCGCCTGCAGACAATACTCATGGTAGAAACCTGGGTAGCGAAATAACTCGTTTAAAAATAGAACATATATATATTGTCATCCGCAGACAGATCTGTTTCGCAGCTCATCAGTACGGTTAGACATCGATTGGTCCCTAACCCAGGATTGAAACCCGACAGAATTGGCGTCAGTCGGCGACTCTACCTCTGGGCTATAGGACCTTTTATATATATATATATGTTAGTCATCCACATACAAGCCTGTTTCGCTGTATCACAGCTCATCAGTGTGGCTAGACAATATATATATTGCAATCTTTTCACCACCAGCAAGGTAACAAAGCCACCATAACGCAAAGAATCACGGTGTGTGAGAGAGTATGGGAAAATACTTTATTAAGGAGAAAGAATAATAAAACAACAGGAATTAACAAGATAGATGATAACGTTTGACATTGTATTTAAATTTTTTAAGATCCAAGTTGACCAGAAAGAACAGAGCTGGGAGCGTGTTCCATGGTATATATTGCTAAGAATAGTCGGTATAGAATAATTTTAAACTTTCTTTATCCATATGTCTGATTTCATGCAAGGCAAGGCAATAAAGCCATTAAGACGCAAGGGGATTACTAAGCATCAGGGAATATGAGTTGAAAATAGTATTGAGGACAGAAAAAATAAAAGAACAGGAAGAAAGACGAAAATGACTGATATTGTATTTTAATTATTGAAGATCAAATTTGACCGGAAAAGAAGAAGCTGGGAGAATTTTCCACAAACAAGAATTGCCAAAAAGATGTTAATAAATCTATGACAGAATTACATATACTGATTTCAACAATTCGCACAGACGAAATTCAGCAAAAGTTTTCTTATAGCTCAGCAATAATAAAAATGTTATGGTACCCTCCTACGAGGAATGAACTCTTCCTCTTGTTATACATAGTTACCTGCTTGACTTTCGGAGACAAGATTCTCGCAGTAACTACCATTGTCACTATCAGCTCTCTGTCTTCGGGCGGAGAGCATTAACCCTGTCATGGCTCTGCCGAAGGGTAGAGTCATGGCTGGGGAAGATTAGACAGATATTTTTGATCGAGCTATATGGTCCGGAGGACCCACTTAAAAAAGGCTATGTGCCACATCTTACCCTATTGGGGGTGTAACTGAATACTGCAGTTAACGAAGGCAGTTAACGGCAGTTGACAACAGCTACTAGGTGACCAAAAACTATATATATATATATATATAATATTATTAACTATAGTAATTACAATACTAATAGTAACAAAACTAACTCTGCCAAAACTAGTATTAATTAAGCTATAATTTAAATCGTCACTAAAGCGCCCAATACGAAAGTAGAGCAACAAAGACAGACAATCTAAGCACGAGCCAATAAACCTACCTAGGTTTATTGGCTCGTGCTTAGATTTTCTGTATATATATCGTAATTTTGTTATTACAATACTTTATAAAAACATAATACCACTAAGCAAAATTTTCATGTTTCAGAACAAAACTGTTCCTCTTCAGGTGATATGTTAAAATAATATATATATATAAAGAAAAGACACGAAATTTAATTACGGAACACCCAAATCTGAGAGATTTTCTAAAAGCCGAAAGTTTCAAAAACTCCTTCTGTCCAATGAGCTTTTCTTAACCTTTGTGACCCTTACAAGACAAAACTAAAGAAAATCTATTCTAGGTCATATTGCTTAATGTTTTTGTGATCTTGTCAGGAAATTTAATCCAAACAAAATCGTGGTATGAAGAGATGAACATATAAGCTCGTCAAAATAAATTATTATTTATATCCACTTCAGAAGTTGTATATATTTTTCCTTTATATATATATATATATATATATGTATGTATGTATGTTTATTTATATATATATAATGGCCGTCGACTCAAAGCCCTGCATATGTACCACTAAATATATTGTTTATAATCATAACAAATAAATGTTCACAGGGTGCGATGTATAAATTGTCCTCTAAATTATGAAAAATTGAAAATAACCCTGACATCTCATTTTAACAGATATATTTATAAAAATTATACAAAAATATCTAAAAATACGAAGGAGTGTAAATTCTTTTATCGATAACGTCGCCTCTGGCTTCAACCACAGCCTCTAGACGATTTCGAAATCACATTCAACTCTTCTGGATGGTTTCCTTGTTGAAGTTGTTGAATACTGTCATAATCCATGCTTTCAGTTCATCTTTGGTGTTCTAAGTTTTGATGGACACAACTG
>JBBBDQ010002439.1:412500-437500 GCA_037127315.1 Ascarosepion bandense | reverse complement strand
CTGCATTTTCTTCTGTTCTGAAATCTGAAAAAAATTTTTATATTTCCCATTTTCTTTTCTTTTTCTTCACTTATTTCTCCCCCTTTTTTTCATCTAATTCTCCTTCAACATTTTCTTCTTTATCTCCTTTTTTTATCTTCTCCTATTTCTCATTCTTCTTTTTCTTCTACCTCAAATTTTTCATCTATTTCTTCTTCTTCAACATTTTTTTTTATTTCTTCTTCCGTAATTTTTTAAATTTCTTTTCTCCTATTTCTTCTTCCTCAAAATCTTTAACTTCTTTTTGTTTTTTCTTCGTCTTCAGCCATTTCTTCTTCTTTTCATCTATTTCTTGTTTCTTAAATTTTCTTCTTCCTCATAATCTATTTCTCTTTCTCTTTCATTTATTTCTTCTTTCTCAAATTTTTCTTCTTCTTCTTCTTCTTCTTCTTCTTCTTCTTCTTCTTCTTCTTCTTCTTCTTATTCTTGCCAGTCATTTTTGCGCTCTCCTTTTCTTATTCCCGTATCTCTTACTCTTTTTACTTCTCCCAAATCTTCTATTTACATTCTCTTTCTCGTCACATATCTCCTACACGTTGCTCCTTTCGAGCGGCTGTTTCTTTTCGTCCAACTCCTGCTCTTTCCTCCCACTTTTTCTATTCCCCCTCCCACTTTTCATTTTCTTTCATTTTTGCAGTTTCCCGCGTATCTTTTTGTTTAATTCAATTGATTATAAAAGCTATCTAAGCATTTAGGTGCATATGTTTGCAAGCGAGCGTTTCAAGAGAGCGCACACGACAAACTAGGAGCATACAACTGCCTGGATGTTAGCATCTGTGGATGGATTCGAATTTAGCGCGGATTTTGCACTCAACAATTGCGACGAGACGCCGGAACGGGGAAGCAGATAAGCTACGTATTCATCACTAAGATAGATAGATAGATAGATAGATAGATAGATAGATAGATAGATAGATAGATGTGAACAGTATATATATATATAGTATATCAAGGCAGCAAGTAATTTTCTAAACATATGCTGTTAAATATAAGAGACAATGAATGTCTATGATGTTTAACCATGAGCCGTTCTAAACGTCGTATTTTTGCTTTAATTTCAGTTGAAAATAAAGACAAAAATTCTCCAACATTTGGATAATTATTTATTAGTTTTCTTCTAAGCTTTCGGCTCACATGAGCCATCTTCAGAGAGGTCGTTCAAACTGAAATATTATAAAATCCACCACCACCGACGATATTATTTTGTGTTGACATAAAACTCCGCTTGGCAACGGCAATAGTTACCAAAAATAATAAACGCAGTTCTTAAGTTTTCGATGCGATTTTATGATGTCACACCGCGGGATAGCGCGAAATGACAACAAAACCATGTAGTCAAATGCAATGTAATATGTTATTTCCTGTTTTAAAGTTGATTTGAAAGTGAAAGGTAGAAGGTAGAACAACTTGACAACGGCATCGTCGCAGGAGTTGTTTATATATATATATATATATATAATCGTGTCGCCCCAAGCAAGGAGGAATATCATGAGGAGTGAGAGGTTGCAGTGGGTATCAGGAAGAGAGTAGGAGCGGGAAGAGATTACTGATGAGAGTGGGGTGGACGTGGAGGAATGTTATGAGGAGTGAAAGGTCGCAAGGAGTGTCAGCAAGAGAATAGGGGAGGGAAGAGATTACTGATGAGAGTGGGGTGGACGAGGAGGAATGTTATGAGGAGTGAGAGGCTGCAAGCGGTGTCAGGAAGAGAGTAGTAGAGGGAAGAGATTACTGATGAGGGTGGGGTGGACGAGGAGGAATTTTATGAGGAGTGAGAGGCTGCAGGGGGTGTCAAATCTACAACCAAAGCCGCGTCGTTGCTCACATGTTCAGTCCATGGTATTCTCAACATTCTTCTGGAGAAGCACATTTCGGTTGCTTCAAGACTTACCTTAATCTTTGACGAGTTTATCTAGCCGCTTCTGCCATATTGAAAGACAGACATCAAATAACAATCCAACTGTCATGGACTCAGTGGGCCGAGTTCGAATTACGAATGAATTTCACTTGTGTGCTGAAGATATGAACCCATCTCCTTCACCCACCTAAGGATTAAATAATAGAATTTATGTTTTCTTTCTTTATTTGTTTGTTTTTAAAATTGCTGTGATACAGAGAAAGCTAAGACAATAATCTTGTAACAATAATGAATACATCGCATTGAAAAGGAGCAGTCTAGACTGTAACACAACAGAGTGACACTTTCCCGTTAAGAAAAAACCCTGTATTCCCAAAATATATAACCTATATTTTCAGATTTAAAAGTTGAACTTCATTCTGATTGATTAAATTTATCACACACATAAAATCTAAATTTTCCTACCTCTCAGTACTCAGTGTTTAATTTTTGGAATGCGTCCTTGGCCATCCCAGTACGGTTTCGGGTGTCAGTATCACACTTTCCGTCCTCTGTTAGAACACTTCCCAGATATGTATACAAAAACGATAGACATTTTGCATTGATTAATTTTAATGATCGACTTTTCCAAGTAATCCCTTTCAGACAAGTAGGAAATTCCGTCAGAAATTATCCAAAGATCATTTCAGAAGAAATAGTATTTGTCATAAAGAACATTTTCTGCTTAAATACACAGAGACTTGATAAAGTTCAAAAGCGTTTCCGAGGCCTCCAACCTTTCTCCCACAGGCTGAGTGCTCTATTGCTACCCCCAGGGAAAAGTGTTCGGACGAACTACATTCCCTAGTCCTACCAATTCAAAACTTTATTACAAGAACTTCCATGCTACTTACATGGTAGCAAACCAACCACATACCCTCCGTATTACATCAGTGTAAGTAGAGAAGTAAGTTCCACTCAAACATCTTCCCATGAACCGTTGCTCTGTGGAACAGACACCCAGTAGGAGTTTTCTCCAACCACTGCAATTTTTATTTAAGTTCAAGTGAGGGTTAACCGTTATCTTTCATTTTTGTCCGCACAAATTGCATCCGAATGTAACCCTCTATATCGAATGGCTCTCGAGCCTTGTAAAGGATGAACCTTACTGCAAAAAAATGTGTATTTAGTCAGTAATTACTCTTTTATATTAAAGAAAAATTGCATACAAAGCTTCACGGTAGTACTATGTCAGTTTTAATTAAACTTATATATCTATAGTCATCCGCAGACAGATCATCTGTACGGTTAGACATCCGATTGCTTCTAGCCAGGATTGAAACCCGACAGAATTGACATCAGTCGGAGATTCTACCTCTGAGCTATGGACGCTTTGTATAGGAAGGCGGACTTTAGTGTATTATATACAATGTAAACACACGCCAGTAACCGAGAGTGTTCAAATTCGTACTGAATGAAAGATCCATAGATGCGTGAGTAGCTACTGTTTTTTTTAAGTGTACCATACAAACATATCTATTTTATATATCTCTCTCTATATGTATGTATGTATGTGTGTATGTATGTATGTATTGTCTAAAATTTAGCCTTTTTATTCCGTTGGTTGGTTTATTTAACCAGCATATCAACCTTCATGAGGTCATTTAATGCTGAAAACCGTTTTGATTTGTTTTATTTAGTTTATTTGCTTTATATTCAAAAAAGTTTTGTTGGTAACATTTTTTTTATTCAAAAGAGTTTTGTTGGTAACATATGATTGTAGAGAAGAGGACATATATAGAAAAAATTATGTACATGTTCTAAAACATAATTTATAATATATATATATATATATATATATATATATATATATATAGCATAATGGTGATCCACGTATATTGTCTTAATATGTATAGGAAAGACAACTGTGTGGTTGTGAGTTTGGGGGTGTATTTTTTGGCACTATTATTATATATATAGGCTAGGGTTAAATAAGGAATTAGGTGTTTTGAATCTTTATAAATATTTCAATAGTTAAACATTTTTTAGATACACTGAAAGATTTTTTCTTTAAAACAACATTTAAAAGTATAATTAGAGATAAGTTTACGTTTCCAAATATTAAAAAACTCTATCGATTTCTAGGTCACGTGATGTAAACATCTCTCGGCGAACGCTCTCGCGACGAACGCTTCTAGTTTAAATTTTTAAATCATTTGTTTCTTATGAAATATAATAATAGAAATAAATAAATACTGTCAAAAAATAAATTTTTAAACTTACAACTTTTTAGTAAATATCGAGTAATATATATATATATATATATATATATATATTACTCTGTTAAATTAAATAAATGAATTTAACATTTTTCAGTTCTCTTGGGTTTGTCTCTATCGGAATTTACCTGAATTGTATACCAAGTGTGCTATGTTATTAATATATATATATATATATATATATATATATATATATATATATATATTGTTTAATACTTAGTTTTGGATCCTAATAGGGTTAGACCAGTACACATTTGTATTAAAAAGTGTTTTATACAATTATATCGTAGAACTTTTGAATATTTTTTATTTTTAAACGAGTTATTTCGCTACCTTGGTTTCCACCATGAGTGGTGTCTTCAGGCGATTTTTAATAAGTTATTCAAAATCGCCTGAATAATCCACTCATGGCTGAAACCAAGGTAGCGAAATAACTCGTTTAAAAATTATATATATATATACACAATTATTATTTAATTACTTATTTTTTGCTCATAACAAAATTTGACCAGTACACACTTGTATTAAAATGTGTTCAAACAAATACACATGGAAATATATGTATGTTATTTTAACCAGTTAGAATTAAGTAAATTATACAATTAGAAAATCATTTTCTCTTGCCATGTGAGGGTGTCTTTTCCCCTGTATGCGTATTCATAAGATCAGCACACCTAACTCTTCTATCGCTCATTCAGTAAAATGAATTGGAGCACTCTTGCTATTGGGCACGTAATATGATTTGCGCTAAAAAGATTGCCTTCTTCCACCGGGCGCCACGTAGCCCAGGGGTAGAGTCGCCGACTGATGCCAGTTCAGTCGGGTTTCGAGCCTGGGTTATGTAGCAAATACATACAGCGAAACAGATCTGTCTGCGGATGACAATACTTACGCTCTCACAGCCTGATTGAGCACTCTAGAAGAAAAGTAAACTTTGAAAAACAGTAGCCACTTTAGCGTTTACGCATCGCTCGTTCAGTAAAATGAATTGGAGTACACTAGCTATTGGGCGCGTAATATGATTTGCGATAAAAAGACTGCCTTCTTCCGCCGACTGACGCCAATTCGATCGGGTTTCGAGCCTGGGTTATGTAGCAATCGGAGTCTAACCGTGCTGATGAGCTGTGATAAAGCGAAACAGATCTGTCTGCGGATGACAATATATATATATATATATATATATAATGGACTCTCCCGTCGCATGAGTGTCTGACCTAGTTAGACTACCGCAGAAAGAATTACTTTGAGTGGTGAAAACTTGTGTAGCACCATCCACACTTTTTGGAACTGCTGATAAGAAACAATCAGTGCAGAAGTTTGCAACAGATCGCATGAACAGCAGACCTCAGTTATTTAACCCATAACTGGAGGTAAGGGACGGATTAGTACCTTTCCCTAGGATACCAGTGTTTAAGTGAATGAAAGGTATTCAACTGTAATTCGAACTCGGCTCACCGATTTCCTCTTTCCGAACCGATATCCACTGCACACAACGCACATCCGTCACTAAACGCTTACAGCACCTGGTATTCCCAAGCGGTCACCCATCTGACCAGGCTCAACGTTGCTTATCTTCGGTAATCGAGCGTGGAACCGGTGTATTCAACGTGACATGACCTTAATATATTAATCTTATATTATTTAACAGTGGAAATAGAGTTTTGAAAGTTCCATTTTTTTAAGTAGCCAGACGCTCACGCGATGTCCATTCTTTTGCGTCATGTGATAGCTTTTAAAGAACGCTCCTTTTCAAAAACACAAAAATTACATTGCTTTCAGAACAAAAGGATAAAATAACAATATTGGAAAAAGATTGCTGCACAAATATGCATTAATATGTGTGTGGGGGTGGGGGAGGGAACATAAAGAAAAAATACGTATTTTGGAATAATTTAACCTTCGGACCTGAAAAAAAAACGAAAAAAAAAACACTTTTACTTTATAACCCCTCGTTTCCCTAAACAATGTTTATTGTTTTAAAAGCTGTGTTTAGAATTTTACGTCTATAAATGTTACTCAGTATTTACTTATTAGATTGTTTATTTACAAGATTAATTTTATATTTACAAGATTATGAAAACATGCGAGCCAACTACAATGCAATATTTATTATTTAGCATTTGATCAAGTATTACGAAAACAAATCTTAAAAAAAAAACAAAACAAAATGGAACAAGAATTTAAATAAATGTTCCAGACCATTTACACATTCTTCTCAGTTATTTTGCGTAACGGATTATTTTCCGATGTAACTGATTTTTTTATAATAGTAAACTAGCATGACTCAATTATTTCTGTTATATTCAAGTACATTCGACTATCATAATATTTAATATAGCGGGAAAAAGCATGAATTGTGGAGAATTTATTCGTAACTTCAATCCCGATGTACAATACCGCATTCAGAAATTGAAAAGATACAGTAAAAAAAAAATAACTGAATGAAACTTCTTTAGGTAATATATATTTTTCATCTATTACGTCGTAAACATGACAATAAAAATGAGGGCGCTAGCCTAAACAATGTAAAATAGTTTACATATAATTTGCCCGGACAGCTCTGTACCTTGTTCTTTGTAACCCCCTATGCACCAGTAGCAGTTTCGGGTGAAACGATTATAAAAAAACCTCTATGTGAAATTGTTATATATATATATATATATATATATATATATATATAAATATATATATATATATATATATATATATAGTCACCCACAGACAGATCTGTTTTGCTGTATCACAGCTCATCAGTACGGTTAGACATCCGATTGCTTTTACCCAGGATTGAAACCCGACCGAATTGGCGTCAGTTGGTGATTCTATCCTTGAGTTATGGGCGCTCGGTAGAAGGAGGCAGACTTTTAGCGTATGATGTATCATACGCCAGTAGTTAGAGTGCTCTAATTCATTACTGAATGAGCGATATACATATATATATAATATCATCTGCAGACTGTCCTGTTTCGCTGTATCACGAGTCCTGAGCATGACAGTAAACAGCATCCTGCATCAAGGCCTATGATAGGGAGTTTGTGAGAGGCATGAAACCACATCTTAATTGCTGTTGTTCCCAGGTTCACCCTGACCCGGAGTGGTAGTACCTGTTAGGGTCCCAACTATGGACAAATAGTAAACCCCCCACCACCAAACTGGGGTCAAAACACTATGAAAGTATAAAAATACACTTTTATAGAAATATAAACATAAAAATAGACTTTTCTAGAAAAATATACATTTTTTAAGGAAAAATATTGCCAACAATACATTTTTGAAGAAAAAATTATTTCCATAACACATTTTTGGAGTAAAAAAACTATTCTCAGCAAAACATTTTTGAGTACAAAACTAGTAGACATTTTTAGTCTTCAAAAATAAAAAAAAATAAAAATAAAACATTTTCATTAAAATCTGACTAATTCAACCGTCTCACTATAACCAAACATTAAAATAAAATACCTTAAAACCCCACCTTTTTAGCATTAAATAACCAACAGAAGTGTTGATATGCCGTTAAGCAAAACTCAAAACTCAAAATGAAGATGCTGAATTTAAAATTTTGTAGATTAAAGCTATCAGAGATGCAAGTAAATGGAAGGGACTTTAACAGGCGGGAAGTGCGTCAAAATAAAATATTAAAGCAGAAATAACAGTTACATTTAACTATTTCAACAGTAAAATTTCAACGCTTAACCCGAGAACACTAACCATGGGTATACACTCCTGATCAAAATGTTAAGACCACTTAAAAATCTTTAAAAAGAAATATTTTTTTTACGGATAGATTTTAAACTCCTCCCACTTAAGGTTACCAATACTACAATCTAAAAGGTTATGGAAACAAAAAGCTATATTCCAAACATTTTATTTAGAAATTTACATTTTTATAAAATGAAGCGATTTACGCAGGATCAAAATTATAAGACCAGAGACAAAAATTCTCCGAAATTGTACAAAAAGTGTATGAAAACATTCAACAACCAAATTTAATAATGAGTTCTACCTCCACTGCTTCTGATAACTTCAAAAATTCTGTCGGGCATGCTAGAAATAAGCGTTTCCATTAAGGTGCGGTGGATGTTGCTCCAGCGTCTGAAGATGGCTTCACGAAGTTCATTTTTTGTTGAATATTGTTTGCCATTTCGATAAACATCTCTTGTCATCCATCCTCAAACATTTTCAATTGGGTTCGAGTTTGGTGAGCATGCAGGATGTCCCAAGAGATGGACCTCATTTTCTTGTAGAAAGGTCAAGGTCCGTCTTGCAGCGTGGATTGCAGCATTATTCTGTTGGAATAACCATCCATCCACACACAAACGATGGCCCTCCATCATCAATGATGCTTTTTGTAGCATGCTAACATAACCAGCTGCTGTTTGACAACCCTGCACCACCTGGAGCTCTATCGTCCCTCTGTAAGAAAAGGCACCCCATACCATTACAGACCCTCCACTACTATGACGTGTGGAGAAAATTTCAGGAGGCATGTTTTTGTTATACCAATATCGTTGGAAGCCATCAGGACCATCTAGATTGAATTTTTTCTCATCAGAAAACAGGACTTTCTTCCACTTCTCATCGTCCCATGTTTAGTATTCACAACCAAACTTTAAGTAGTCCACCTTGTGACGTGGAAGCAGCCGAGGAATTTGTTTACGCTTTTTATTTACCATGCCTTTTTGTCGTAAGTGTCGTCTGATGGTTACGGGACTGCAATCAGCATCTGTGACTGCCTTAATTTGACTAGAAAAAAGTCCCGCCTCTTTCATAACAACCCGTCTTATTCTCCTACTCAGTGCAGGAAAAATCTTTGGGGGCCGACCAGAGGATTTTGCTTTTCCATAATTCCTACTGTTCTTTAGAAAGTTGCAAATCACAGTTTTACTGCGATTTACCTTAGCTGCGATCGCCCGCTGTGACAAACCTTGCTTATGGAATTCTAGAATTCGAGAACGCTCAACTTTGGTAAGTTTGCTTGCTTTAGGCATGGTAACACCTTTACGCAGTGATTGCTAATCTCTAACTGAACTAAAAACATTGGAATTACCATAGATCTCACAATTTATACCCCTGGTCTTATAATTTTGATCATGCGTAAATCGCCTCATTTTATAAAAATGTATATTTCTAAATAAAATGTTTGGAATGTAGCTTTTTGTTTCCATAACCTTTTAGATTGTAGTATTGGTAACCTTAAGTGGGAGGAGTTTAAAATTTATCTGTAAAAAAAAAATTTCTTTTAAAGATTTTTAAGTGGTCTTAAATTTTTGATCAGGAGAGTATAGTACCCAGCGCAAATGACGCCATTTTAATTACAATTTAATTAAATTTTCAGTACCTGATTGTATTACCTAAATAATATGTTTGTTCAGTTACTATTAATGTTAAATCAAAGTTCTAATTTTGAAGTGACTGCATGTATAATATTTCAAATAAAGATTTATATTTAATATTTTTTTGATATTTTCAAAATCGTGTATGATCTACCCATGGTTAGTAGTGGTGTAACTTTAATTGATAGTTAATGTTCCAGGGTTAAATTCACGTAGAAGCGACGCAATAAAAATATTTGCAGAAAAGACAGAAGAAAGTCAAGTTCCGTCGGCGAGAAAGTAACTGAAGTCGAGATGCCAAGTCAGGACCGATTACATTGCAGATCCTTCTTCGGATTTTCTCGAGAACCTCCAGATGAACAGCAGGAGCGCCCGACCAGATATGGCAACAGTATTCAATGCACGGACAAATGGTAGATTTATAAATGTGCAAGATGGATTCTCACGAGAAAAGAAAAAAAACTTTGTGGTACTACACAGTGAAACAAATTTCCTAGCAGTAGATGCAGCTATAGATCCGATATATTTATTTCAAAATACGTTGCTGGCATTTTTACTATAAAGGTTTTCATAATTTCGTAGTGTTTTGCTTTGGGGTTCACTATTAAGCTATAGCTGAGACATTAAAAGGTGCCACTATCCAGGGTCAAGGTGGACCTAGGAACAAAAAGAATCATATATATATATATATATATATATATATATATATATATATATATATATTTTAATTCAGATACTTCAATCCAAGGGAAAAAAGCAGGAAGGTAAATTCCAGAAACCCGATCCTAATTAATATAAAAAATTTTATTTTAATATTAAAAAATGATACAGGAAGAGAGCTCCATGTAATAAAATATTACAGAGCAAATATATATTAAAAAAGGATTAATTCAAAGATGTTGAATGGCCATTTCGATATGAAGATCCCCACGGGGGATAACACATCACCTCAGCAACAGAAAAATCCTTTCAGAAACTGGAGAAAAATTAGTCTACTTTTTATTACGTTTTACGTTTTATTTTTATTTTATCTTTTTCTTTTTCTTTTTCTTTTTCTTTTCCTTTATTTTTCCTTTTTATTTTTATTTTTATTTTATTTTTTAATTTCTTTGCAAATCTATTTAAGAAGGAAAAGTGGACTAATTTTTCTCCAGTTTCTGAAAGGATTTTTCTGTTGCTGAGGTGATGTGTTATCCCCCGTGGGGATCTTCATATCGAAATGACCATTCAACATCTTTGAATTAATCCTTTTTTAATATATATATATATATATATATATATATATATATCCAGGTAAAGAGGACCCAAGGTTTTACGATTTTGAGTTCTCTGGCATTTACCTTTTAAAAAAAGTGCTCAATACAAGAAATATTGTAAAGCATAATATATTCATATAATTATAAACTAAAAATACATTGCGACACGGAAGTTTCTATGTTTCAAGATTTCTATCTCGTCATCAGACAATGTCAGATCAATGTTAGATCTAACATAACAGGTGAAGAGGCTCATCCATTGTTTCCTGGTTAGGATGTGGTTTCCGGCTTTCTCTTTTCCAATCTTTTTACTCTTACGTAGCCCCCTGCGCATCAGTGGCGTTATCGCCTTGCTTGGGGTGATATGATTTAAAAAAAAAAAACATTGCCTGATGACGAGATTGAAATCTTGAAACGCAATGTATTTGTAATATATATATATATATATATATATATATATATATATATATATATATATATATATATATATTGAAACAGGTTTGAAAATATAATATTAACATGTTCGGTTTACCAATTTTTATTACATTATTCAAATTTCATAATTACTTATTTTATGTTATGTATCAGCAAATATGACAAAGTTCATTTTTATTTTATATTATTTAAAAATTTTGCATCTCCATTTTATTTTATTTAACAAAGATGCAGATTGACGATTTAACCGATGTATATATAATGTAAATATTACCTTTTAGAATTGAAAAACTTAATATTTACAATATATGTAGCTCCCTACGCGTTGTTGTGGAAACTAGACAAAAAATATCAGCGACGACCAGCATTTAATTAGGATTATATTTCAATTAAATAATTAATTATTAGTTTTATATATACCTGTGTGCGTGTATGTGTATATATTATGCACATGCATACATATATATACATGCATACATATATGTACATGCATTATATATATATATATATAAATTTCTTCTAATATGTGACATAGGTATCTGTCTACTTTCCCCTTTTTACTTCATTACATTCAGAAATTGTTAATACCACTTTTATGTTATTTTCTTGTGTATGGAGGGTTTTTTTGGATTTCTACCGGTATAAAATCTTTCAATACATTTGAATTTGAGTAAATAAAATTTTCGTTTCACCGTTACTGAAGAAACGAGAATTTCCTTGTAGAAATGGCTATTCAACGGATTTAAATATCGAATTTTTTGTTTTATTTATTATATTTGACTCTGTAAATAGAATGTAATATTTGCATCAAGCCCTCCACTTTGATCAATTCTAATATTAATGCAATTAATATTAAAAGGATCTGTTTTTTGGGATTTACCTATCTGATCATCCTTTTGGATTTAAATTATAATATATATATGTATATTATTATGGACTCTCCCGTCGATTTCGATGTAAGAGTGTCGAACTCAGACTGCCACACAAAGAATTGTTTTGAGTGGTGAAGGCTTGTGTAGCACCATCCACACTTTTTGGAACTACTGATAACAAACAATCGGTGCAGAAGTTCGCTACGGATCGCATGAACAGCAGACCTCAGATATTTAACCCATAACTGGAGGGAAAGGGCGGATTAACACCTTTCCCAACGGTACCAGTGCGTAAGTGAATGCAGAGTGTTCGATTGGAATTGAAATTCCGAGTCGACATCCACTGCACCACAACGCACATCCGTCAATAAGCGATTACAGCACCTGGCATTCTAAAGTGGTCACCCATCAAAGTACTGGGCAGGCTCAACGTTGCTTAACTTCGCTGATCGAGCGAGAACCGGTGTATTCAACGTGATTTGACCGTAACGATATATATATTTCACTTGAAAATAAAGACAAAAGTTCTCCAACATTTGGATAATTTTTATTAAGTTGGGTCTAAGTTTTCGGCTCACATGAGTCAACTTTAGAGAGGTTACAAGGACGTTAACACAAAAACATCCACCATCAGCGAAGATTTTATTGTGTGTTGACGTAAAACTCAGCTAAGCAACGGCAACAGTTACCAAAAATAACAAACGCAGTTCGTAAATTTGTAATGCGGTTCTATGACGTCACACCGCGTGAGAGCTCGAAATGATAACAGAACCATATATTTAAATGCAATGTAATGTGTTATGACCAGATTTAAACGTAAAGTGTGGGTTGTTTGGATTTAATGTAGATGGCCTCCAATATCTGAAGGTTTTCTTTTACTGTGTGTATGATTAGTTGGTTGGTTTGTTTTTGTGGCAAATCAACCTCGGCGGGTCATTATTGCCAACTAAATTTTATTTATTTATTGCTGGTAACACCTTTTTCTTTCAACAATTTACTGATGTTTTTATATAAGTTTTGTGTCTAGTAATACTTTTTTCTTTTCGAGTATCAAGATTCATTGGGATTTGTTTTTAAGGGCAGGGTCCCCAAGTCCTTCCCTTGTTATTTAACCCATAACTGAAGGGAAGGGACGGATTAATACCTCTCCCAAGGATACCAGTGCTTGATTGACTGCAGGGTATTCAACTGGAATTTGAACTCGGCTCACCGATTTCTCTTTCCGAGCCGATATCCACTGCACCACAACATACATCCGTCACTAAACGCTTACAGCACCTGGTATTCCCAAGCGGTCACCCATCTAAGTACTGACCAGGCTCAACGTTGTTTAACTTCGGTGATCGAGCGAGAACCGGTGTATTCAACGTGATTTGACCGTAAACCATGTGTGTATAAGTGAGGATTATTGTATTGTTGACTAAGTATATATATCAGTAAGAGGAGGAAGTTTATTGATAGTTTCAGCTAAGACTGGAAAGAATTAATTCGTTTTCTCTGGTTCACTTTCCTCTTGTGCTGGTCTTTCTCTTAAGTTTTATTCTCATGGCTAGCAAATACTTTAGAGGGTTTCATACTTAATTGTCTACCAGCAACTAAGGACACAAGGTCGAGTGCCTTTTGGAGAAAAGCAATTTGCTTTCTTTATTCCTGACATTATCGAATTCTGTTCTTCGATACTATATAAAACCAGTTGTATTAATAACAGAAGTAATAATATGCTGAAGGAATCTAAAAAGCTATCAATAAACGACCTCCTCTTACTGACAAGTTGATCGCTAAACTACCTTTTAGATTCCTTAGATAGATAGATAGATAGATAGATAGATAGATAGATAGATAGATAGATAGATAGATAGATAGGTCATGTGAAAGAGAGTGAAGGGTCAACAACTGATAGATAGATAGATAGATAGATAGATAGATAGATAGATAGATAGATAATGAAAGCGAGAGAAAGAAAGAATAATAGATTTATATATATATATATATATATATATATAACCTTGGTATGACATTTAAACAGCAACCAGTCATGTGGTACTATCTTTGGAAGGTTAGGGAATGTGGAGTTACCCCTTTCATGCAATTGCACCCAGGTCTACTCTGGCCTAAAGTGGTAGTACCTGTTATGGCCCCATCGATGGGTAAAAATTTGCGTTTGTGCCTGAATGTGCGTGTTATGTGAATACACTGCACGCGTGTGTTGGGGTGACGGCTATGCACATATATAGTGCGTGTGTTGAATATTTGCATCATGAGTGTGTGCGGGGGAGCTTTTCAAAACCTGAGGAAAGTCATCATGAGCCCTCCTAATCCACCAGCTCTCGTACCAGAGACGGCAAACTCTCACATAAAAAAACCCTTATGTATATTGTGTGGTCCACCATGCACTACCAAATGTATTTAAGGTCCCGGGGAGGCCAAACACCGAGATAATATAACATTTGATCATCACAAACATCTAAAACGTGGTATACAACGCACCTGTATGGGGCTACGTTGTTTTGATGGAGAGAGTGTGCTTTGTGCCGCACAAGCAACTGACCCCTTTAAACAAATCTTTGTGCAAGTTGATCGGTAGTTGGATGGCTAATAGAGTATGCAAGACAGAAACCCCATGCATAAGTGTAAAACGAAGGGCACCATCTACTGCTAACCCCATTTATCGTTTACGATCAGAGTCCACAATAGATAGATAGATAGATAGATAGATAGATAGATAGATAATGAAGAGACTTAGATAGATAGATAGATAGATAGATAGATAGATAGATAGATAGATAGATAGATAATGAAGAGACTTAGATAGATAGATAGATAGATAGATAGATAGATAGATATATGAACAGACTGAGATAGATAGATAGATAGATAGATAGATAGATAGATAGATAGATAGATAAGAAAGAGACTGAGATAGATAGATAGATAGATAGATAGATAGATAGATAGATAAGAAAGAGACTGAGATAGATAGATAGATAGATAGATAGATAGATAGATAGATAGATAGATAGATAGATAGATAGATATGAACAGGCTGAGATAGATAGATAGATAGATAGATAGATAGATAGATAGATAGATAGATATGATATGAACAGGCTGAGATAGATAGATAGATAGATAGATAGATAGATAGATAGATAGATAGATAGATAGATAGATAGATAATGAAGAGACATAGATAGATAGATAGATAGATAGATAGATAGATAATGAAGAGACTGAGATAGATAGATAGATAGATAGATAGATAGATAGATAGATAGATAGATAGATAGATAGATAGATAGATAGATAGATTTAGACAAGCGGAGTTGTTCATCTGAGCGCAGTCCTATGTTTTCCGCACGGGAGAAAGTAATCTTTTCCTTATTTCATGAAAGAAAGTAGACGGCTACTCAGCCGATAACGCGCAGGTTCAGTGGGTTTAAGGCACACTGCCATCGGACCAAACGCATTTTCCTTTGATGAGGTTAATATATGCAACTGGAGGTGCAACCTGACGCAATTGCGAGTCTGCGAGAGACCAAGTAAGAATTTCATCTTGCTTTCTGCACGTTTTACGTGGTCATTAACAGGCTTTGATATTCGCATGAATTCCCTTTAATTCCTGGGTTCATAACTCTGATGCCATGATCGATAACAAATAAAAATCCGGATGAATGATTTTCTAGACTTTCTCATACTTTAGAAGAAGCAAAAAACAAAAACAAAAAAAAAACAAAAACAAACGTTTGATTTTATCAAGATTGGAATTTTTCTTTATCTCATAGATAAATACGCTCATTGTTTTTTTTTGTTTTTTTTTAAGTTTATCAACTTTTTAAAAGTTATTTAAAGTCAGTATACATTTTGAGATTGTAAGAAGTTTTTTGGAGATAATAATGATTTATTTATACAATTTTTATTAATTAATCCATAGATTGGGGAAGTATAGGAGGATTCATACCTTTCTTAATGATATATGCGCGTAAGGGAATATAATGAATCAGACTGAAATTGGAACTCCGATTCGAATTCCGAGCCGTTATCCTTTACAATAGCCAGATATTCAAGTTTACAGCACTTAGTATTCCCAAGTGGTCCCTCTTCAAGGTACTAACCAGGGTTGAGATATATAATTCGAATCAAGTTCGTTACATTCACTTACTTACAAATACCCTTGGAAAATGTATGAATTTATCGATTTTCTTTTCAGCTACGGACAAATAGAAAAACAGATAGTGATCTATCTATCTATCTATCTATCTATCTATCTATCTATCTATCTATCTATCTATCTATCCCTCGAAAACTCTTATGGACATTATCAGATCTAAAAATAACCGAAATCATAATGATGAACAAGCAGGTGTATACGGAATAAATTGCCGGGATTGTTCTTCCATGTACACCGGAGAAACAAGTAGAAATCTAAAAAAAAAAAACGTATATATGAACACAAAAGAGACATCACTAATAAAAATCTAACAAATGCATTAGTGATTCACAGAAATAAATTCAACCACAATTTCGATTTAAAAAATATGTATATTTCTCTCTCTCTCTCTCTCTCTCTCTCTCTGTGTGTGTGTGTGTGTGTGTGTGTGTGTGTGTGTGCAAAAATTAAGACCGACACGTTATTCCATGGTTAAGCGGAAATATGGGCCTATTTCAGGCGAATCATCATCAGCTTCTGCCTTTATTGTACAGAAGATGTTAGATTCGTATAAAATCTTCTGTACAATAAAGACGGAAGCTGATGAGGATTCGCCTGAAATAGGCCCACGTTTCCGCTTAACCATGGAATAACGTGTCGGTCTTAATTTTTATATATATTTGCTCCATATTTATTTATATAGATATATATTTAGATCTCTCCAAGAGAGTTAACCTACCACTTTATGTACAGGATACTCCTTTGGATTATTTTATATCTACACTGCATGTTTATACACACACACACACACACACACACACACACACACACACACACACACACACACACACACACATATATATATATATATATATTATTTTGAATAGGTACGAAACATTTTACCCTTTTAATCTTAGGATCCTTTCAGTCAACACTTTTTCAGAGGGTACTTTTGGCAAAGTTAACTGACAAAAGACAAAAGACTAATGGATAATCATGGACACAAACTGGATGTGGTGGTCAAGGTTCCGACACAGTTAAAAAATATAATTTTTGGGAAAAAGAATTTACGAAAAGTTTCCAACAGAGCATAAAAATGAAAAAAAAAAAATTACTAACAGCCCACAACACAAGAGAACGCATGAAGTTCTCTTTTTGTTTACAAAGACCCGGTCTGTGTAGCTTGATACAAATATCTTCAAGAATATCTAAAAAACCGAAAGAATACTAAGGATAATGTAAGGAAAATATTATCCTACCGATTCAAAAAAATTATTTCAGTTCTGTGTTATTAGTCCTTGTTTATATATATACATAAGTCTAAACTTATTTATAAATGGAACATTTCGTGTGTATGTGTGTGTGTGTGTCTGTGTGTGGGTGGGTGTGTGTCCGTTACCTATAGACTCGGAAACGGCTGAACCGATTTTCTTGAAAATTTACAGTTGTACGATAAGCGTCTGCGAGTGTTCTTAGCTAGGTTTTGTGTCGAGGTACCCCCGATAAATATCGAAAATCGGTAATCGAAAAAATCGGGTTATCGAAGGAGTAGTCCGATTTTAATCAAATTTGATACACTCGTAGACAAAGACATAAGAAACGATATTCAGAAGTTTCAAAGTTGCAGTTCTTAAAATAGTGCAGAAAATCGATAATATATATATATATATATATATATATATATGAAAGGCAAGATGTTTGTTTGTGTGTGTCTGTTTATCTGCCTGTATGTCTGTATTTCTTTCATCCCTTTTATTTTAGTTTTTGCTTCGGGTTTGGCTCTAAATAAGTATAATTGTAGTTCTTAGTCTCAGCCATGATACCATTTACTCAGAGGACTTATTTAGCCTTCAAAATTCAGTTTACGACGAAAAAAGCTTATTTGATATCGATACCAGGAAATCAAAATTTGACTTATATCCATTCATTTTTCTTTCAGTCTACAGTTTCGCTTTAACTGGAAACAACTTTTGTTGCTTTTTAGTCTTTTGTGCCAACGTCCAAAGAGTATTAGCTCCAGGACCATGGATTAGTTTTAAAGCTTTCATTACTCCCGAGTAACGCCGGGCTATACTGCTAGCATATATATATATATATATATATATATATATATATATATATTAAAAAACAGAAATAGGATTTGTTCCAACGAGATATTGATATAGGTGAAAAAAGTGTGATAAGCTCCAAAGTTTTGTTTAAAGTGTAGATTTATTATTATTATTATTATTATTATTATTATTATTATAGAAAGAAGAAGGTAGAAAAGAAAGAAAAGGTTATAGAAGTGAAGAAAGATAAAATAAAGAAAAAACTGTACTCTAAGAAAGAAAGAAAGAAAGAAAGAAAGAAAGAAAGAAAGAAAGAGTATAAAAAGAAAAAGAAAGAAGAGAGTACTCTAAGAAAGAAAGAAAGAAAGAAAGAAAGAAAGAAAGAAAGAAAGACAAGACAAGACAAGACAAGACAAGATACAAGGAAACTACATAAAAGCGATGAGAAAATAACTGAAGCCGAAACGCCAGCCCAGGACCAATAATATTGCTGATTCTTCTTCGGATTTTATCAAGAATCTCTACAAAAGACTCACATGAAATTTGAAATTAGCTCTCCGTTCCCACTTTCCACGCCGATATTCGTTAATATACCCGCATATGACGACGATTTTACAAGCCTGAAACAAATCACTTCTGAGAATGTCTCAGTTTCTCATTAGGTAACTCTTACGATAATGACTTCGCGAAACGTTGCTTTATAGCGATAAAAGAATGTGTGCAATCATGTTTGCACTTATTCAATCCAAATATATCTTTGTGTGTACGTGTGATCGTAAAATTCAACACGTGTACGCGTATGTGTGTTCGGCGGAACGCACTTATCTGCTCGTGTGCACGTGTGTTTGTCGTTTTGGTGCAGTGCGTGCGTGCATGTGTGCGTTAGCACTGATTAACCCTGGTGGTATGTCACTCCGTCCGAAGTCGTTCGGTGTACTCTTTCCCATCTGCGGTGTCTCTTTCGGAACGTTTGTGGACTACACTCATCGCTCAAAACTATGGGCCGACCGCAGATCTGTTGACTGTTGGGTGAATTTGGAAGTAACGGCGACGGGGATCAAAAGGGTAAGGAAAAGAAAGGCGATGAGAAAGAGAGGATGAAAAGGAAAGTATGAAAGACAGAGTAGGGAAAGACAGTGTAGGGTAAGAAAGGAAAAAGAAGTGAGAACAGTTTAAGACAGAGGGGAAGAAAGAAAAAAACAAAAAAATAATCACTGATAAAGAATGAAAATGGTAGACAATAAATAATCAAGAAAGAGAGGCCATAGTAGATAATAAAGAAAAGAAAGAAAGATAGGGTGAAGGAAGAAAAGACAGAGTAGGAGAAGAAAGAAAGAAAGAAAGAAAGAAAGAAAAGTAAAAAAATGAATGAAGAAAGAATAGACAGAAGAAAGAAAAAAGAAAGTAAGAAAAGTAAAACAATGAGCAAAGAAAGAAAGAAAGAAAGAAAAAAGAAAGATAGAAAGAAAGAAAGAAAGAAAGGAGAGGCAGAGTGGAAACAAAGAAAAAAGAAGAGAGTATACAAAGAAAGAAAAAAGGAAAAGTAAAAAATGAGTTTTTTTTTTAATCATATCACCCCGAGCAAGGCGGTAACGCCACTGATGTCAAGGGGGCTACGTAAGAGTGAAAAGATTGGAAAAGAGAAAGCCGGAAACCACATCCTAAACAGGAAACAAGGGATGAGCCTCTTCACCTGTTCAATAGACGTGGGTGGAGTGTGAACCGGGCGATAGTTTAGTCTATCTACTCCAATTTTAGTCTATCTAAGAGACAAAATAAATAAAGAAAGAAAGAAAGAAAGAAAGGAGAGAGTATACAAAGAAATAAACAAACAAACAAACAAACAAAACGAAAAAAAGATAAAACAAATTAGGCCGATAAAGTAAGTAAAGTTTACACTGAAAGAAAAAAGGGAAAAAAAGAGAGACAGAGAAACAAAGAAAAAGAATGAGAGAAAAAAAAGAGAGTACACTAAGAAAGAAAGCAAGAATGAATGAAAGAAGAGAGTATATAAATAAAGAAATAAAAGAAGAAAAGAGAACTGAGTTGGGAAAGAAAGAAAGAAAGAAAGAAAGAAAGAAAGAAAGAAAGAAAGAAAAGAGACACAAAGTAGGCTAAGAAAGAAAGAAAGAAAGAAAGAAAGAAAGAAAGAAAGAAAGAAGTAAAATCGATTATGAAGGAACCAAGGGATATGCAAATAATGGAAAGAAACTAAAGAAAGAACGAAACAAAGATACATTTAAAAAAATAGAAAAAAAAAGGAAGAAAAGAAAAAAGGAAAGAAAGCTGAAAAAGTAAGACATTGAAAGATAGAAAAGTAAAGGCAGGTCGAATGGAAGTGACGAAAAAGACGACTGAAATAAATTAAAGTAGAAGCCAAGAAATAAACCGAAAAATAAAAAATAAATGAATGTAAAAAGAAGGAATGAAAAAAGAGAAAAAAACAATGGAAGGATAGAAGAAATATATCTAATATCATCCGCAGACATTCCTGTTTCGCTGTATCACGGGTCCTGGGTATGACAGTAAACTGCATCCAGCAGCTAGGCCACTGATTGTGAGGTGGGGGATTGTGAGGAGCATGGGACCACCTCTTAATTGCTGTTATTCCCAGGTCCACCCTGACCCAGAGTGGTAGCACCTGTTAGGGTCCAAGCTATGGGCAAATACTTAACCCCTAAACTGGGGTCAAAACACTATGAAAATATAAAAATAGACTTTTATAAAAGTAGACTTTTATAGAAATATATATAAAAAATACATTTTTGAATTATTGCCATAACACATTTTAGAAGGAAAAAAACTAAGTTTTTGCGCAAATATTGTTCACCCAACCTACTTCTCCACATATACAAACATACTTTTTGATTCTTAAAACAGAATTGAATAAAGATGGGGAAAATTGTTTTTTTTTTGGGTGGGGGTAATAGATCGGGCTGATATATATTTTAAGGGTGCGATGAGTAAATTGTTGACATTTTATATTTGTTTCTTTTGCGCATGCGCCTTGTTTGTTTTTAGTCTACTACACATTATGATGTGCGTTGTGGTACAGTGGATATCGGCTCGGAACGAGAAACCAGGGAGTCGAGTTTGCATTCCAGTTGAATCCATTGTATTCACTTTCGCGCAAATACCCTTGGGAAAGGTATTAATCCGCCTCTTCCTTCCAGTTATGGGTTAAATAACAGGACATATTGGGTTCTATAGCCTTGGTCGGCAACCAGTCTACCGCAGAAAGCAATGGCAACCTACTGCGGGATAATCTTCTGCCCAGTCAGTCATGTCTCTTTCGAGACATGATCGCCCAAGCGTGTATCACGTATGGCACTTAATTGACTGACACATTATAGTAGGGTCAGTTAGGCACCGTCTGTTAGAAAAAGAGCACCATGACACAATCCACTCTGCTAGAAATTAGGAAATGGCAAAGCTCTAATATGAACATTTCAGAGTGTTTGGTTTTCTATATGAGTACAGTGCAGAGGAGTCGGAAAGAGTTGGATGAGTCTAATGGTGATTACGAAGGTGTTTGGAGTGATAACTAGTGATGGTGACGTTATGTCTCTATTCTTTTTTTCTACAGGCACTCAGACTTAACAGAGAGGTCTCCATCAAGTGTCTTCAGAAAGTAGTGCTGCTCTGGATAATGAGGGTTGCAGTTGGAAGACCTTATGTCTAGCAACAAGACTTTGCACCATACCACACAATTAGGAGAACCCTGTCATGGCTGTCAGACCTCTCTGCGACCACATCACCCCTTGCATCTGGCGACCTAACTCTCTAGATTGTAACCCCCTTGATTATTATGTGTGGGGCGTAGTTGGGCGAGAGTCCAACAAAACTCCCTGGAACAGAAGGCAAGCAGTATGGGCAACATTCACCGAACTTAAACAAGAAGACCGAAAAGTTACAAGAGATTTCGCAGTTGTCAGCAGGCCGTGGTTGAAGCCAATGGCAATTTTATTGAATAAATTTCTAGGTACCTCCACTAATTCGCTGAAAAAAAAAAGAAGAAAAAAAAAACAACATGATATGAAAAAAAAGACCCTAAACTTAAAGCAAATTTTTATCGTCAAAATTTTTAAGAGAAAAGATCAAAGTATTTTTAATTATTTCTAAATTTTTTTAATATTTTCTAACATGTTCGAAATTTTTGTTCAAAATCTTGTTTTTCTTTCGTCAACGAGTGATCCAATTTTTACAATAGTTTACTACGGCAAACGTAATATTGCACAACTTGTTTGAAAAACACATTAATTTGGAAATTCTTGCAAAAATCAAATAATGGTCACATTTTGATGAAACTTTCAGGATTTATTCACAAATGACTGAAATTATTTTTGAACATTATTTTTATAAAATCTTGGTATTTTTTGTTACATATGTTTTACCCCCACTTAATTAATTTCCTGAAACTTCTAGAAATTAACTACCCGTCAGGAACTTTTTTTTATTAGCTAAATGCAAGATGTATTGGGAAATGCTAATCAACTTTTTTTTCCATAAGTAACTTCTTTTCAGAAAATCTGCTCTGAATTGTTTAAAAAAAATCCAATAAAACTAGGCCATTTTTTTCTTTAGATAAACTTTTGTTTTCATAAACAATATATATTGCGGATATCATAGTCCGCAGAAGAAAAAATTGATGAACAATGAATTTTTACAAGAATTGTTTTAATTTTTTTGCAATGATAATAATTCATAAAGCTTCAAAAATCTTTCAAAATTTCTCCCAATTGTTGAAGACTGTATCGAAAAATCTTTACTAATCGAAAATTGAACAGCTTAATACAAATATTAGCTATAAGATTTTTAAAATGATTAAAACATTTATTTATTTATTTATTTATTTATTTATTTACGTATTTATTTATTTTTGTGCATGCCGATGACCCGTATTTTATTTTACGGATGACCGTAAGTGCTATAACATTAAAAGATCACGTCTTTTAAAGGTTGCACGCCTTACTAAGAAAAAAAAATCTATATAAGCTTTTTCGGCAGGGTTTGTGGTACATGGATATCGGCTCGGAACGAGAAACCTGCGAGCCGAGTTCGAATTCCAGTTGAATCCATTGTATTCACTTACGCGCAAATACTCTTGGGAAAGGTATTAATCTGTCTCTTCCTTTCAGTTATGGGTTAAATAGCAGGACAGATTGGGTTCTATAGCCTTGGTCGGCAACCAGTCTACCGCAGAAAGCAATGGCAACCTACTGCGGGATAATCTTCTGCCCAGTCAGTCATGTCTCTTTCGAGACATGATCGCCCAAGCGTGTATCACGTATGGCACTTAACTGACTGACTGACAACTCTTTCATTTCACTTCCGTGTTTCTTGTACGTTTCAATATTCACCGTGCTTTGCAAATCATTCCTTCAAAATTTAAAGTAAATTTTATATTTTTAATTCCTAGTTTCCTCATTTTGTTAAAAAGTAATTTTGATATTTACAATTTGTAGAGATACTTAATAAAGAATTATATAAAAATAGATATTAAAAATACAAATTAATAAATATCATTTATAAATTATTGAGATACCTCTGTAAAAATAAATTAAAAGAAATTTTTATATTATTTTATTTTTTAGAAAACATCTTCAAACGCAAGGTTATAAAACTAATTTAAAATTCTATAAAATAGTTGCTGAAAATATTATGTTAAATTTTTAATTTTATAATATAGTAAAAAATCAAAAAACGAGACGTACGATTAAGCAACATATATTTATGTCCATTTTCCACCATATTTAGCTTTTTTTAAGGTTTCCTCTAGTCACCTGTCATTAACAGTATTATAACACGGATAAGAAGACTGCCATGTTAAGAAACGCTTATATATTACAGTTCAGGCAGTAAGCAAGTAATGTTTGTTTCAAATCAGATAAAGGTAATTTTAAATTTGTTAATTTTAGTAAAATAACTTGTCAGCGATGTATAATTTATTTTTGCAAGACATTTAAAACCCAAAATTGGCTTCTGTTTACAAAATGTGACGCTCGATCAAAAATGTCCGAAAATGAGATTTTTTTTAAATCTAAAAATTTTAGATTCCAATCAATATCATAACGGTTTGAAATGCACCAGAGTATTTTGCTCACTGGAATTGGCAATTTAAATTTCAGCTTTCAATTAAAGCTACCAGAACATGTTTTGTTTACTAAAATTCATTTAAATATATTGAAATATTGAAAATTAGTGGAATACTTCAAGAGATTTTTGTGTAATTTTGGTAAATATATCTGTTAAAATGAGATGTCAGCGTTAATTTTCTTTTTGCATAATATTGACGACCATTTATACATCGCATAACACACACACACACACGCATAAATAAATATATATATATAGTCAGCCGCCGACAGATCTGTTTTGCTGTATAGCAGCTCATCAGTACTGTTAGACATCTGATTGCTTCTAGCCAGGATTGAAACCCGACCGAATTGACATCAGTCAGCGATTCTACCTCTGAGCTACTAGCGTGTTATAAACAATGTAAACACACACAAGTAGCCGAGTGTTCAAATTCATTACTGAATGAACGATGTGTAGATGCGTGAGTAGCTACTGTTTTTCAAAGTCTACGATATATATATATATATATATATATATATATATATATATATATATATAGTAATGCTGAAAATCTCACAGCTTAATCTATCATATATATATATATATATATATATATATATATATATATATATACTAACAAAATAGCAAGATCGCCAAGACCGACCGCGGTTTCGCA
>JBBBDQ010002439.1:387500-407500 GCA_037127315.1 Ascarosepion bandense | reverse complement strand
GTTTTTTTTATTAAAATCTTATTTAGAATGTTTTACCACATGGTATTCTTCTGTTCTTTATTTGGCGGTACTGAGAAATTGTCCCTTCAAATTTGCCAAACATAATCATTAGTATTTTAACATGAAAATTTAAATGATAATCTTTCCATCGTAAATGCATTCCTCTTTTATATTTCAACATTTTTTTTAAGAAATGTAAATTTTTGCAGTTAATTGTATTTTGGAAACTTCTAAATTTTCTTTTTTAAAGATCATCAAAATAAACAAGAAAAAATTATTTGACTACTTTGATTTAAGTCAATAAAAAAATACATACTTGAATATTTATTGGCTCATACAAAATTTATCTATTTATAACCAACCATTTTTTTAACACTTACTGCAATTACTTAGCTAACTCAACAGTTACCCATTTTCCATTTTAAAATTTTACAGAATTTTTAAGCAGTTGGCATCTATAAAAAAAGAAATTCAATTTTCAGGGGGCTCATTTTCTCATACAACTTTATAGTAAATCAATCCCTCATTTTGGTACCACTCGCATTGGGGTCACTTTGTTTGCTTTTCTGTTTTTGACGAGTTCTTGCCCTTCTTTTAGATTTGGCGGCTGCTTTTGTTTCAAGATATTTTTCTGTTTTTACAATGGTTCCAAAACGAATCATCAATTTACTATAATGTTGTATGAGAAACTGAGCAGCCCCCTAAAATTGGAAAAATTTCAATATTTAAACAATTTTTTTTATGTTCATTTTTTTTTTTTTTTACCTTTTTCAATGCAATCTTATCAACTACACCCTAAACTTTCCCATTGACAAAAAAAATTTGAAAAAATTTCAATATTTAAACAATGTTTTTTGGGGGGGGTGGGGGTCAGTTTTTACAACGTTATAGTAAATCGATCCTCCATTTTGGAACCACTCGCATTGAGGTCACTTTGTTTGCTTTTCTTTTTTGACGAGTTATTGCCCTTCTTTTAGATTTGGATGCTGCTTTTATTTCAAAATTTTTTTCTTTTTTTTACAATGGTTCCAAAACGAAGGATCAATTTACTATAACGTTGTATGAGAAACTGAGCATCCCCCTAAAATTGTTTAAATATTGAAATTTTTCCATGTTCATTTTTTTTACTTTTTTCAATGCAATCTTATCAACTACAGCCTAAACTTTCCGATTGACAAAAAAATTAAAATATAAATACATATAAGAAGATATAATAAAAATGCTATGAATTAATTTTTATTAATCTGTTTTTTATTAAAATCTTATTTAGAATGTTTTACCACATGGTATTCTTCTGTTCTTTATTTGGCGGTACTGAGAAATTGTCCCTTTCAATTTTTCTGAACATATAATCATTAGTATTTTAACATGAAAATTTAAATGATAATCTTTCCATCGCAAATGCATTCCTCTTTTATATTTCAAAATTTTTTTAAAAAAATGTAAATTTTTGCAGTTAATTGTATTTTGGAAACTTCTAAATTTTCTTTTTTAAAGGCCATCAAAATAAACAAGAAAAAATTGTTTGACTACTTTGATTTAAAAAAATACATACTTGAATACTATGGACATTACTTTTATAGATATTTTAATAAATTTACACACTGTATTATCGTTATTTTATTATCTAATACCTTTATGTTTGAAGACGTTACTATCATTTGTAGTATGACAAAGTAAAAATTTTTACAGGAAATCCTTCCGTGGAAATTCCACGAGTTCCGCTAGTTTTTATCAATCTGTTTTTTTTATTAAAATCTTATTTAGAATGTTTTACCACATGGTATTCTTCTGTTCTTTATTTGGCGGTACTGAGAAATTGTCCCTTCAAATTTGCCAAACATAATCATTAGTATTTTAACATGAAAATTTAAATGATAATCTTTCCATCGTAAATGCATTCCTCTTTTATATTTCAACATTTTTTTTAAGAAATGTAAATTTTTGCAGTTAATTGTATTTTGGAAACTTCTAAATTTTCTTTTTTAAAGATCATCAAAATAAACAAGAAAAAATTATTTGACTACTTTGATTTAAGTCAATAAAAAAATACATACTTGAATATTTATTGGCTCATACAAAATTTATCTATTTATAACCAACCATTTTTTTAACACTTACTGCAATTACTTAGCTAACTCAACAGTTACCCATTTTCCATTTTAAAATTTTACAGAATTTTTAAGCAGTTGGCATCTATAAAAAAAGAAATTCAATTTTCAGGGGGCTCATTTTCTCATACAACTTTATAGTAAATCAATCCCTCATTTTGGTACCACTCGCATTGGGGTCACTTTGTTTGCTTTTCTGTTTTTGACGAGTTCTTGCCCTTCTTTTAGATTTGGCGGCTGCTTTTGTTTCAAGATATTTTTCTGTTTTTACAATGGTTCCAAAACGAATCATCAATTTACTATAATGTTGTATGAGAAACTGAGCAGCCCCCTAAAATTGGAAAAATTTCAATATTTAAACAATTTTTTTTATGTTCATTTTTTTTTTTTTTTTACCTTTTTCAATGCAATCTTATCAACTACACCCTAAACTTTCCCATTGACAAAAAAAATTTGAAAAAATTTCAATATTTAAACAATGTTTTTTGGGGGGGGGTGGGGGTCAGTTTTTACAACGTTATAGTAAATCGATCCTCCATTTTGGAACCACTCGCATTGAGGTCACTTTGTTTGCTTTTCTTTTTTGACGAGTTATTGCCCTTCTTTTAGATTTGGATGCTGCTTTTATTTCAAAATTTTTTTCTTTTTTTTACAATGGTTCCAAAACGAAGGATCAATTTACTATAACGTTGTATGAGAAACTGAGCATCCCCCTAAAATTGTTTAAATATTGAAATTTTTCCATGTTCATTTTTTTTACTTTTTTCAATGCAATCTTATCAACTACAGCCTAAACTTTCCGATTGACAAAAAAATTAAAATATAAATACATATAAGAAGATATAATAAAAATGCTATGAATTAATTTTTATTAATCTGTTTTTTATTAAAATCTTATTTAGAATGTTTTACCACATGGTATTCTTCTGTTCTTTATTTGGCGGTACTGAGAAATTGTCCCTTTCAATTTTTCTGAACATATAATCATTAGTATTTTAACATGAAAATTTAAATGATAATCTTTCCATCGCAAATGCATTCCTCTTTTATATTTCAAAATTTTTTTAAAAAAATGTAAATTTTTGCAGTTAATTGTATTTTGGAAACTTCTAAATTTTCTTTTTTAAAGGCCATCAAAATAAACAAGAAAAAATTGTTTGACTACTTTGATTTAAAAAAATACATACTTGAATACTATGGACATTACTTTTATAGATATTTTAATAAATTTACACACTGTATTATCGTTATTTTATTATCTAATACCTTTATGTTTGAAGACGTTACTATCATTTGTAGTATGACAAAGTAAAAAGTTTTACAGGAAATCCTTCCGTGGAAATTCCACGAGTTCCGCTAGTTTTTATCAATCTGGTTTTTTTATTAAAAACTTATTTAGAATGTTTTGCCACATGGTATTCTTCTGTTTTTTATTTGGCGGTACTGAGAAATTGTCCCTTCAAATTTGCCAAACATAATCATTAGTATTTTAACATGAAAATTTGAATTATAATCTTTCCAGACATCCAGAAATGCAGACATCTTTTATATTACGATATTTTTTAATAAATATAAATTTCTGTATCCAATTAAATCGTCCATTTCTTTTAACACAAAATCAGAAATTTCCTTTCAAGATCTTCAAAATAAACATGAAAAAATATTCAGAAAATTTTAACAGACGAATATATTCAAATATGTACTTTTATTATCGGATTATATAAAATTTAACTGTTTAAGTTTATAACCGTCCATTTTTTAACACTACTATAATTACATCATAATTATCCTTCTGTGGAAATTCCACGGGTTCCGCTAGTAACAATAATTAAAAGAATGTATTTATTAACTCACATGTGAAAAGCTAATAATAAAAAACTACCTTAGCAACATAAACCAGTCTACCGCAGAAAGCAATGGCATCCTACTGAGAGATAATCTTCTATCCAGTCAGAACATGATCGTCCAAGCGTGTATCACGTATGGCACTTAACTGACTGACTATGATTAATATCATGAATACAAAAAAGGGCCATTTGAAGATTTTTTTGCCTTATAAAATTCTTAAGCTGGGAAGAAGAGATTGACTGGCGGTTGTAATTATGGCTAAACCGCCCAGAGTTGTGAAAATATTTAAACGAAAAACACTGATCTAGGACATTCAAAAAGTGGCACAGAGTACAGCTCTTCAGCTGACTGAGGCACTACGGTCATCTGGCATGGAGTGTATTGGTTTAGGCGAGATCAGTTCGATCTTACTTCTGCTCTTTCGGCAACTGTTTTTATGGGGTTGCAAACGCCATTTGCACTTGTCTGATTGGTTAGCCAATAATAATTCTTGGCCAATGGTTTTGTGTCATACTCCTTGAAGAGGAGGAAAGATAGCCCCCAAGAACCAAATATGAATTGGCGTCAAATCAAAATAATGACCTTGTGTAATAAGTATCTGAAGGGGAGACGAGAAGCTCGATCCAGCCATTCTATCACTGACAGGCTAATCAAAATTGCGGCCTCGAAACGCTCATATCCAGCTTCAGCGCAACATTTTCTATGTTCCGAATCTCACCCTTAGTTGACATGATTATCACAGGTGTCATCGTCACCTCTAACTTGAAGCGTGTTAAATCACTGATCAAAACAATCTTGACGTGTAAAGATTTGCTTTGTGTCAGTGATTTCAACGAACAATTTCTTTATCAAATGTAAGCGACACAAGTTAAGCAGACCAAAGACTTAAGTTTGTACCTAACGACGAATCACATCCAAATTTACAATTTCACTTTTCACACTATACTCTATATGTGATACAAACCAGAGAATTAGTATCGCATTGTTTAATATGAAAAAATATTTTTCTTTTTTAGAAATATCATTTAGATCGCCAGTCAACCATTGATACCAGTCATAATGTCATAATAAATTAAAGTTTGTCATCGGCATGGATGCATGACACATACCAGAGAATTAGTATCACACTGTTTAATATGAAAAAAATATTTTTCTTTTTTTAGAAATATCATTTAAATCGCCAGTCAACCATTGATACCAGTCATAATGTCATAATAAATTAAAGTTTGTCATCGGTATGGATGCATGACACATACCAGAGAATTAGTATCACACTGTTTAATATGAAAAAAATATTTTTCTTTTTTTAGAAATATCATTTAAATCGCCAGTCAATCATTGATACCAGTCATAGTGTCATAATAAATTAAAGTTTGTCATCGGTATGGATGCATGACACATACCAGAGAATTAGTATCACACTGTTTAATATGAAAAAAATATTTTTCTTTTTTTAGAAATATCATTTAAATCGCCAGTCAATCATTGATACCAGTCATAAATTAAAGTTTGTCATCGGTATGGATGCACGACACATACCAGAGAATTAGTATCACACTGTTTAATATGAAAAAAATATTTTTCTTTTTTTAGAAATATCATTTAAATCGCCAGTCAATCATTGATACCAGTCATAGTGTCATAATAAATTAAAGTTTGTCATCGGTACGGATGCATGAGAAAAAAAGTATGGTTTCGTTATTATTTGTTGTTTCGGTCATCGACTCGTAGATATGGAACGTTTTCTTGCTTGAATAAGGCGGACTATTATATTGACGCTATATAAATTCGTCACACAGAAGAAATGCCCTTCTAAATTGCCAAAGTGACTGTTACCCGTGGCTAATTGCAAGTAACTAATTATAAAACAATGAGACCTTAATTAAGTGCACGACACAAGGACGCATTACTGAAGGTTGTATTCTTGCGCATGTTTTCCCTAGTAAATGGAAGGCAATTAAATAAGCCGCGAACCTTTACGGTAAAAGGAAACATATTGCGTTGATCAGAAAGTTTTTTCACATTTTTGGTAAGGGGTGATAGTAAAAGAAAAAGTGATAAAGTCAGAGTAGAATAAATAATATATACAAATTTGCTATAATATCATGAAAACGTCAACATATGAAGAGAAACTAAACTATTAGAAAGATCAGCTATGCATTGATCAATTGATTCATTCATTTTTGACGGCTTATCAACCCTTTTCAGGGCGTTTAAAACTAAGGAAAATTTTATATTGTAAGATTTTTTATATAGTAATGCTTTAGTGGTACAAGTTTTACTAATTAACTCATAGCTACGAAAAGAGCAGGTGGGATCATTCCTTTCCAACGGGTGTTTGCACGAAAGTGAATATAACAAACCCGACAGGAATTGAAACTCAGCTTTTCAGTTAACAATTCCGGGCCAGTATTCATTACACAACCCTCTTAAGAGAGAGGAAGGAAAACAGAACAAAGTTTCTATTTACTTAATGTACTTCTTAAAGGAGAGCAACGAAAATGGGTCAGTTTTTTTTTATTACCTTAGTCACCTTTAGAGTGAGGGACGAAAACGGATCAGCGTTTTGATTTCTTTAGTCAACCTCTTAAGAAAGAGGAACAGAAACAGGTCAGTTTTTATTTTATTTCCTTGGTGAAGCTTTTAAGAGTAAGGGACAAAAGCGGATCAGTATTTTGATTCCTTTGGTCAACAAGAGGAACGAATATGGGTCAGCTTCTTTTTATTTCCTTGATCAACCTCTCTAAGAGAGAGGAAAGAAAATGGTCAGTTATTTTTATTTCCTTAATTGATCTCTTGAGAGTTCGAAACAAAATCCAGGTAAACTTTTTATTTCTTTCAACAACCTCATATGAGAACAGCAAAAAACAACTCGGCATATTTTATTTTCTTGGTCGACCTTCTTAAAACGAAACGAAACAAAAACCGGAACGGTTATTCTCTTTCCTTGGTCGACGTCTGAAGAAAGCTGAACGAAAAACGATCAGCTTTTCCTATTTAAATACTATGGATATCTTAATAGAGCGGAACGAAAACAGGTCAGTTATTTTAATTTCTTTGATCGTCCTGTTAAAAGACCAGAATGAAAACAGGTCAGCCTTTTTATTTTCTAGATCAATCTTTTAAGAGAACAAAGCAATCATGGGCTAGCCATTTTCATTTTCTTGATCAACCTCTTCAGAGTGTGAAACAATAGCGGACCAGCGTTTATTATTTTCTTGATCAATCTTTTAAGAGTTCGGAACACTAACAGGCCAGCCATTTTTATTTTCTTGATCAAAGTCTTAAAAGAACGAAACAAAAATAGGACAACCATTTTTATTTTCTTGTCAACCCCGTAAAAGTGTGAAACAAAAAACAGGCCAGCGATTTTTATGTTCTTGATCAACCTTTTAAATGAACGAAACAAAAATAGGACAACCATTTTTATTTTCTTGATGTATCTTTTAAGAATTCGGAATGATAACGGGCCAGCCATTTTTATATTTTGTTAATCAAAGTCTTAATAGAACGAAACATGACAGGGCAACCTATTTTTTTTTCTTGATCAACCTCGTAAGCGTGCGAAACATAAAATGGGCCAGCCATTTTTATTTTCTCGATCAACTTCTTAATCGGGTAAAACATTCATGGGCCAGCCATTTTCATTTACTTCATCAATCTTGAAGAGTTCGGAACAATAACTGGCCAGCCATTTTATTTTGTTGATCAAAGTCTGAAAAGAACGAAAGAAAAACAGACCAGCCATTTTTAATTTCTTGATCAACTGCTTAAGATAACGGACTAATAATGGGTCAGCCATTTTTATTTTCCTGATCAACCTTATAAGAGTGGAACAATAACATTTTTATTTTCTTGACCAACGTCTTAAAAGAGCGGAACAATAACGGGCCAGTCATTTTTATTTTCTTGACCAACGTCTTAAAAGAGCGGAACAATAACAGGCCAGCCATTTTTATTTTCTTGATCAACGTCTTAAAAGAGCAGAACAATAACAGGCCAGCCATTTTTATTTTCTTGGCCAACGTCTTAAAAGAGCGGAACAATAACATGCCAGCCATTTTTATTTTCTTGACCAACGTCTTAAAAGAGCGGAACAATAACAGGCCAGCCATTTTTTTTTTCTTGACCAACGTCTTAAAAGAGCGGAACAATAACAGGCCAGCCATTTTTATTTTCTTGACCAACGTCTTAAAAGAGCGGAACAATAACAGGCCAGCTATTTTTATTTTCTTGACCAACGTCTTAAAAGAGCGGAACAATAACATGCCAGCCATTTTTATTTTCTTGACCAACGTCTTAAAAGAGCGGAACAATAACATGCCAGCCATTTTTATTTTCTTGACCAACGTCTTAAAAGAGCGGAACTATAACAGGCCAGCCATTTTTATTTTCTTGACCAACGTCTTAAAAGAGCGGAACAATAACATGCCAGCCATTTTTATTTTCTTGACCAACGTCTTAAAAGAGCGGAACAATAACAGGCCAGCCATTTTTATTTTCTTGACCAAGGTTTTAAAAGAGCGGAACAATAACAGGCCAGCCATTTTTATTTTCTTGACCAACGTCTGAAAAGAGCGGAACAATAACATGCCAGCCATTTTTATTTTCTTGACCAACGTCTTAAAAGAGCGGAACAATAACAGGCCAGCCATTTTTATTTTCTTGACCAACGTCTTAAAAGAGCGGAACAATAACAGGCCAGACATTTTTATTTTCTTGATCAACGTCTTAAAAGAGCGGAACAATAACAGGCCAGCCATTTTTATTTTCTTGACCAACGTCTTAAAAGAGCGGAACAATAACAGGCCAGCCATTTTTATTTTCTTGACCAACGTCTTAAAAGAGCGGAACAATAACAGGCCAGACATTTTTATTTTCTTGATCAACGTCTTAAAAGAGCGGAACAATAACAGGCCAGCCATTTTTATTTTCTTGACCAACGTCTTAAAAGAGCGGAACAATAACATGCCAGCCATTTTTATTTTCTTGACCAACGTCTTAAAAGAGCGGAACAATAACAGGCCAGCCATTTTTATTTTCTTGATCAACGTCTTAAAAGAGCGGAACATAACAGGCCAGCCATTTTTATTTTCTACACCAACGTCTTAAAAGAGCGGAACAATAACATGCCAGCCATTTTTATTTTCTTGACCAACGTCTTAAAAGAGCGGAACAATAACAGGCCAGCCATTTTTATTTTCTTGATCAACGTCTTAAAAGAGCGGAACAATAACAGGCCAGCCATTTTTATTTTCTTGACCAACGTCTTAACAGAGCGGAACAATAACAGGCCAGCCATTTTTATTTTCTTGATCAACGTCTTAAAAGAGCGGAACAATAACAGGCCAGCCATTTTTATTTTCTTGTCCAACGTCTTAAAAGAGCGGAACAATAACATGCCAGCCATTTTTATTTTCTTGACCAACGTCTTAAAAGAGCGGAACAATAACATGCCAGCCATTTTTATTTTCTTGACCAACGTCTTAAAAGAGCGGAACAATAACATGCCAGCCATTTTTATTTTCTTGACCAACGTCTTAAAAAAGCGGAACAATAACATGCCAGCCATTTTTATATTCTTGACCATCGTCTTAAAAGAGCGGAACAATAACAGGCCAGACATTTTTATTTTCTTGATCAACCTCTTAAAAGAGCGGAACAATAACAGGCCAGCAATTTTTATTTTCTTGACCAACGTCTTAAAAGAGCGGAACAATAACATGCCAGCCATTTTTATTTTCTTGATCAACGTCTTAAAAGAGCGGAACATAACAGGCCAGCCATTTTTATTTTCTTCACCAACGTCTTAAAAGAGCGGAACAATAACAGGCCAGCCGTTTTTATTTTCTTGACCAACGTCTTAAAAGAGCGGAACAATAACAGGCCAGCCATTTTTATTTTCTTGATCAACGTCTTAAAAGAGCGGAACAATAACAGGCCAGCCATTTTTATTTTCTTGACCAACGTCTTAAAAGAGCGGAACAATAACATGCCAGCCATTTTTATTTTCTTGATCAACGTCTTAAATGAGCGGAACAATAACAGGCCAGCCATTTTTATTTTCTTGATCAACGTCTTAAAAGAGCAGAACAATAACAGGCCAGCCATTTTTATTTTCTTGATCAACGTCTTAAAAGAGCGGAACAATAACATGCCAGCCATTTTTATTTTCTTGATCAACGTCTTAAAAGAGCGGAACATAACAGGCCAGCCATTTTTATTTTCTTCACCAACGTCTTAAAAGAGCGGAACAATAACAGGCCAGCCATTTTTATTTTCTTGATCAACGTCTTAAAAGAGCGGAACTATAACATGCCAGCCATTTTTATTTTCTTGACCAACGTCTTAAAACAGCGGAACAATAACATGCCAGCCATTTTTATTTTCTTGACCAACGTCTTAAAAGAGCGGAACAATAACATGCCAGCCATTTTTATATTCTTGACCAACGTCTTAAAAGAGCGGAACAATAACAGGCCAGCTATTTTTATTTTCTTGATCAACGTCTTAAAAGAGCAGAACAATAACAGGCCAGCCATTTTTATTTTCTTGATCAACGTCTTAAAAGAGCAGAACAAGAACAGGCCAGCCATTTTTATTTTCTTGATCAACGTCTTAAAAGAGCGGAACAATAACAGGCCAGCCATCTTTATTTTCTTGATCAACGTCTTAAAATAGCAGAACAATAACAGGCCAGCCATTTTTATTTTCTTGATCAACGTCTTAAAAGAGCAGAACAATAACAGGCCAGCCATTTTTATTTTCTTGATGAACGTCTTAAAAGAGTGAAACAATAACATGCCAGCCATTTTTATTTTCTTGATCAACGTCTTAAAAGAGCGGAACAATAACATGCCAGCCATTTTTATTTTCTTGACCAACGTCTTAAAAGAGCGGAACAATAACAGGCCAGCCATTTTTATTTTCTTGATCAACGTCTTAAAAGAGCAGAACAATAACAGGCCAGCCATTTTTATTTTCTTGATCAACGTCTCAAAAGAGCAGAACAATAACAGGCCAGCCATTTTTATTTTCTTGATCAACGTCTTAAAAGAGTGAAACAACAACGGGCCAGTCATTTCTAAATTCTCGATTAAAATCCTAAAAGAGTGAAACAAAAACAGGCCAGCCAATTTTTATTTTCCTGATGAACCTTCTTAACAGAGCAGAACAATACTGGGCCAGCGATGTTTTCCTTGATCAACCTCTTAGCACAGCGGAAAAAAACGGGAAGCCATTTTTATTGTCTTGATCAACCACGTAAGAGAGTGAAACAAAAACGGGCCAGCCATTTTTATTTTCTTGATCAGCCTCTTAATAGATCGGAATAATAACGGGTTAGCCATTTTTATTTTCTCGAGCGGAAAATAATGGGCCAGCCTTTTTTATTTTCTTGATCAACATTTTTAATGAGTGAAACAATATCAAGCCAGCCATTTTTACTTTCTTGATCAACCTCTTAAGAGTGTGAAACAATAACGAGCCAGCCATTTTTATTTTCTTGATCAACCTCTTAAGAGAGCGAAATATGACCGGTTACCTTTGATATTTGTTTGGCAACTCTGGAGCCCTGAATACATAAGTTTAAGTGTACTACTAGATTGACCCTTTTATCATTGAAGTAATTAAATTTTACTCCGTCACTTCTACATCAACAGTTTCTTTTCTCACACTTTCCACCGGTGGAAATCCATTTCGTTTATTTGCTTCCTTGATAGCTACAATATCCTAAAATTTAAATGGAACGTCAAATGCCATCTTCTATTTTTTTAATCATGTTCGTCTTTTACCCTTCCTTAAATACTAGCTGTGTTCATTCTTTTATCTCCCTTTCACACCCCCTACGCACTAGTGGCGGTATCGCAATTGTTTTATAGATAATTGTTTATTGACGAAACCTACCTTTTTTTTCAATTTTACAACCAGAAAAATATCGAACTTTTTTGTGGTCGATAACCGGAAAAATGGTAGGTTTCTTCAATAAACAATTATCGATTTGATTTCAGCATATACATTTGCACGTAATTACGGAAGTTTAGGAAAGATTTGACGGGGTAAAAGGCCTTCGGGGAACAAAACAAAAATTTACCACTTATTCTTGAAAAAGACAATGGAGGTGTTTTCTGTTATTATTTTCATAATCTTGAATTCAAAGATTTATTTCAGTAATAAAAAAAAAACAAAATAATATGCAACTGGGACGCTGAGGAGAAGCGGTAGATTCATACCTTTTTCGTGGTGCGAAAGTGAATCCTTTTTTTCATGGTGCGAAAGTGAATTCTTTTTTCATGGTGCGAAAGGGAATCCTTTTTTTCATGGTGCGAAAGGGAATGTAACTGACATGATGAGATCTTGAACTTGGTTTACCAATTCTACTTTTCCCGCTGATAACAGTACAATATTTAACTTGAAAAATCTGAAGAAATCGTGAAAGGTTTAGTAGGTAATTTTCAGAGATAAATCAGTAGACATGGAACCATTTGTCACCAAGTCGACTACAAAAAGCAAAAGAAAAACTAACTTAAATCTATCGAAACCGAAGACGAAAAAGTTTACAAAAACTGGCTACAATGTGACACTATTCGGAAAGTTGATAATAAATTGAAGAGAAACTAGACGGCAGAAAAAAAGTAATTTTCGATAGACTGAAGATATACTGATCACCAGACAAAGTAAAATAGAAGAAAATGGTCATTACAGTTTTTTTTTTTTTTTTTTTGTTTTTGTCTTTTAGAAAGTGAAAACAAAGGGACCTTCTGGTTTTATTCAGGACTGAAATAAGTGATGTCATATTTCATGGAACTTCTAAAAAGAAATAGATACATTGAATACAGAGCGGTCGGCTAAGATATTTTACGACCATTGAATACAGAGCGGCTCCGGACACGAAATTCAGTCGATTGATAAAAACTAACTTTTAAGAGTAAACAGGCTCACAAGAGAAAATACGAGAAGAATAGTAATTAAATTTTTCGTCTTTAGAAATGCGATAAAACGTCTCAAATCAAAGGATGGTCCCCTTTTATGTCCCTTGTTGGCAAAAGGGTTGAAATGATAAATCATAGGTGTGAAAACGACCACACACGTTAGCCCAATAAGAAAGCGGGAATGAGTTGTGTTTGATCATGTAAACAAAATAAGAAGGCTCAGGTAGAATTCCAAAGAGGGAAGAGGAACTCCCTCATGCTTGGACATTGGAAGAAGAGCCCTGATTGGTTCTTTAGAGAACGATAGCATTCCTAGAGCACATCGTGCTTCACAATATCACTTTAGCAGGGATCTATAAAAGAAAACAGTACGTCGATGTGAGATGCATTCATCGCACCCGGTTCCGAGGTGGCTATCTTCTGCTAAAGAAATTTAACGGGAAGAGCTGAAGGCACACAAACGGCGGAGACGAGACCGGTGACAAACGGTGTCGACAGAACGTAAAAACCTGTCGGAGACGAGACCAGTGAGACCAGCGGAGACATAACACACGAGGTATTTGACAGCTGACGTAAAGAGACACAAAGCGGAGAACAGAGACCAGGAAGATCAACGAGGGAGTGAAAAGAGATCTGATGTGATTTGCTGTCCTGAAGAAAAACCTCCGATTTAAAGCCTTGTTACGAAACGGTGACAGAGATTGTCAAACCAACTCTTTAAGAGTTGTGAGCCGGAATCACACAGGAATGTGAGTGGTGGACGCGACTGAGCGAATCGGGCCCTCCTAACAGCATGTCGCATATCCTCTTTATGGTGACGGTTGAAATCGAAAGTCCCCACCATCGGATGGTCCTACGCCAGGAAGATCGATTTGCAGCAACGTTTCCCAGGTCGATGTTTTCATCTGATCCTTGAAGTGTCGTTTTGGGTCGTCGTCTTTTAAATCCAGTAAACGATGTTTTTTTTCCTCCTGTGACTAGTCTGACGCTTATCGACCCTGAAATTCAGTTCTATTCCATTGTTATATAGCGACAAATAACAAACACGGGTGTATATAAAAATATATGACATATTTTTATTGATGAACGATGGACCGTGTGGCACAAGGGCAGAGAATTGAGAGCGCGCTTCTAATGGGGTTTCGACGGGAGTGTGGCCTCTCTACTTAGCTCGTCTAGCTTCTTCTTCGACTTCTCGAGACTGACTTATCTGTGTTTTCGCAGTCTTTATATATCTTCCAAAAGCGGAAATTGTTTCTTCCGGTTTTTGCCTCGATCACGCGACGCCTACACGACGCCTACGTAATTCTCAGAGTCACCTGTCTGTTTGCCTGCGTAGGCATTTCCGCCGCTGTCGGAAATAGGGTCAAAGTGACATCCGCTACTTTTCATCAACCGGGAACACCCACGCTTCATCAGCCTTCTTGGGTGGGGCCAGACCGTTATATTACACCATTACGTTCACATTCGATGTAATGCATTTAAGAAAATGTATAATACATATCATTTCGTCCCATATCTGCAGGGATGGGTTCAATAGAAAATTAGATTTGACACTATGGCTCTGATAGCTCGCCAGTCTAGGAGAAGAAAACGCCTAATTTGAAACAGCGACGAAGACAACAGGAAAACGAACAACTATTTTATCGGAGAAGTTTTTTTTTTTAATCATATCACCCCAAGCCAGGCAGTCCACTGCTACTATAGCGCAGGGGCTTACATAGAGCGATTGGGTATAGGAAATATCAGAAGGAGGGTGATAGACGAGTTAGGAGGTACATAGGGAGAGTATTGGAGAGAATAGGTGCGAATTAGTGTGTTAGGAGGTGTCTATTGACCTTACATTTAAACTACTGGAGGTTGTAGCCGTCGGGGAAGCAAGCATGCGGAAGGGAATTCCACAGGCGGGAAGTGAGAGAAAAGAAGGTATTGGAGTAGAAATTGCGGTTACATTTCGTCGGTTTCACTGTAAAAGGGTGGGACGTAGTTGCCAATCTAGTAGTAATATTCATTCACAAGTACGTCATTTGTTCAGAGCTATGATTATCGATGTAGGTGCATAGTAAAAAAAAAAAATAACCCGTTCGACCTAAAGACTGAATTACACCGCGAAAGATGCACAATGCTAATTGGAATAAATATGAAAATTTTATATAAGCGGGGGGGGGGGGGGTCACTGAAAAAATGAAGGTTTTAAATAAATCATAACTTATTCGTTTTCAATCTTTTCATTTTCATTTTTGGCAGGTTTAAAGCGTCCCTTGGAGATTAAAAATGGCTACGTATGATGTCCAACAACGAGTAGGTTTTTCAATTCCATTGAAAGATCAATTATACCGGCAGCATTTTAATGTCATGGTATCTTTAACTAACATGATTCGGAACCTGATTGCCAGGTTCGAAAGAACTGGATCAGTCGGCGATCTCCCAGAAAGAGGTCCTTAAGTACACTGTGCTCACTGACGTAGCGGTCGAAGCTTCTACTTATTGTCATTCTGCTCAACTAGGCATTGTCAGAAAATCTCTTCAAAAGATTCTGAAACTGAATCTAAACTTATTTATAAATAGAACTTTGTGTGTGTGTATGTGTGTGTCCGTTACCTATAGATTCCGAAACGGCTGAACCTATTTTTTGGGGGGGGAAATTTACACAGTTGTACTACAAGCGTCTGCGAGTGTTCTTAGCTAGGTTTTGTGTCAAGTTACCCCCGATAAATATCGAAAATCGATAATCGAAAAAATCGGGTTATAGAAGGAGTGGTTCGATTTTAATCAAATTTGATACACTCATAGACAAAGACATAAGAAACGATATTCAGAAGTTTCAAGGTTGCAGTTCTTACAATAGTGCAGAAAATAGATTATATATATATATATATATATATATATATATATATATATATATATATCAAGATGTTTGTGTGTGTGTGTGTGTGTGTGTGTTTGTTTATCTGCCTGTATGTTTGTATTTTTTTCAACTCTTTTATTTTAGTTTTTGCTTCGGGTTTGGCTCTAAGTAGTTATAATTGTAGTTCTTAGTTTCAGCCATGATATCATTTACTCAGAGGACTTATTTAGCCTTCAAAATTCAGTTTACGACGAAAAAACTTATTTGATATCGATAGCAGGAAATCAAAATTTGACTTACATCCATTCATTTTTCTTTCAGTCTACGGTTTCGCTTTAACTGGAAACAACTATTACTTTTTAGCCTTTCGTGCCAACGTCCAAAGAGTCTGAGCTCCAGGACCATGAAATAGTTTTAAAGCTTTCATTACACCCGAGCAACGCCGGGCTACACTGCTAGTTTTAAAATATTACCATACAATATTCAAATGCTTCAAACTTTACCACCCCATGATACACATCAATGCTTTATATTATTCGGTTATTCAGTAAGGAGAAAAGATATGTTGTCGTTGAAAACAATTATTGGCGACAATAAATACTAAGCCATATGTCTGTGAATATAGACAAATACAGAAATGCTTTCATATATATAGAAAAATACTGAAGACTATTATTAGGTCATTAAGGGCAAAAACAATCGATAAAATCAGTTATAAGCATCGTCTAATTTAAACACTTTCTATTGAATTTGTTTTTCTCGTCTACTCCCGGTGTCTCTCGCGTTGTCCCAGCCATTGCGTTTCAGAGTCTCGTTTTTTCTCTCTATCTTTTTTTGTTCTAGGCCTTTTTCTTATTCCTGATATCATTATGATTTGAAAAAATACTTATTTTCTCATCTTCTTCTTCTTCTTCTTCTTCTTGTTTTTTTCCGTTATAAATAGATAATAAATATATCGTGAGAGATAGAGAGAGAGATAATGAATCAATCAAGATAGATAGACAGATAGATCATGAACAGATCGTGATAGATAGATAGATAGATAGATAGATAGATAGATAGATAGATAGATATGGAGAGAATGAGATAGATAGATAGATATGGAGAGAATGAGATAGATAGATAGATAGATAGATAGATAGATAGATAGATATGGAGAGAATGAGATAGATAGATAGATAGATAGAGAATGAGATAGATAGATAGATAGATAGATAGATAGATAGATAGATAGATAGATATGGAGAGAATGAGATAGATAGATAGATAGATAGATAGATAGATAGATAGATATGGAGAGAACGAGATAGATAGATAGATAGATATGGAGAGAATGAGAGATAGATAGATATGGAGAGAATGAGATAGATAGATAGATAGATAGATAGATGAATGAGATAGATAGATAGATAGATAGATAGATAGATGGATGGAGAGAATGAGATAGATAGATAGATAGATAGATAGATAGATATGGAGAGAGAATGAGATAGATAGATAGATAGATAGATAGATAGATAGATAGATAGATAGATAGATAGATATGGAGAGAATGAGATAGATAGAGGGCGAAGGGAGAGAATGAGATAGATAGATAGATATGGAGAGAATGAGATAGATAGATAGATAGATAGATAGATAGATAGATATGGAGAGAATGAGATAGATAGATAGATAGATAGATAGATAGATAGATAGATATGGAGAGAATGAGATAGATAGATAGATAGATAGATAGATAGATATGGAGAGAATGAGTTAGATAGATAGATAGATAGATAGATAGATAGATAGATAGATAGATAGATAGATATGGAGAGAATGAGATAGATAGATATATAGATATGGAGAGAATGAGATAGATAGATAGATAGATAGATAGATAGATAGATAGATAGATAGATAGATAGATAGATAGATAGATAGATAGATAGATAGATATGGAGAGAATTAGATAGATAGATAGATAGATAGATAGATAGATAGATAGATATGGAGAGAATGAGATAGATAGATAGATATGGAGAGAATGAGATAGATAGATAGATATGGAGAGATTGAGATAGATAGATAGATAGATAGATAGATAGATAGATAGATAGATAGATATGGAGAGATAGATAGATAGATAGATAGATAGATAGATAGATAGATAGATAGATAGATAGATAGATAGATTGATAGATAGATAGATATTGAGAGAATGAGATAGATAGATAGATAGATAGATAGATAGATAGATAGATAGATAGATATGGAGAGAATGAGTTAGATAGATAGATAGATAGATAGATATGGAGAGAATGAGATAGATAGATAGATAGATAGATAGATAGATAGATAGATAGATAGATATGGAGAGAATGAGATAGATAGATAGATATGGAGAGAATGAGATAGATAGATAGATAGATAGATAGATAGATAGATAGATAGATAGATATGGAGAGAATGAGATAGATAGATAGATAGATATGGAGAGAATGAGATAGATAGATAGATAGATAGAGAGAATGAGATAGATAGATAGATAGATAGATAGATAGATAGATAGATAGATATGGAGAGAATGATAGATAGATAGATAGATAGATAGATAGATAGATAGATAGATAGATAGATAGATAGATAGATAGATATGGAGAGAACGAGATAGATAGATAGATAGATGGATGGAGAGAATGAGATAGATAGATATGGAGAGAATGAGATAGATAGATAGATAGATAGATATGGAGAGAATGAGATAGATAGATAGATAGATAGATAGATAGATGGATGGAGAGAATGAGATAGATAGATAGATAGATAGATAGATAGATAGAAAGAGAGAATGAGATAGATAGATAGATAGATAGATAGATAGATAGATAGATAGATAGATATGGAGAGAATGAGATAGATAGATAGATATGGAGAGAATGAGATAGATAGATAGATATGGAGAGAATGAGATAGATAGATAGATAGATAGATAGATAGATAGATAGATAGATAGATAGATAGATAGATATGGAGAGAATTAGATAGATAGATAGATAGATAGATAGATAGATAGATAGATAGATAGATATGGAGAGAATGAGATAGATAGATAGATAGATAGATAGATAGATATGGAGAGAATGAGTTAGATAGATAGATAGATAGATAGATAGATAGATAGATAGATAGATAGATAGATAGATATGAGAGAATGAGATAGATAGATATATAGATATGGAGAGAATGAGATAGATAGATAGATAGATAGATAGATAGATAGATAGATAGATAGATAGATAGATAGATAAGATAGATAGATATGGAGAGAATTAGATAGATAGATAGATAGATAGATAGATAGATAGATAGATAGATAGATAGATATGGAGAGAATGAGATAGATAGATAGATAAGTGAGAGAATGAGATAGATAGATAGATATGGAGAGATTGAGATAGATAGATAGATAGATAGATAGATAGATAGATAGATAGATATGGAGAGATAGATAGATAGATAGATAGATAGATAGATAGATAGATAGATAGATATGGAGAGAATGAGATAGATAGATAGATAGATAGATAGATAGATAGATAGATAGATAGATAGATAGATAGATAGATAGATAGATAGATAGATAGATAGATATGGAGAGAATTAGATAGATAGATAGATAGATAGATAGATAGATAGATAGATAGATAGAGAGAATGAGATAGATAGATAGATATGGAGAGAATGAGATAGATAGATAGATATGGAGAGATTGAGATAGATAGATAGATAGATAGATAGATAGATAGATAGATAGATAGATAGATATGGAGAGATATAGATAGATAGATAGATAGATATGGAGAGAATGAGATAGATAGATAGATAGATAGATAGATAGATAGATTGATAGATAGATAGATATTGAGAGAATGAGATAGATAGATAGATAGATAGATAGATAGATAGATAGATAGATAGATAGATATGGAGAGAATGAGTTAGATAGATAGATAGATAGATAGATATGGAGAGAATGAGATAGATAGATAGATAGATAGATAGATAGATAGATAGATAGATAGATATGGAGAGAATGAGATAGATAGATAGATATGGAGAGAATGAGATAGATAGATAGATAGATAGATAGATAGATAGATAGATAGATATGGAGAGAATGATAGATAGATAGATAGATATGGAGAGAATGAGATAGATAGATAGATAGATATGGAGAAATGATAGATAGATAGATAGATAGATAGATAGATAGATAGA
>JBBBDQ010002439.1:372500-382500 GCA_037127315.1 Ascarosepion bandense | reverse complement strand
TAGATAGATAGATAGATAGATAGATAGATATGGAAGATAGAGATAGATAGATAGATAGATAGATAGATAGATAGATATGGAGAGAATGAGTTAGATAGATAGATAGATAGATAGATAGATAGATATGGAGAGAATGAGATAGATATATAGATAGATAGATAGATAGATAGATAAGAACGTTTCACTTTTCGAGGTCCACTTGTCAGCAAGATGACTTCTTGATGTTATCTATTTCGCCTGGCATTCCCAGCAGGGGATACTTTTGGAAATTGCAATGATGGAACTGTTCGAAAGACGTTGATATCTGTGCAAACAGGTAGTCACAAGTCATTGTGACCGAGATTGTGTGCGTACTGGCATTGTTCAAATTGCTAGTCATGACAGACTGTGTGCACTCCCTCAGAAACTGTAACTAGTCGCATTATAAACCACAGGTGATCTCTATGAATCTTAAAGACGAAGGCTTGTGTCTAAATGTGCGTTATCATTAGCAAGTACACGAATAGCCATGCTTGGTGTTAACACACGTCTTAGGAGTGATATCGGATAAGCAAAATGTTAAGAAGCTACTGTTGATTGTGATAGCATGAAATCACAAGTCATTGAATGATTCGACCGGTTTACACTCCCCCCCCCCCACCCGGTATTTTAAACTAGAGCAGGTGTTTACCCCTTGTTTCTTTCTTAAGATTTGGTTTCATTTAAGAGTCTATTTCAAGTCTGTACTTTTTAAGGTCTCAGTCTAAACTTTGAAATTGTATTTACTATTTATTATTTTACTTATCTGTCCTCAATAAGAGCAGATATATTCATCTATCTTATGGTACGCACCCCTCCTCTCTAGTCATTTGAATAACAATACAGATCTATCCCTTTTTTTCTTTTTAAATTTGAGTTTCCGGTTCCTTCTATAAACATTTCCTTCTCATTCACTCCCAGTGTCTCCTTGCGTCTCAGTGTCATTATCACCATGCTTGGGGTGAATTGATAAAAAAAATATGTGATCTAAGTTGCAATCTAACCATAGTCAGGAAGGGGACTTATTGTTGTTATCGGCTAGGTGTTTTTTTGTTTTTTTTTTGTTTTTGTTTTTTTTGGCATGTAACACCTTTGGAAAGTGTTTGAAAGGCTTACACGGTTTGAATCAAGCCTTCCGAATGAAATTGGGTAGACAGAATTTTTGCTGATCGTTGAGCTTGCACGAAGTTACAAGTCATTGTGACAAAAGGTGAGAGCGCACTGGTGACGTTGAAACAGCTGATTTGGCGTTCTCTCATAGAAACTGTAACTAACGTCCGCTTAGCATAGTTGCCGGTTAAGCCACAGGTGGACTCTATAGTTGACAAGAAAACACGAATATAACCGCGCTAGCAAACAAATATGGTTAAATCGAGCAGTTGACTATATATATATATATACGCATCGTACATTCAGTAATGAATTTGAACACTCTCACTCTCTCAGCTACTGGCGTGTGTTTACATTGTATATAACACGCTAAAGTTCGCCCATAACTCAGAGGTAGAATCGCTGACTGGTGGCAATTCGGTCGGGTTTCAATCCTGGCTAGAAGCAATCGAATGTCTAAGCGTACTGATGAGCTATGATACAACAAAACAGATCTGTCTACGGATATATATATATATATATATATATATATATATATATATATATATATATATATCAGTTAAGTGCCATACGTGATACACGATACACACTTGAGCGATCATGTCTTGAAAGAGACGTGACTGACTGGGCAGAAGATTATCCCGCAGCAGGTTGGCATTGCTTTCTGCAGTGAAATGATTGCCAGCCAAGGCTATAGAACCCAATCTGTCCTGTTATTTAACCCATAACTGGAGGGAAGGGACGGATTATTACCTTTCCCAAGTATATTTGCGCGTAAGTGAATGCAACGAATTCAAATGGAATTCGAACTCGGCTTCCTGATTTGTCGTTCCGAGTCGATATCCACTGTACCACACACACACACACACACACACACACACACACATATATATATATATATATATATTGATATGCCCGATAAGGAATTTTTTTTATTGGGTTTTTTCAGCATCCTAACAGTTTTCCATTTTGTTAGAGATATGGAATATAAAAAGTGTCCTTTATTTTTGACGTCGCAAGCGCTTTCGGCCACTTCTATAGCCATTTTCAAGGATTTTTATGTCTCTGGCGTTGTTATGCTTTCCTCATGTTGTGATTGTTACGTAGTAATTAATATTGTTTTGTTTTTGAAAAAGGAACGTTCGTTCCAAGCTTTCACGTGCCGTGTGAAACTGGAAATCGCGTGAGCATCTTTATATATAGAAAAAAACTTTCAATACCTTTATTTCCACTATTAAATAATGCTAGGAGAAAAATGTTTGTTATATAGTGCCTCTCTAAAGATAGAAATTACGAAACAACATTATGTCCATTGAAAAATATTTGAAAGAAAAGTTGCTGACCAATTATACATTAATACACACACACACACACACACACACACACACACACACACACACACACACACACTCACACTCACACACACACTCACACACACACGCATTTGTAAGTTTCTGTGCAAGTTTTTAATACTTTCTTTTATATTTTTTTCTTTTATGACGTCTATGCGTATAGGAATATCCATAGAACTTAATTTCTCTACTGGACATTAAGTCTGTTTCATGCTTAAACGCAATCTTGACCTCAATATCCACTTTTATATTATCTGAAATATCTTAAAATTATATATATATATATATATATATATATGTGTGTGTGTGTGTGTGTGTGTGTGTGTGATTAAATAAATTGCAAACATTGTGTTTCTTTAATTTTAATAAAATCCGTTCATACACACGGTTAATCTTTCGCGAAGATGATCTCGGAAGGAGATTGAAAGTACTTGGAAACATTAAGAAATGAATGATAATAACATCTGTCAACGTTACAGGTCATTTCTGATATCTTTCAATTATAATATGCGAAATATTATTTCATCTGACATGTCTAAAAGAAAATTTGCTGCCTAAATACACAAATTATATATATGTGTGTGTGTGTGTGTGTGTGTGTGTGTCTGTGTGTAGTACCTGCCTCTTTGTAGTTGCCGTTATCTGATTAGAGTGAGAGACAGACCCCTATGAGGGGAAAGGATGAGAAAAAGACAATAAAGATCTTTATCATGTGCTTACGGCCAAAGGGATTGGTGATTCTTGCACTGAGGTTATTAATGTCCCCTGGATTTAAAATTTAGCCAAGTTAAAATAAAAATTCTATTCAATATTAAACACTGACGAAAGAGTAGCTGAAAATTTCGTAATTTAATCCCACCTACCCAAAAAGCATAAATTTACCTTTCATATGTCGAAATATACAAAAATATATTTTTTATATATTCACTCTCTTTCTCTTCTGTTTTTTCTTTAATGTCTTATTTTCTTAATTTTTCCTAATCTTACCAGAATTATCAAAATTTAAATGGTTCCTAAGTTTCACGTACGTAAATTGAGCTACAATAATATTACTGTTCGGGATAAACATTTATATTAAGAAACAAAATCTAAATTTGGATAGTATCATTTATTTATACAAGGAAAAGGTATTGATTTATTTTCTTTTTCTTTTTCTTCTTTTATTTCTTGTTCTTTTTCTTTCTTTTTCTTCCTCAATGTGTTTTATTTTGACTTGTTTTCTGAATTAAACTGAAATAGAAAGATAAAAGAGGAAAAGAAAAAGAAAAGAAGAAAAATAGGAGAAAAAATGCTGAAAGTATTTGAAAAATAAATGCAAACGTGGGAAAGAAAACGACAAAAAAAAACAAGACGGGGAAAAGAGACAAAAGAAGAGAAAGGGGACAAAAAAGATAGAAAAAAAAACAAAAAAAAAAAACAGATGAATATTTAGAGAAAAAAAAGAGAACAGGAGAAAGGGTTAATTTTATAATTAGGAATGAAATCGAATTGAGAGAGAAAGTGAAAATAGAGAGAGAAAAGAAAAAAGTGATGAGAAAAACAGAGACAGAAAGACCAAAAGATGAAAAAAAAAAAAAAAAAGAAAAGAATGAAAAAAAAAAAAAAGGAAGGAAGGAGACAAAAGAGAGAAAAAGATTGCAAAACAAAGAGGTCTTTAAATAGTTCAAATACGTTTGTATGCCTATGTGGCCTTCTCGTTTTTTTTAGGTCATTAGCGCACAATGTCAATAGCAGCCAGTTAAAAAACAAACTTGACATCATTCATGTTTTTAACGCTGGATTTCTATCTAATATATATGAAATGATGAATGACACATTTTCGTAACAAAAAATTATCGTAAATAATCAGGCCGGTAGAAATAAATATATAATACTGTTTGATTATAAACAGAATATCTACTTAAATACGAGTATCGATGAAAAATAATGTTGAAACAAATCAGTTCAAATTGTCGGTTGTTTATAACCAGTTTCGTTAATCTTCGTTAATTTCCGTCATATATATATATATATATATATATATATATATATATATATATACGTACGTCTATCTAATACTCTTGAATATGTAAGTCTGATTATCTTTTTATGGCGATCAGTGTCGCACCTAAACGTGCTAGAATGGTTAGTAAATTTGTCTCGCTAGAACCTGTTACAACTGAGTAGTGAGTTCGATCCTCACTGGGTACTTCATAATTTTGGCCTTATGCCACATGTAATCCATCGAAAATGACGAAAGAGTCCTATATATATATATATATATATATATATATATATATATATATATTTAAAAATATAAAATGTTTAGAAACTACACATTTGTTACACTATCCATTCAGTTATAGGGATGTTCTATGGAATTCAAAACGTTCAACTATGTTAACCAATTGAAAGTAAGTCAATGATGAAGAGGGGAATGAGTTAAGAGGGTAGAGGTGGGGAAGGGAATTAATATGTCGTGAAAAGTTAGAGTTTTTGTGTCAGTTTATAAAACATTTTGTGTATACAATTGTATTATGACATGTCGGCAATTGTATCTGTTTGGGAAGTAGTTTGATTGCGGAATCTAGTTATATTATAGCAGAAAATATATTAGCTATAATTTAGGGTATAAATAAGACGATGATGGCAGATGGCGGTTACTTGGTTGCATTCGTTTAACAGGTTTAATTTAGTGAATTTAAAGATTTTTAAGTTTCCCTGTAAACAAAGAAAGCATTGCTTACATAAAATTTACAATTTCTGTCATTTCCTAACAGTTAGATATTTCATTGGCTGATGACGTATGAACAAGTAGTACCGAAAAACTACAGCTCTTGTGTTGCGGTAAACTATGTTTTTATTATAAACTCTTATAATAAAAATATTACTATATATATATATATGTGTTTAAAAGAATGTGTCTCTTTAGCTGAGCGGGTTCATGCTGACTTCGGAGTTTCGTGAGGACATGTAATGATGTCCTCGCTCATGAAGGAGGGCATCATAACAGAGTCCTCAATAAACTTCGAAGTCGATACGAATCTGCTCAGTTAAAGTGACAAATTCTTTGCATTAAACCCATCAACGCTTCTTATCCACCCCGATATCGAGAATACACACACACACACACACACACACACACACACACACACACACACACACACACAGAGAGAACACGCGATTTTTTAATATATTACACCTTGCAAATAAAGGAGACGCCGTCAACTCTTAACCATACATATATATATATATATATATATATATATATATATATATATATATATATATATATTGACGGATGTGCGTTGTGGTGCTCGGAAGAGGTGAGCCGAGTTCCGATTCCAGTCGAACTCTCTGCGTTCAATTACGCACTGGTACCCTTGGGAATGGTATTAATCCGTCCTTTTCCTCCAGTTATGGGTTAAATAACTCAGGTCTGCTGTTCATGCGCTCTCTGGCGAACGTCTACACCGATTGTTTGCTATCAGCAGTTCCAAAAACTGTGGATGGTGCTACACAAGCCTTTACCACTCAAAACAATTCTATGTGTGGCAGTCTAACTGATTTCGACACTCATACGTCGAAATCGACGGGAGAGTCAATAATAATAATAATAATAATAATAATATATATACTTGAGATGTGTTGAAACAGTCTCAGTTCGGTCAAACAGAGAGTCAACAGAAAATCATGTCGGTTGGGCAGTTTTGTGGAAAATCAGCTCAGAACAGTACACACACACACACACACACACACAAATGTATATGTCAATATATATATATACATATATATATATATATATATATATATGTATATATATATATTGACATATACATTTGTGTGTGTGTGTGTGTGTGTGTGCACAATCCCACAAATGAGGGTGTTGTTGCTCTGCGTGTGCAGCGATCTTTTGTCAAATAGAGAGCCAAGGACAAAGGTGATATTTAGGAGAAATGAATAGCAGTTTTGGAGATTTTCTTTTTTCATTCAAACTTCCATTCATAAGTTATTATTATTATTATCATTATTGTTGTTATCATTATTATTATTATTGTTGCTATCGTTATTCTCATTGTTATTATTATTATTGCTCTCGCTTTTATTATTATTATTATTATTATTATTATGTCATTTTCATCATCAATTTTTTCTGCTATGGTCACACAACCTATCAAGGCTACAGAAAGACCTAAGGCAGGTCGTGGCGTGTTGTTTTGGCTCCATTTCATGTTTTTTCTATCACCCCTATCATCCTTAGCTTTACATAGACAAAGTTTGTCTTAGTGTGTGGGCTGTACTTAACAAGACATTTTTGTATATCTTTTAAGCTGGGGTTTTCAGGGATTCTTTCAATCCGTTGTTTTGTTCCATTTTTTATCATTCCAAGTGCACCTACTATCACTGGCACGATTCTCGTTTTCAATTCCCACATTTTTTCTATTTCAATTTCCAGGTCTTTATATTTTGACAGTTTTTCGAATTCCTTGGTTGCTCTGTTACAATCCGCTGGACAAGCCATATCAATTAATAGACAACTTTTTTGTTTCTGGTTTTTAACAATAATGTCCGGCCTATTTGCTTCAATTTTTCTGTCTGTGTAGATGGTGTAATCCCATAGAATGGTGACATCTTCTATTTCTGTAACCAATGCTGGGTGATGTTCATAGCAGTATTTGTTTACAGATTTTCCATAGTATTTGCATATTGTCCAATGTAAATATTGCCCCACTCTATCGAGACGATTTTTATATTCATTTGGGGCAAGTACAGAACATCCTGAGATTATTATTATTATTATTATTATTATTATTATTATTATTATTACTTTCACTCGTATTTTTATGCACTGTATTTTTCGTATTTCTGGTTGACATTTGCCTTCTTGTGACTTCCTCTTCTTCACCTTTTCTTATATCTATTATTATTATTGGCATAGTAAAGTAAAGAAAAAGGACAGGATTCTCTTTTGATTTGGTTGAGTGAGTACTTTTGCTTACGATCACAGTATCTGTATGTTACAGATTCTAAGTATCCTGTTCTTTGTTTAAGATCAGAATGTTGTATCTGTGCCCTTTGCAAGAAGTGTTATCTGTACATAAAACACATACACACACACAAAAACACACACGCACGCACGCACACGCACACATACACACACACACACACACACACACACACACACATATATATATATATATATATATATATATGATGAGCTGTGATACAGCGAAACAGGCTTGTATGTGGATGATTAATATATATATATATATATATGTGTGTGTGTGTGTGGATGACTAATATATATATATATATATATATATATATATATAGAGAGAGAGAGAGAGAGAGAGAGAGAGTGCTCAGTACCGGAGGTATGTAGGATGACACAAGCCGTAAAATTGCCAATCATCATACTGCATTAATTTCCATTTACGCAGAGAGAGAGAGAGAGACAGAGAGACAGAGAGACAGAGACAGAGACAGAGACAGATTGAAATGGATAGATAATATGAGGAGGCTGAAACTGATCGATAAATATGAACAAGCTGAAATTAAGAGATGAATATGACGAACGGGCTGAAATTGATAGATAAATAGAAACAGGCTGAAATTGATAGATAAATAGGAACAGGCTGAAATTCACAGATAAATAGGAACAAGCTGAAAGAAATAGATAGTAATTATAACATTCATACTTTATACATGTCGATTTTCATTTTCCAACTCTGTTCTGATTCATCAATATATTTGTTTTTCCTCCTTCTTCAAATTATTATTATTATTATTATTATTATTATTATTATTATTATTATTGCTTTTCCTTTACTTCTATTAACATTTTTCATTCTCCTTCTTCTGTCTTTGATTTTTTGCTTTTCTGTATAAATTATCTTTATCCACCATCTCCCTCTTACTTTCTCTCCAAATACTATCTTCTTCTTCTTCTTCTTCTTCTTCTTCTTCTTCTTCTTCTTCTTCTTCTTCTTCTTCAGAGAGATAGTTTTTCTTTCATCTCTTCTTTTCTTTCTGTTTCTTTCTGTTTCTCGCCATCTATTGACCTTCCTCTTCTTTTTTCTCTTCACCTTCTCACTTTCGTTCTCTCTCTCTCTCTCTCTCTCTCTCTCTCTCTCTCTCTCTTCTATGTTGCTTTCTTACTTACTCTTCTCTCTTTTTATATGGTTTTCTCTTTATTAAACATTTTTTTATGATTTTCTCTTTATTAAACATCGTTCCCTTTGTAAACTCTTTCTTTTTTGCCCCCTTTTATTTTTCTTCGTATAACGAATTTATTTTCTTTATTCTCTCACTTTTTTCTTTTGTTTCGTTTTTTAATGTTTTTTTAATTTTGTTCATTTTTCTTTTTTCATTCATTTTAGCGTCACTCTTTCTTTCTTTCTTTCTTTCTTTCTTTCTTTCTTTCTTTCTTTCTTCAGATTTTTTACCTAAACTATATCTTCATATCTTCATTCTTTTTTTTTAGTTTTTTCTTTCTTTCTTTCGTTCCCCAAACGACATTATTTATTTTCTTCATTTATTTTTACTTCTTTTTAATTTTTCTTGCTTCTAAAACTTTTCGTTCTTTTTTCTTTTCTTTCATTTTTCTTTCTTTCTTTCTTTCTTTTTTCATTTATTCTTACTTATTTCTTTCTTTCGATCTCAAGGCACTAACTTTTCTTGCTTGAATTCACACTTTTTCGCGTTTTACTTCTTTTTCAATCATTTTTCCCTTCACACTTAGTTTCTTTCTTTTTCTCTGGCTTTTCTTTCTTTTTCTTTCTTCTTTTCTAATTGTTTTGCATCAATTACATTCTTTCCACCCGTCCTTTTGATATTTAGTTATTTAGATTTTCTTTTTCGTTGAAATTTTATTCAGTTCAACACCTTGTTTCCGTTATTTGTCGCGGTTTCATTTACTGCTTTTGTTCATTCTTCTTTTTTTTTTCCTTCTCCATTTCTTCTTCTTCTTCTTCTTCTTTGGCCGGCTTTCCAATTCACCTTATCTTCTTTTTCGACTTTATGTTCTTACTCCTCCTGTTAATTTTTCTTAACCTATTTTTCAATTTTTTCCCTTGCGATGAACAAGTGTTCATTTTAATCCCTAAAGTTCATACATTCAAATTATGGTTTCTTTCTTTCTTTCTTTCTTTCTTTGTTTTTTCTTTCTAACTCCTAGTTCTCTTCTTTCTTTTTTTCTTTTTTCTTTCATTTTTTCTTTCTATCTTTTTCTTTCTTCTTAAATCTGTTTGCTTTTTTCTGACATTCTTTCTTTTTACGCTTCTTCAAAATTTATTTTTATCATTCATACTTTCTTCTTTTATTTATAATTTATTCATTCTTCATTTCTTTCTCTATTTTTTTCGCGCTGTTTAATTTTGCATCTTTCATTTTAGCTAACTTTTCTTTTTCCTTTGTCTTTCTTTCTTAATGTACCTTTTTAATTATCACCTTTGTTATCTATCTATCTATCTTTCTATCTATCTATCTATCTATCTATCTATCTTCATGCTTTCTCTTTTTAATAAACTTTTTCTTCTTTT
>JBBBDQ010002439.1:35000-367500 GCA_037127315.1 Ascarosepion bandense | reverse complement strand
TATATATAACAGAAACATTAGCCAAATTATCTGTGATAAGGAATGTGAGAAAATGAAATAAAGAACAAGCGTCCGTGAAGACGATAGACGGCGTGATAGAGAGTGTGTAAAAACGTGAGAGAGAGAGAATGAGAGAGAGAGAGAGTGTGTGTGTGTGTGTGTGTGTGTGTGTGTGTGTGTGTGTGTGTGTGTGTGTGTGTGTGAGAGAGAGAGAGAGAGAAATAGTCACTGAGAAACCGAACGAAAGAAAGAGATATATATCTAAAGCACATTGCCCCGTTGGGAAACATTCCTTTCAGTTTACTTGATTCATGGTTACTAGTATAAACTTGAGATTGAACATCACAGCCGGAGGCTGGTGTTCAATTTCAAAGAGATATGGTTTAAAGTGATCAATCCAACTTATTTCATTGTGATGTTTATGTCTTTATCTCCTATCTCTCTCTCTCTCTCTCTCTCTCTCTCTCTCTCTCTCTCTCTCGCTATATATATATATATATACTACTGCTCGTTAATCTATCATTCTTTCTGAGGAACTTGTTCAGACGAGTTACATATCATACTTCTGCTACTTCAGACCTTTACATCTAGAACCCATGTTGCCAGGTACACAGTGTCAAATGACCCTCATTCCCTCTGTATTTCATTGATGGAAAAAAAATCCCACTCAGACAATTTTTCTCTAAGCTATTGTTGGTACGCTCTCCACCTTTGTTCTGCGGACAAAGCTGAATGTTTTGCCCGCAGATTCTCATCCAACTCCACATTCGACTCGTCCGGAGTGCACCCACCCGACTTCCCTATTAGAACTGAGGCCAAACTGCACGACGTATATATTACCCCGACAGTAGTATCCAGAGTAATTTCAAAACTCGACCCCCATAAGGCGTGTGGAGACGATGGAATCCCGGTGATAGTCCTTAAGAAGTGTGCCCCTGAACTTTCCCCTGTCCTCTCTAAACTGTTTAACTACTGCCTTTCTGCTTCCTGCTTTCCTGCATGCTGGAAATTCTCCTCAGTCGTTCCTGTCTTTAAGAACTGTGGTGAACCCTCGGACCTATCCAACTATCGCCCTATCAGTCTTCTACCGATATTCGGGAAAGTATTCGAGGCTATAATCAATGCTGAAATAGTTCATCATCTCACCCCGCACAAACTGTTCTCCGACAGGCAATATGGATTCCGCTTTGACAGGTCCACGGCCGACCTGCTAACAACTGTAACGGAATACATGCTACAGGCCCTTGATGTGTCTGACGAGGCTCGCACGGTTGCTCTAGACATCTCCAAGGCTTTCGACAGGGTTTGGCACCCTGGCCTCCTATGCAAACTACGCGGTTTTGGTATTACCAGTCGCCTGCTTGACCTAATCCTATCTTTCTTAAATAACCGCAAAATGAAGGTCGTTCTGAATGGGCGTGCCTCTTCGTCCTACAGCACGAATGCTGGTGTCCCACAGGGCTCGATCCTGGGCCCGACGCTCTTCCTTATTTTCATCAACGACCTCCCAGATGAGATCAAGTCCCAAGTAGGCATCTACGCAGATGACACTACAATATACTCCCGCTCCAGTAAGAAACCTGTCGTGGCGGACAGACATAATCTCGCTGCTGACCTTGAGCGGGATCTACACTCTGTGGTGAACTGGGGCAAGAAGTGGCTTGTCAACTTCAATTCATCTAAGACCAAGCTGTTGTCTGTCAAACATTACAGGCAACCTCTTCTGCCTCCCATAAGCATGGACCAAGTGATTCTCCCGGAGAGTAATACACTACGCCTCCTCGGACTTACCCTGTCCTCAGACCTCAAATGGAACCACTATATTGAATCCATAGCAAAATCTACTGCTAAGAAGATTGGGTCATTATGTCGATCCAGGATGTTTTTTCCACCTGAATCCATCCTGCATATATACAACTCAACCATCCGTCCGTGCATGGGGTACTGCTGCCATTTATGGTCAGGTGCCCCTGCCGTTCTCCTCAGTGTTCTTGACAAGCTCCAAAGGAGAGTCTGTAATGTGATAAGTACTGATCTGGCGACTCGACTGCAGCCACTTTCCCATCGTCGAAATGTGGCCTCCCTCTGTCTCTTCTATAAATACTTTCATGGCTTCTGCTCGGATGAGCTTAAGTCACTGATGCCTCCTCAACAGGTGTTTACCCGTGCAACCAGACTGGCACTGGGTCCCATCCATTCACAGTCAGGTTAGCCAAATGCAGACGACAATTCTACTCCTGTAGCTTCCTCTCTCGCACTTCCCGCCTGTGGAACTCACTCCCGTATTCTTGCTTTCCTGACGGCTACAACCTCCAGAAATTTAAATGCAAAGTTAATACTCATCTACTTGCCTCTAGCTCTCTCCCCTCCCCTGTATAACCTTCCCTTTCTCTCCACCTATGTATCTGTCATCGCACCTGCTTTCTCAGCTTTCTATTGTTCCTTTCTAACTAGCTTGTACTCCTCACTCATTTCTAATTAATCTTTATACATTTATGTAGCCCCCTGCACATCAGTGGCGTTTCCGCCTTGCTCGGGGTGAAATGATTAAAAAAAAAAAAATTCCAATCACTACATAAAGTGGTAGTGGAAAGAACTAGGAAGAAGCAACCGTCTTGGGATGACTGCTCTGTAGCGCTGTCAGCACTCTGCCTTCGGGTAGGGGGCGCTCCCTGCTTCCGAGCAGAGAGCACAAACCCAGTCGTGGCTCCGCCGAAGGGTAGAGTCACGACTCAGTAATGATAGACATTTTTTGGCCCGGCTATATGGCCGGGAATACCCACTATAAAATGACCATGTGTCACATCTGGCCTTGCGTGTGAAGGCTAGTAAATACCGAAGCAATCGAGTAACCAGTCTTAATAACAAGTCAGTCGAGTATTTCCGGTAGTGAACCGGAAGTGTGCTATTCTCAGACTCTACGTCTTACGACAATACATGTTACTAAACCCTTGTTTCTGTATACTACTAACAATTCTGTTGTAAATACTATTTTTCCGGTAATATATCCATTAGGATAGTCACCTAATCTCCACAATTTTACCCTTTTAAATCTTGAGTTATTTGTTATCTATCCTACATATCCTAATGACATGCATTTATTTCTTGTTTTATTTCGATCAAAAGACGCCATTCTTTTACTTTCTATTTCACCCTTTGGTAGTGAAACTGGAAGGACCTCTCCAAGCCTAGGCAATGATTCATATAAGCCGTGTGTGTCCAGACTAGATGACACCCTCTCGAAATACAGGAAATGGTATTTGGGTCCGGTTTGGCTGCAAGAATTTTTGGAAATGGTCGATTTTTTTAGCTAACTGCTTTCTGGACTCTACTCCGAGTTCTCTGTAGCCTTTTCCGTATTTGGATACGACCGCAGTAAAATGCTGGATTAAAATGCGGTTTTTCTGTACCCTACATGGACTACTTTTCTAGGCTGTTAAGTTCTATCTACCAAACGCTACTGGTTATAAGGCAATAGTTGATCTGATGTGCAGGGGGCTACATAAGAGTAAAAAGATTAGATAGGAGAGAGTGAAGAGAAAGACGAACCAGTTAGAAAGGAGCAAGAGAAGGATGGGAATACATGTGTGATGACAGTTGCAATGGTGGAGAGAAAGGAAAGATAAACAGAGTGGTGTAGAAAGAACTAGAGTCAGGTGGTTAAGAGGTGAGTATTGACATTGCATTTAAATTCCTGGAGGCTGTAGCCGTCAGGAAAGCAAGAATATATGGGTAGAAGGTTCGCTTTCAGACTATGAAGTATGGGCGTGTACAAACACCATGGTTGATTTATCAGGTAGGTGACTTCTTGATATTATCGGTCTGGAAGGGGCAATCCCAACCTGAAAATCATACAACAGGTTGACCTAAAACATTTGAGTAAAAGTGTTTAGACAGGACTCTTTGGGAACCGTTGATGACTGTGCTAGCACGAATTCGTGACCGGCCTTATTCAGACTGTTAATCACGTTCTCTCCCAGAAACTGTAACTAGGTCTGATCAGCATAGTTGCAATATAAAACATAGGTGGACTCTGTGATTGTTGGCAAACACAAATATGCCTGAGTAAGTGTTCGATAGATGACCATTTTTGGATACAAGTGGCTGGCAACAATATATATATATATATACACAGTAGTGAACGAAGTACTGGTTAGACCAGCAGACGGTTGTTCAAAAAATGATCAATGCATTAAAAAAGTACTGAAACTTCAGAGCCAATAATATATCAAAGAACGAAATGTTTGCCACTTACTTACTACCCAGTTTTCAATCACAACGGTTTCATCAGGCAACCCCGAATGAAACCAGTATAATTGAAAGCTTCGTAGCAAGTTAATTATAAACATTTCGTTCTTTTATATATATATATATATATATATATATATATATATATATATATATATATATATCCAAGAAAAACAAAAAACGAAGAAGAGTTGAAGACTTGAAGGTGGGACCCGGAAAGGATTAGTTAAGTTTTATCAAGTAAAAAATGACACTAATATCTACTTTCACAGTCACCATCGAAAAGAGCCACTTGCGGCTCATCAGAATTTTCCAGAGAGAGAGAGAGAGAGAGAGACAGAGAGAGAGAGAGAGAGAGTGTGTGTGTGTAGAAGGAGAGAGGTGGAGAGAGAAAGGGTAAAGGGAAAAAATCCTACTGATGTTCATACTTATAGTACAACGTCTATGTAGGTAGGTAAGTAGATTGGTAGGTCGATAGGTTGATAACTATGAAGGTAAGTAAAGAAAGGCGCAGAACATACAATATAATGCTAGATTTAACCACTCTTTAATAAACGGACGCAAGCTATTAACACACACACACACACACACACACACACACACACACACATATATATATATATATATATATATATATTCTCTCGTTTATAGGAAAGACCCTTATGTATTTATTTCTGTATATATATATATATATATATAAATTCAGTCGAGCTTCAATCCTGAATCCTGGGTAAAAAGCAATCGGCTGTCTAACCGTACTGATGAGCTGTGATACAGCGAAACAGATCTGTCTGCGGATGACTATATATATATATATATATATATATATATAATTATAATTGGTATTGTTGTTGCTATAGTTAATATTATTAGTATTATTATTAATCTATATATATATATATATATATATATATATAATAATAATAATAATAATAATATTAACTATAGCAACAACAATACCAATAGTAAAACAAGTATTAATCAAGCTATAATTTAAATCGTCTTGTATAACCCACCGAGAACAAACTCGGAGGAAAATAAGGGGAAGCAAAAAAAAAAGAAACAAACGAAGTACATGAAGAAAAAGTCAAGCACTCGTAAGAAAAAAAAACAAACCCAAGACGAAAACCCTAACATATATATATATATATATTTCCCCCTGTCATGCTCATGGAGAAATAGTTAATAGTGTGGTAGCGTCGGCTCAGGTCATTCTCTTTACTATCAGTTATTAAACTTTATTACCATTTATGAAAGCTCTTGTCGCGTGTTCTCTCTTTAACAGTACCTTATTATTTTAATTTTTGCAGTAATTATGTTGTCGAGTTGCGAACAATATATATATATATATATATATATATATATATATATATATATATATATATATATAATTCTCTTATAATTAAGACCGTTGTGCATTTATTTGTTTATATATTTTTTCCTCCTGTCTCGCTCAGGGACTTGGATTTTTTTTTTTTTTCTCACATATGACTTAATGTAAGATACCCAATAGTAGGTGCAACAATATATATATTGCCGTCATTTCAGACGGCATATCGATATAATTATTTTGCCTTCATTTTTGACGGCACAAGTCAAGTCTTATGTGAATGAAAACGCATGGAAACAATTCTTAGCCGACGCGTTTCGTTCTTTGACAGACTTAGGCGAATTTAAGAATTTTCATTTTGCAGCAAGTATTTATAAGTAGAAAAAATATCAGATTTCAAAGTTCATGAACGCTCAAAAAAAAAAACCCCAAAAAAAACCTGAGACTGAAAGTCAAAATAAATTATGGGCCACGCTTAATTATGTAATTTAATGCCTAATAAACGAATAGGAAAATGTTGAAAATTTTTACATGATATAATTATTATATTATATTATATTATATTATATTATCATAATAATATTATTATATTATATTATATTATTATAATAATATTATTATATTATATTATATTATTATAATAATATTATTATATTATATTATATTATTATAATAATATTATTATATTATATTATATTATATTATATTATATTATTCTAATAATATTATTATATTATATTATATTATATTATTATTATAATATTATTATATTATATTATATTATATTATTATAATAATATTATTATATTATATTATATTATTATAATAATATTATTATATTATATTATATTATTATTATATTATATTATATCATTACAATAATATTATTATATTATATTATATTATTATAATAATATTATTATATTATATTATATTATATTATATTATTATAATAATATTATTATATTATATTATATTATTATGATAATATTATTATATTATATTATATTATTATAATATTATTATATTATATTATATTATTATAATAATATTATTATATTATATTATATTATTATAATAATATTATTATATTATATTATATTATATTATTATAATAATATTATTATATTATATTATATTATACTATTATAATAATATTATTATATTATATTATATTATTATAATAATATTCTTATATTATATTATATTTTATTATATTATATTATATTTCACTTTAACTCTTTGTTGCATATTGTTTAGATTTGTAACCAACATTCAACAAAGGGTTAAGTAATTAATTTATGTAATACATTTTTCAAATAATAGAATGTTTTGAAATAAACATTTTCTTTTCATTTAAAAAAAGATATATTTGTGTATGTTGGTTCGAGAATGAAGTATACATTATAGAGAAGGAAATTTTTTAAAAAGTTTTAGCGTGTTTTGGTATGATTCGATCCCGCACTCTCAAGAATTTACCGTTGTTACTTTCTGTTTTTTAAAAAGTGGAGTTTTCTTTAGATCTAAGTTGTGGTCAAGCCTATTTCTATTCTATTTCTACGTATGACTATTGTATTTAATATATTGTTGTGTAAAAGTCCCTTTTAGGTTCATAGACGAGATTTTTTAACATTTCTACAGCATATAAAAATTCTAAAAAAACTTAGATTTTACTCCTGTTCATAAATACTTGAAGGAAAATAAAACTGAGTAAAAATGGATGTGGAAGAGTGTTAGAGCCGATTTCGTTCAATTTCTGTAGCGTTCGTTGGGTAACGTAGTCGAGCATTTTCGTGCAAGAGGATTGGCCCATTTCTGTTGACTAATGCTGGACACATTCGCTGCAGTTTCTGATGCCTTTGATCGATTTCTTGGCAATACTTCTCAGTTGTTATTGTCTCACCAGGATTCAGAAAGCTATAGACCACCAAGCCGTCACCATAATCCTCATTTGGAGAAACTTCTTTTCCATTCAGCCATTGCCCTGAACGTCGCCGTCTCTCATATGGGGATTCATTTCTCATCACATGCCACAATACAAAAGAGAAATGCGTAATATTTGTTGCGCAAAAAAGAGCAGAGCAGAATTCATGACGACGATTCTTACGTTTCTTTTTTGTTTCTTTTGTATTTTGTATTTTGTTTTTAATCGAGATCTCTCACAAAGAAGGCATTAAAACCACTAAGACAAAAGTGGTTACTAGATATGAAGGAAGAGAAAAGAAAAACATTACTGAAGCGTATGAACAATATAAAAGTAATCAGTAAGAGATTTGATAAGAATTGACATTGCATTTATATTTTTGAAGATCAACTTTAACTGGAAAACAGTGTGCTGGAAATGAATGGTAGGAATTGACATTGAATTTATATTTTTGCAGATCATCATGAACTGGAAAACAGTGTGCCGTAAATGAATGGTAAGAATATATACTACATTTATATTTTGCAGATCATCATGAACTATAACTATAAAAAACATTGTGCCGGAAATAAATAGCAAGAATTGACACTGCGTTTATATTATTGAAGAACAACGTTAATTGGAAACTGGTGTGCAGGAAATGAATGGTAGGAATTGACATTGCATTTATATTTTTGCAGATCATCATTAACTAGAAAACATTGTGCCGGAAATGAATGGTAAGAATTACATTGCATTTACATCTTTGAAGAACAACGTTAACTGGAAAACATTATACCGAAAATAAATAGCAACAATCGACATGGCGTTTATATTTTTGAAGATCAACGTTAATTGAAAAGCATTGTGCCGGAAATGAATGTTAAGAATTGACATTAGTTTCATATTTTTGACGATCAACGTTAACTGGAAAGCATTGTGCCCGAAATGAATGGTAGGAATTGACATTGCATCCATATTTATGTATACCAACGTTAACTGGAAAACATTAAGCCGAAAATGAATGGTAATAATTGACATTTCTATCGTATGTTTAAAGATAAACGTGAACTGTAAAACATTGGGCCCCAAATGAATGGTAAGAATTGACATTGCATTTATATTTTGGAAGATTAACTTTAACTGGAAAACATTGTGCTCGAAATGATTGATAAAAATTTACATTGCATCCATTTTTTTGATGATCAACGTTAACTGGAAAACATTGTGCCGTAAATTAATGTTAAGTATGAACATTGCAATTATCTTTTTGAGGATCGAAGTTAACTGGAGAACATTGTGCCGAAAATGAATGGCAAGAATTTACATTGCATTAATATTTTGAAGATCGACTTTAACTGGAAAATATTGTGCCGAAAATGAATGATAAGAAATGACATTGCATTTATATTTTTGAAGAACAACGTTAACTGGAAAACATTATACCGAAAATAAATAGCAGGAATCGACATGGCGTTTATATTTTTGAAGATCAACGTTAATTGAAAAACATTGTGCCAGAAATGAATGTTAAGAATTGACATTGCATTTATATTTTTGCAGATCATCATTAACTAGAAAACATTGTGCCCGAAATGAATGGTAAGAATTACATTGCATTTACATCTTTGAAGATCAACGTTAACTGGAAAACATTGTGGCGGAAGGAAATGGTAAGAATTGACATTGCATTTATATTTTTGATGATCAAGTTAACTAGAAAAACATTGAATTGGAAGGGAATGATAAAAATTGAAAGTGCATTTAAATTTTTGAGAATTAAATTTAACTGAAACGTGTTGAGCCGGAAAGAATGATAAGTATTGACAATGCATTTATTCTGTTGAAATTCAAAGTTAACTGGAAAACATGGAACTGGAAGTGAATCCTACAACTTAGTACTGCGCTTAAATTCATTAAGTCGAGGTACCATAGCGAAGACACCAACCAAACTATTACTACTCGTATGGTAATGATTGGTCCAAGTACTTAGAATTTACAGTTTTGCGTAAATGTTCAGAAAAGGAGCCAATACTTGCACCTAGCGTTCATGAAATCTTTGGTAGTGGAAGTGAGCACTTCCTTCCACGAATGTTTTCAATTTGTCATTTTCAAAGATAACCAGATTTCACGACCTTTATTTTCTTCAACAGTTGCTTTAACATGACGAAATTCTGAAACCAACGTTAGGCTGTGCATTCGTTAACAAATTAATAAAAAATAGATCATTTAGATAAAAGATTTATAAAATATATTTTGAAACAATGTTTGCCTGTTTGTATTTAATAAAACAGGGTATAATATACAGCGACACAATCTGCATTATCTTCCGAACAACCACATATGCTTAATCCATTGAACGACCAAAAATATCCTGTCTGTAAACGGTTCTGGTAAAGCATTAAAAACCTTCTATTGCTATTTCGATGGCATATATTCAGAGGAGTTCCAAACTTTAATTTCACCGGTTCAAACTTATAAAAGGAAATGAAGATGATTTGACTTAATGAAAGTAGTATTATGTGTTCTAGCTAGAAGTCAAATCATCTTCATTTCCCCCGTATACCAAGAGCTCCAAACTGACATCTTTTACGAAATCTTACTTTATGAAACAGACTCCAGCGTTGATAACTCCTAGAACATTACATAATGTTAACTATGCAATGTTAACCATTTCAAATCAAGGGCCAATCATTATCTATAGACTTCATAATATAAACTTCCTATATCTTCTTTACTTCAAATCACACTCCTCAGTATTTATAACTATTTTGACAGTAACCAACTACGAAAAGCGCTTCTCATGACATGTACAGCATTAACTTTCAGATCAGAGATAAAAAATAACAGCAAGCGTAAAAGTCCTGTAGGGTAAATCTTAAAACAGACAATACTTCATAAAACGATGAAATGTCGAGAAAAAGTCAGAATGACCTTCAGCAAATAACAAAAACCAAATAACTTAAAAGCATTCAAGAGGAACAACAACAAAAATAGATAACACATGTTAATAAAATTACGAATAATCTCGCCTGAAAACGGTTACCCTAACCAGTACCACTGTCATAGAAATACATTAGAAACTAACGCTAATAGTTCGGTCAATGAAGGCCGAATGTTTCTTGTAGGGAAACGGTTAATCTAATCATTACCATTTCCATAGAAATGCATTAGAAACTAACGCTAATAGTTCGGTCAATGAAGGCCGAATGTTTTTTGTAGGGAAACGGTTAATCTCATCTTTACCATTGCCATAGAAATGCATTCGAAACTAACGCTAATAGTTCGGTCAATGAAGGCCGAATGTTTCTTGTAGGGAAACGGTTAATCTCATCTTTACCATTGCCATAGAAATGCATTAGAAACTAACACTAATAGTTCGGTCAATGAAGGCCGAATGTTTTTTGTAGGGAAACGGTTAATCTCATCTTTACCATTGCCATAGAAATGCATTCGAAACTAACGCTAATAGTTCGGTCAATGAAGGCCGAATGTTTCTTGTGGGGAAACGGTTAATCTTATTATTCTTATAGAAATGCATTAGAAATGATTTTAATACCAGTCAGTCTGTTAAGTGCCATACGTGATACTCGCTTTGGGCGATCATGTATCGAAAGAGACATGACTAACTGGGCAGAAAATTATCCCGCAGTAGGTTGCCATTTATTTCTGCTGTAGACTGGTTGCCGACCAAGGCTATAGAATCCAATCTATCCTGTTATTTAATCCATAACTGGAGGGAAGAGACGGATTATTACTTTTCTCATGGGTATTTGCGCGTAAATGAATGCAAGGTATTCAACTGGAAATTGAACTCGGCTCCCGATTTATCCACAGCACCACAACACACCTCCGATTTTAATATAGGAGTCCATTAAGAATGACTTAGCTATCATCATCATCATCATCATCATCATCATCATCATTTATCCATCACACCCAGATGGTGCATAGGGCAGCAACATTTTATTGCTGTTTCTGTAACAAAGAGTGTTTTTACGGGGCAGGGTTGTTAGCCTTGTACCCAACCCTGGAGGACGGGTGGACCATTCCTGATCTTTACGTTTACAGCACCTGGTATTCCCAAATGTTCACCCATTTAAGTACTGACCAGGCTCGACGTTGCTTAACTTCGGTGATCGGACGGGAACCGGTTGATTCAACACGATATGGCCGTAGGACTTAACTCTAGGAATGTCTAATTTCAGAAATTAGTTTTAAGAGAAAAATTATGAATTTTAACTGACAGTAAGGCTAACTTTTGGGTTAATGAAGGCCGTATGCTTCATTTTTACTTTAGTAATGTCTAATATTTGAAAAAACAAACAAACATAAAGACAAAAAGATTATGAATTTCAACCGATAGTAACGCTAACTTTTGGGTCAATGAAGGCTGTATGCTTCATTTTTACTTAAGTAATGTCTAATTTTTGAAAAACCAAACAAACATAAAGATAAAAACTTTATGAATTTTAACCGACAGTAACGCTAACTTTTGGGTCAATGAAGGCCGTATGGTTCATTTTTACTTTAGTATTGTCTAATATTTGAAAAAAACAAACAAACATAAAGACAAAAAGATTATAAATTTCAACCGACAGTAACGCCACTTTTCCTTTATGAAAACGGTTTGTATCATCATTACCATTGCCATAGGAATTAACTGAAAATGATTTTAATATATAAATTTATTAAAATACATAAATTTATTAAAATTTATTTAATATATAAATTTATTAAAAATGATTTTAATAAAATAATGTCTAATTTCTGAAAAACAATTTTATGACAAAAATTTATAAATTGTAACCGACAATAACGTTAAATATTGGGTTAATAAAGGCCGAATATTTTCTGTATGGAAACGGTCAATCTCATCAGTACCATTTCCATAGGAATGGTTTGGAAATGATTTTAATATATGAATCCATTAAAAACGATTTAACTAAAGTAATGTCTAATTTCTGAAAAAGAGTTTTATGACAAAAATTTATAAATTCCAACCGACAGTAACGCTAACTCTTGGATCAATGAAGGTCGACTGTTTTGTGTATGGAAATAGTCAATTGCATCATTACCATTGCCATAGGAATGCATTAGAAATTATTCTAATATCAGTCAGTCAGTTAAGTACAATACGTGATACACGCTTTGGGCGATCATGTCTCGAAAGAGACATGACTGACTGGGCAGAAGATTATCTCGCAGTAGGTTCCCGCTGCTTTTTGCGGTAGACTGGTTTCTGGCCAATGCTATAGAACCCAATCTGTTCTATTATTTAATCCATAACTGTGGGGAATAGACGGATTAATACCTTTCCCAAGGGTATTTGTGCGTAAATGAATGCAAGGAATTCAACTGAAATTCGAACTCGGCTCCCCGATTTATCGTGCCGGGTTGATATCCACTGCACCACAACGCACATCCGATTCTAATATAGGAATCCGTTAAAAATGATTTTAATCAAGTAATCTCTAATTTCTGAAAAAACAGTTTATATAACGCCCTCTGTTCTGTCAATGAAGGCCGAATGTTTCATGTAGGGAAACGGTTATTATCATGAAAAAAATGAAAATAATTTTTTTAAGATTTCATTAGTAATCAATTTTTTTCTTCAGACTATAATGTCCTTAATCTTTATTATTTATTCAAGCAATTAAAATCTTATCAAATTAAATATTATCAGAGTTTTATTGCACTCTTTATTTTACTTTTTGGAGTAGATTTTCGGATACAGAGGCAAAATTTAAAAAATATTAGATCATTTATAAAATAAAATAAAATCGTCGTTGATGGTGGATGTTACTGTATTACTGTCTTAATAACCTCTCTGAAGATGGCTCATGTGAGCCGAAATCTTAGAAGCGAGGTAATAAAAAATTGTTCAAATGTTGGAGAATTTTTGTCTTTATTTTCAACTAAAATTAAAGCCAAAATACGACGTTTAGAACGGCTCATGATTAAGCATAATAGACATTCATTGTCTCTCATATTTAACAGTATATCTTTAGAAAATATATATATATATATATATATATTTACCTAAATTTTCAAAAAAATAATAGTTTCAAAAATTGTTTCATTCATTTGTGAATGAGTACTGAGAGTTTCATTAAAATCCGACAATCATTGGAATTTTGCGAGAATTTGCAAATTAATGTGTTTGTTACCGGAAAATGGTGGGTGATGTAATCATTACATTTTCCATTGTAAACAGTCGTAACGTTTTGGTTACCCGCTAACTCAAATCAAAACAAGATTTTGTGCCAAAATTTTGAACATGTTAGAAGGAATTAAAAAGTTTTAAAAAATAATTAAAAATTAGTTTGATCTTTTCTCTTAATAATAACAAATATTTTGATTAAAAAGGTTTGTTTTTATTAAGTTTGGATTTTTTTTTATTCGTACTATGATTTTTTTTAGCGATTTAGTGGAGATACCTAAAAGCTTTACTAATTGTAATCAAGGAAATAACCGTTTCCCTACATATATGTACTGGGTTTTTTATTAGTACCAGAGATGCAATCTCTGACTGGGCATGTAAATTGGTACACTACATTGGTTTTTTGTAGAGAATTTAGTTTAGTGCTTGTAGGGTTATATATATATATATATATATATATATATATATATATATATTACGTCTGTTACCCCCACTCCACGTAATTCCATGAAATTTTAATACATTTTAAAGTGTTACGTTCTATAATTTTATTAGTTACCGCAGGACTCATTGGGGAATATAAATGTTCTAATTATTTTTTAAATTTTGCCTCTGTATCCGAAAATCTGCTCCAAAAAGTAAAATAAAGAGTGCAATAAAACTCTGATATTTTTTAATTTGATAAGATTTTAATTGCTTGAATAAATAATAAAAATTAAGGACATTATAGTCTGAAGAAAAAAATTGATTACTAATGAAATCTTTAAAAAATTATTTTCGTTTTTTTCATTATAATAATTTATAAAGTTTCAAAAGTATTTTTAAAGTCTTTGAAGAACTGTTGCGGTTATAGTTTTTAGTTAAGAATTGATGATTATATTGCCTATCGAAAATTGAAAAGTTTAATAAAAATAGCTCTGCCTTTATATTTTTAAAATATTTTGTGCACTTGAAGTTTTTTTTGTATGGTAATTTCTATGTGCAAATTAAAAGGTTAGAGTTTCCTCCCTCACCCGAAAAAAAATTTGTACAATTTTCTCACTTATAAACGCAATACACTTTATCTCTAATCAAGAACCTGTCAACAAGTTCTTGATTTACAACGCGGACAGGTCAAAAAGTTCAAATCTGTGATTAAGAAATAGTTATTTCTAGATTTCACGCTATAAATAATACTTGTGTAAATCAGATTAATTTAACATAAAATTTACTTATTTTCCCAAAATAATGTGTCACAGATGTATATTTTATTTTTTGCAAGATTTTAAAAACCGAGAATTAATTTTTGTTTACAAATGTGTTGATCGCTCAAAAATGGCAGCAAAATTCAAAAATTGAAAAACAATCTCAAACTTTTATATTTCAATCAATATAATTTCTGTTTGAAATAAACCAGAGAGTATTTTGCTTACTGGAAATAGTAAATTTAATCATTTAGTTTTCAATTAAAACTAAAAACAACGTTTCAAGAAACCTTTTTCATTTTTAAAAATTCAATTTAAAAGTAACTGTGGAGTTTGTTTGGTTTTTTTTTTCGCGATTTAGTGGAGATACATATTTTTAACACCGTTGTGACATGAACGTAAACATTTTAATTGATCCAGCATGGAAATAATGGTTTCTAGTATCGTCTATGTAATGAGTGACTCAAATCCTTTAGGTGAGCAGATATATATTGAGAATCCCAAAAGTATGATCTTCAACATGTGGCAAGTATAACTAGCGTCTTGTTACCGTGTAAAAGCTGGTAATCCAGCGTCGCGTATTTAATTCCGATGTGTTGAATGTCTCGTTTATCTGCTAAGATAACGTTCTGAGTAGCTTCCACAAATGCCAAATTTTTATAGCCAGAAAATTAGGTCAGGACATTTGTGGAATATAACTTAGGCGGTAGGGTTGGGAGTGTTCAAGTCTGCAAAAATCAGTCGAATGATCAAGAACACATTCGGTGATGACTCAATGAGCGAAGCCGAGATAAAAAAAAATTCGGAATGACGCTTCAAATCTATCCAGGAATGCGTTGTAAAGCTGTTCGAAAGCTAAACATTTAAACTGAGTGGCCTTGCAATTAAACGAATCGACGATGCGTGAATTTGAAGACTATGAAGGGATTCCCCAGACTCTTCTCTCACAGATTCTGTCGAAGGTTTGTTCGTAGGTATTTGTCAAATTGTCTGAAGGAATTGCTTGCTCCTGTTGCTTCAGACTTGTATTAAAATCGCACTAAGATCTATCTAGATATCTCCGCAAAGAAAATAACAATGAGTTATAATTCTACAGTGGACTGGAAAAAAATCCTGTCTTAACAATCTCTAGAGGTGAAAAAAGAGCAGCAGAGTCGAGGTTTGAATAATGATCGGTTACTTTTATCCACCCCAACAAGTACCAGTCTAGTCCTGATATGCTAAGAATCAGATCAGACCAAAAATGGTATATTACTACCATATCTTTTCTACCCCTAAATATTTTGCTTAACTTCCAGAAGACATATTTCGCTATTTCAATATTCAATGGAAAAAGTTCTCTGGACAGCGCGAATTCAAATTTAACTGTCCTCTTAAGTGGGTGAGAAAAATATAGGAGAGCGATATAATTAGCCTTGTGCCACTCAACAAAGCAGCTATCTCTTCCTGCCAGGTTTTATCTTTACAAGAATCAGATCAAACCAAATAATTTTGTTACCATATCTAGGGTGGCGATGTGCAGTCCTAATTTTCTAGCCTTGATTTCAAATGCGTTTACACGACAAGGTGAGCGAGGCATGATTTTTCTACGCACTGTTGATTAAGTCGCAAGCCTCTTCCGGTTCTGTCCCTATTTTCATGACAAATGTACAAATGAGCAACATTTCTTCGTTCCACCAATCCAAATCTTTACAGCTAAGACCCGCCATGCCACATCCACAGAATAAAATCATCCTTGTTCCTTTTGAATTCTGTTTCCTAAGAAAGAAGTTTCTCTTATACATTTCTTCCCCTAGGGCTTTGCTGAGCAAAATCACGAAAAGACGCTTCCAAATCATTAAAATCTTCAAGTCTAGAGTCAACCCCATAATCTACAATTCTTACGTCCATAAAACAATCTCATTCTGAAAACCCTGTATTGAGTGACTCTTGGGCCTTGTATTGGGTGATCAATAGCGTATAGTCTTGGATATGACGATAGACAACATTCTGCAGCAAGGTATCTGATCTGGAGATTGGACGTTTTTAAGAGCATGAAATCCATTCCTAACTGCTGTTGTTCCAGGTTCACCCTGACCCGGGTTAGAAACATTTATTAATGTCCCAAATATCATCTCCTTATGTGTCATTTAATAACACATAAGGAGATGATATGCCGTTAAACAAATAAAGTCAACACTCTCAAGAAAATAAAATTTCAGCATTGAATGACACGTAGAGACGGTATACCATTAAATAAATAAAATCAATAATCAAAAGAAAATAATTAGTAAAGCCTAAAACATACACATTGAAAGCGAAAAAATACATTTTTATAGTAAAATTCATAGTGAAGCCTAAAACATACGCAATGAAAGCAAAAAAGCACATTTTCAGAGTAAAATTCATAGTGAAGCCTAAAACATACACGATGAAAGCTGAAAAAATACATTTTTATAGTAAAATTCATAGTGAAGCCTAAAACATACACTTTGAAAGCTGAAAAAATAAATTTTTATAGGAAAAGTCATAGTAAAGCCTAAAACATACACTATGAATGCGGAAAAAAACAGATTTTCATAGTAAAATTCATAGTGAAGCCTAAAACATACACGACGAAAGCGAAAAAATACACTTTTATGGTAAAATTCATGGTAAAGCCTAAAACATGCACTATGAAAGCGAAAAAACACATTTTTATAGTAAAGTTCATAGTAAAGCCTAAAACATACACAATGAAAGCGAAAAAACACATTTTTATAGTAAAATTGCCAGCTATGCATATCTATAGTAAAATGACCAACAACACATTTTTTCTGAAGTTGAAGGCCTTAAATTGTATTCAGACGATCTAGATTTCAGCATGAAATAACCCATACAAGTGTTGATATGACGCTTAACAGCGTAAAGTAACTCTTTCATGACATTAATGCACATAATATCCTATAATTTCTTAAATCAAACTTTATTCCAAAATAAAACGTCAACAAAACTACAACGTGAAACACACATATCACCGCCTCTAGTAATTATGTACACACAAACATGTATCTGCACAAAAGCTGTGTTTCCCGTACCATGTATTCAGTTGTGAAAGCAGAATAATATATTGTGTATTTATTACTGCAAAACTTCGAAGGAATTTAAATTGGATCATTAAATGACACACAAGGAGATTAAACAAATAAAGACAACATTCTCAAGAAAATTAAATTTCGTCATTGAATGACACACAGAGACGATATGCCATTAAACAAACAAAATCAAAGATCTGAAGAAAATTAAATTTCGGAATTAAATGACCGATAAGTTGTTGATATGCCATTAAGCAAACAAAATCAAAGATCTGAAGAAAATTAATTTTCGGAATTAAATGACCCATAAGTTGTTGATATGCCATTAAGCAAACAAAATCAAAGATCTGAAGAAAATTAATTTTCGGAATTAAATGACCCATAAGTTGTTGATATGCCATTAAGCAAACAAAATCAAAGCTCTGAAGAAAATTAATTTTCGGAATTAAATGACACATAAGTTGTTGATATGCCATTAAGCAAACAAAATCAAAGATCTGAAGAAAATTAATTTTCGGAATTAAATGACCCATAAGTTGTTGATATGCCATTAAGCAAACAAAATCAAAGCTCTGAAGAAAATTAATTTTCGGAATTAAATGACCCATAAGTTGTTGATATGCCATTAAGCAAACAAAATCAAAGCACTGAAGAAAATTAATTTTCGAAATTAAATGACCCATAAGTTGTTGATATGCCATTAAGTAAACAAAATCAAAGCTCTGGAGAAAATTAATTTTCGGAATTAAATGACCCATAATTTGTTGATATGCCAGTAAACAAATGGAATCAAAGCTCGCAGGATAATTAAATGTCTACATTAAATGACGATTTCGATCTTTATAGCCAAGATCCGCCATGCCATGTACACAGACTCGAATCATCTTCATTCCCTTCTTACCAAAGGAATAATAATTCCTTTGGTAAGAAGAACTTCCACTCAAGCAGCTTCTTTCCGAAAACCACTGCTTTGTGAAAGAGACTCCCGAATGTATGCTTCCTCGATCGCCACAGTCATCTATTGTTAACTATCTTTCATATCTTCATGATCAACACTTATCTTAACGCGCTTTACTTTTTAACGAGCATACAAAAAAAAGTATTAATTAATCCTCTACATTGAGTTGCTCTTAGGTCTTGTTATACTTGAATATCTCGTGATATGGAAACAAAAAGAAAGCACTGGCGTCTCATTCCAGCAGGCGCATTTGTTGAGATATTAACATTTTAAATTCTATCATTTGTAGTTTATGTACAAATAGTAATTTCCGTCTTTGTTTCTTTGTATGTATCTTAGTAAAGCGGGAAAAAAGGCCTGTATATAAACTGCAATGAAACAGCATACATTTTCCTCACTAAAAAGAGAAGTCCCAAAAATGCCAATTACAGGTGGGGGATACTAAAACCAAACAGGTACAGAAATTTAAATACCTGTGAAGTTTTTTAATAGAGGATGGAAAGTGCGATACTGAGATCCGAAGGTGCATTGGCATGACCAAATATGCATTCCAGAAGCTGAGTAGAGTATTAAGAGACAGGGAAATTTCTCTTGAACCAAAGAAGACAGTACTGGATTGTTGTGTGGTGTCCGTCCTTCAATATACCAGCAATTTCTGCACAATCTCATCAAAGCTGAAGGAAAGACTTGAAGCAACCGAAATGCGGTTCTACAGAAGGATGCTGAGGATATCATGGACGAGACACCTGAGCAACAATGGAGTTTTGGAGAGGACAGACACAAGAAAGAAACTGATGCTTGACACCAGGAAAAGACAGCTGAAGTTTCTGGGGTATGTAATAAGGAAGGAGGACTTGGAGAATCTGATACTCACGGGTCAGATAGAGGATAGAAACGAAAAGAAAACTGATACTTAACACCAGGAAAAGACCCATTTGAGTTCAACTAATTCTTTTGTTTTGTTTGAATTTATGCTGTAAGTCTCCTGATGTACTTGTGGGCAAATCTCCAGGTGACACGTTCTTTCATGTAATCGACACCCTCACACAATTTAAGGGTGTAATCCTCTTCATTACCGACTACTACAAATAGCCATATTGACTTATCCATTGTTCTTCATATTGGTCAGACCAATTACGATGTTGCCCAGTCTAAAACCAATTATTATTCCCACTTGAGTCTAGCTCAAGTTGGTATTAGACAGGACATCTAGTTATAATTGTAAAACCAAGCAGCCCTAAGGACAGTATCGAATTCTACTTCATACAAGTTTTAGGTGGTGGCTGTGCTTGTTGGCTATCATATCTATGGTGGCGATCTTCAAGGAGTCCTTGGTATTAGAGTATTTCACTCTGGACGATTGTCTCACTCTCGACTACGCTGCAGACAAATCAGGATGTCACAAGATTTTTTCTTATGGTTGACCCGTTTCTTACGGCTTATCAACCCTTTTGGGGTTATTCAAAACCAGAAGATATTTTTAGATTTTAAGGATTTTCTCTTTTTAGATAATTGTTTATTGAGACGAGTTTAACTAATTAACCCATAGCTGGGAAGAGAAGATGTCGATTAAGGAAATATAACGAACCCAAATGGAACTGGAATTCGGCTCTTCGATTAACAATTACGAGCCATTATCAATTACACTACCCGCACATCCAAGCTTACAGAACCAAGTACTCCCAAATTATATATAATGTAAAAAACGAAATAATGGGGAAATGCAGGCATTCGAACAAATATTTACTTTGATACCTAAATACCAAGAAAAAAACAAACAGACACAAAGCGTAAAACACAAAACGAAGACGCAAATATTTAACCCAAAACTATAAGATATATATATATATATATCAAAGTAAATACATGAATTAGGTCCACTAACAGCAGACATCAACCAATTAAATGATAGCCAACCATAAAAATGACCACTCAACAGCGCCCCCATAGAAATCCTAACCAAAAGATATACCCAACCGATAAAAAGATAAAACATACATTCCAACAGATAATATCATTAATCAACAATTTCACACTTACACACCAAATTCCTCAAAAGTCTAACGATCAAAACGAGACATTCACTTAATTACCAATAACCCCAACCAACCCCACGACAACAACGAACCAAATATAAACAGAGAATGATTCCAAACCTTTATTTCCCCTGAAGAAGTGTTTAAATCCAAACACTAAAACAAACATATGATTGTAGGGAAGAGGACATATATAGAAGAAATTATGTACATGTTCTAAAACATAATTTATAATATATATATATATATATATATATATATGAAAATAAATAAAGAAGAGAAGAAGAAAAATATATTTTTCTAGCTTACGTGTTTAAAATTGAGGTAAAATGAATTTTATTTTAAATAAGTTATCTATAAAGAAATATTGATATTAGAAAAAATTCGTCATAAATATTTATAAGATTAACAGAAATTATTGATCATTTTAAAAAGTCATATTTCATGTTTGAAATGGATTTCTTTTAGTTCAGTATAATGTTATGTTATGATATGTTAAAAAGAGAAGGGAATTAACCCTTTCTTTAGATTTTTATGTATTTTTGTTTTGTATGTTGTCTGGGAAATTATTGTTTCTATTAGGGAAGGTGACATTGGGAAAAAAACCGTGGCGTAGATTAAAATTTTTATAATATTTGATGGCAGCGCTTTCCAGAACTTTTCTTTCTGAGTAAATTGTTTTCTATTTTAATGAAGATGGCATTTACTGGTCGAAACTGTAGTTGATTTTTTTCTGTGCATAACCAATGCATTAGTTAAACTATTATTTATGGGGTCTTTTCTGTATTAATACATTCGTTTTTTTTAATTTTCTACATGTTTCCCCAATGTACTGAAAAGGACAGTTATGCCAACTATATATTCACACACACACACAGAGGCTCTCACACCCTGGTTGCGCACTCTGGAAGAATGGTAGATTTTGAAAAAGAGTAGCTACTCTAGCATCTACGCATCGTTCATTCAGCAATGAATGAGAACACTCTCAGCTATTGGGCGTGTATAATGATAATATACACGCTAAAAAAGTCTGTCTCCTTTGACCAAGCGCCCATAGCTCAGAGGTAGAATCACCGACTGACGCCAGTTCGGTCGGGTTTCAATCTTGGGTGAAAAGCAATCAGAGGTCTAACCGTAATGATGAGCTGTGATACAGCAAAACAGATCTGTCTGCAGATGACTATATATATATATACAGCTTTGTTCATACATTGAGCACTGCTTTATTAATACTTAAATAATACTATACATATGTGTACCCATATATTATTAATTAATTAACGTCACTGTATATATATGTGTGTGTGTGTGTGTGTGTGTGTATTTTACTGAGAGTTCACACATAATAAACATCAGAAATAACAAACAATATGTTTTAAAGTTATTGTTAAAAACTCCAACCCCAGATAATTTTCAGTCGGAGCGTAAATCTGTGGTAGAGTCTTCTTATTCAAAACAGGGTCTCATGATGGTAAGAAAGTGCAAGCAGACTAGCTCGCCGGCTATTCACAACGACTTACAGGAAATTATATATGAGTTGTGTGAAAAAATATAAGGGTCAGCAGCAAATCTTGATAGTGTATGACGCCGAGATAGACTCGAATATCATTTCATTTCTCCGGCATATACGCAAAAGTGCCTTCCATAAGTGCAACACGTGTTTTAAGTCACTTCATTGATCACGCCCGCTCAGTACAAGATTGTTGATTTTCTAAGCACCGCTTATGTGTGGCACAAGGCCAAAAGCATGGGGTACCCAGTGACGATCGAACTCACTACTCAGTTGTAATAGTTTCTAGCAAGACAAGCTTGCTAACCATTACACCACACCGAGGTGCCCAAGATTAGACTTTTCACAAGAAGTGATAATCATGATATATGAGTAGACAGGTATATAAGCAGAAAAAAGTTTTCGGAAATATATAGAAAAATATACCCATTTGGAAATTAATTAAAACAAAACGAATCCTGTTTTCCTAAAATATTTCAAACTTTCGCTGATCACGTATACGTCTTTTGGCACTGTTTTTCTCTTCCAACTGCATTTTATTTTTACGTTTTGAACTGATAGATTCAGTTTGTTTCTTCGACTTGATGACACGACTGACAGTTAAAAGCTGACACCAACAATATCCGCAACCTCTCTGTAAGACTTGCCAGTATAATCGTACAGCGTTATGTTTTTCGTACGCTCCCTTAGAGTGACGTCCATCGCAGACAGTGACCGTAGGATAACTAATCGACAGTCGAGATAATAGTGTCTGGGCGGGATAAAAATCTGATGCAACCACAGATGGCGCAATATATTTCAAACCAAACAAATTTCATCATACACATCAAAAATAGATTCATATTACTAAACACTACTGCAAATGACCTAATCTGAGGAGAAAATAGAAACCTATTATACTGTGTCACTCTAATGAGTCTAAAACTGACCGTATTGTAGAAGAGAGAAAACCAAAGCAATTGTTTCAATTAATTTGCACAAAGGTATATATACGCAGCGTTTGGCAAATATAAAGTTAAGGCAATTTAATATATCTTATTCATATAATGAAGTTAACAAAATTTCCTAAACTTCGTATTGTCGATTTATCTAATATGAAATATAATAAAATATAATATGGTCTTATTATTTGCATATCAAACTAAATGAAATTTCCTAATGTAATATAAATTACGTGGGATTAAATGTTACGAGGTTTTTGTCGCATTATTAAAAAATAAACAGTATCATGTCGGTCTTTTATATTCTATCTCAGTCTATTGCTTATCTATCAGTCTCTCTCCTCCATAACTCTCTCTATATATCTTTCTTTCTCTTTCTCTTTTTGTCTGTCTGTCTGTCTGTCTGTCTGTCTATCTATCTATCTATCTATATATATATATATATATATAATGCCACATTTTTTGTCTCTTTGTTCTTTGTTCTTTATTTATGTCTCGATCTCTAACGAAGTTTTAATAAAATGAAAACATGTTAGATTGAGATACTTTTCTTATTTGTTCTTTATTTTATCATCCTGTTGTATTCCAGTCCATATACTCAATATATATATATATATATATATATATATATAAAGTATATATATATATATACTTATATATACTTATATATATATTATACTTATATATATATACTTATATATACTTATATTTATATACTTATATATATATATATATAAAGTATATATATATAAAGTATATATATATATACTATATATATATAAAGTATATGTATATATATATAAAGTATATATATAAGTATATATATATATATATATACTTTATATATATATATACTTATATATATATACTTTATATATATATACATATACTTTATATATATGTATATATATATATATATATATAAAAGATAATGTTCAAACATATATATATATATATATATATATATATATATATATATGTTTGAACATTATTTTTGATCGATACTCGTATTTAAGTAGATATTCTGTTAATAATCAATCAATATTATATATTTATTTCTACCGGCCTGATTATTTACGATAATTTTTTGTTACGCAAATGTGTGACATTCGGTAGGAATGAAAATGTATCGTAAATAATCAGGCTGGTAGAAACAAATATATAATACTAATTGATTATAAACGAAATATCTACTTAAATATAAGTATCGATCAAAAATAATGTTCAAACAAATCATTTCAAACTGTCGGTTGTTTATAACCAGTTTCGTTAATTTCCGTAATATATATATATATATATATATATATATATATATATATATATATATATATATATATATATAAAATGTAGTACAAACTAATGGGTTGGCAGTCCACTGTTTGTAGTGATTTACTTTATTAAGAGTGCTCAGTACTTAGTAGGCCATTATATATGATAATATTTTTATTATAAGTTTTTGATAAAAACAGAGTCTTCTGCAACACAAGAACCGTTGTTTTTTTTGTTTTGTTTTGTTTTTTTATTAACACCTCGTCATACACCTCGTCAGGCAGTGTAATATTTTTCTATTAGGAACCATTATATATAGAAGATTAAAACAACACAATTTTTACCATATCGGGAGAATTAAGGTAGAGATTTTTGGAGGGTTCGAATTCCAGTTGAATTCATTGCATTCACTTATGCGCAAATACCCTTGGGAAAGGTATTAATCCGTCTCTTCCCTCCAGTTATGGGTTAAATAACAAGACAGATTGGGTTCTATAGCCTTGGCAGGCAACCAGTCTACCGCAGAAAGCAATGGCAACCTACTGCGGGATAATCTTCTGCCCGGTCAGTCATGTCCCGAGAGAGACATGATCGCCCAAGCGTGTATCACGTATGGCACTAAACTGACTGACTGTCTCAATGAACCAACAGAAAGCCAGGTTATGATGGAAAGGAGAAATTTGATTATAAGGGTAAAGGTGGGTAGAGATTTTAAGTGACTTCAGACCCAGACGTTGTCTATGCCAGTGATGAAATAAATTGAATGATACATATGTAGCATTTAGAAAGTCTGAAAAGTTATTGCATGTCATCGTGAAACGATTACAAAATTTTCTTTAAGTTATTTTTCACTTAAAGTAGTGAACAAATGACAAACACGAGCAACTTTTTTTTTTAAATACATGCACATCAAACGTATGTAGTTGACTTAGTGGGTGATCTTAAGGCGAAAGAAATTATCAGAAGATAGAAGAATCAATCAATTTATGCTAGGGGATAGATTATAGATGTCTGGTTATATTAGGAGAAATTAACTCTACTTTAGGGTATAGACGATGATGACAAATGGAATTTACTTCGCGACGTTTAGTGAGCCAGTTTAGTTTTAGGAATTTGATAATTTGTAATTTTTCTTGTAAGCATAGAAAACATGGCTCATGTAAAATAGGTACCGCCATTTCATTCTTGATATTTAAGTTTTAGATTGATTTTTTTTTTTAAAATAAATCAACTTTTTTTAAAACTTTATTTCTGCTTAATTGAAAGCTAAATGATTAATTTTACTATTTCCACTAGGCAAAATACTCTGGTGTATTTCAAACAGAAATTATATTCATTGGAATCTAAAATAATGAGATATTTTTATTAATTTTTAATTTTTTGGAGATTTTTGAGCGATCGACACATTTATAAACAAAAGTTAATTTACGATTTTAAAAATCTTGTAAAAATGAAATATACATCTCTCATACGTTTATTTTTTAAAAATTAACAAATTTAAAGTTAAATTAATCTGATTTGAAACATATTAATTGTTTATGGCATGCAATTTAGAATAAAAGTATTTCTTAATCACAAAGGTCTGACTCGCTGAGATTTCAAGTAGGTTGATGATAGACCCTGCTATCAATCAATTTCGAATTATGGTAACCAAAATTTGACATGACCCAACTTAACATTTCGTAAGGGGAACAGCCCTTAAAACGTGTGATGTTTTAATGATAAGTCTCTTATAAATTACCATAGTAAAAGAAAATGTGCAGTTTAACATAAACAAAAAAATTAGAAGTTATTTTAAAAACCTTAGTTCTAAATGATTTGGATTAAGTTTTTGAATTTTTGATTTGTAATTAAAATCTTTTTTAATGAATTAATGACCAAAGACACTGAGTAAGTGGAATAAATTTAAAAGATATTTGACACTTTAATTAGAAAAGAAAAATGAAAACAATTCTCATAAAAATTTAATATTCATCGATTTTTTCCTTTTTCAGAATATGATATCTTAAAATTATATTATTTATAAAATTAATCAAAAGTTTATCTTCATTAAAAAAAAAAAAACGTAGTTTTAATGCCCTTTTGATTTTACTATTCGAAGCAGATTTTCGAAAAATGGTCTCGTAATTTTTAAAAATTGCATGATTTGCATTCTCTAATGAGTCCTACATTTAACTAACAAAAAATTGGTATAGACAATGTATATATAGTGGTTTTATGTAATTAATTAGAGTGAGGGGTAACAGATTTAAAAAATATATATTTTTACAAAGATTTTCTAAAAATAATTGCATAAATAATTTCATTTATTTGTGAATAAGTTCTAAACGTTTCATTAAAATCAGACAATTTTTGCAAGTCGATTTTTGCAAGAACTTTCAAATTAATGTTTTTTTCAACGCCAAAAACGACTTGCGTAATATTACGTTTTCCTTAATAGTCACATTACGTAAACATAGCGTGAATCTATAACGGAAAACAAAAAATGAAATTTTAACTGAAATTTCGAACGTATTAGAAAGGATTAAATTAAAAAAAATAATGACAACAAAATTTGATTGTTCCTCTTAATAACAGCAACAACGTTTTGATGATAAAACTTTGTTTTTATTAAGGTTGAGCCCGTTTAACAACACGCTATGTTGTTTTTTTCGGCAATTGCGTGGAGGTACCTACGAAAGATTTATAAGTTCTGATTTTTTTAAATATTTTCCATTTTACGTTACGGGTTTTGTTGACATCTTTTAATTACCAATAATAAGTAGAAAGGGATGTGATATTGCAGTAAGTTTTATTATTAAAAGACAAGGTGTGAAAATAATGGACGGTTTTTAAAGGATTCTTGGTACAACCAATGTAAAATCTTGTTACTGTGAGATTTTCTATGATAGAAATTGAGTGTAGGTAGACGATAGAGTCAGACATTTATTTTGTAATGAACATTCAATAGGTTTTCCGTAAATGAAATTATTCTTATAGTGATCATTATTTTTTTTAGGAGGTTGTTGATTGTTTAGGTTGTTATATCTGCTTAATATTCTATTATGTTTTTTATGATTTCTTAAGGTTATCCATACAGCTACAGCTAAATTTAAGGGTATTAATCTTTTTAAAACCTGCCATTATTTTCACACCTTATTTAATCTAAACTTATTTATAAAGGGAACTTTGTCTCTGTGTGTGTGTGTGTGTGTGTGTCTGTGTCTGTGTATGTGTGTGTCCGTTACCTATGGACTCCAAAACGGCTGAACTGATTTTCTTGAAACTTTACACAGTTGTGCTATAAGCGTCTGCGAGTGTTCGTAGCTAGGTTTTGTGTCGAGGTACCCCCGATAAATATCGAAAATCGATAATCGAAAAGATCGGGTTATAGAAAGAGTGGTCCGATTTTAACCAAACTTGATACACTCATAGACAAAGACATAAGAAACGATATTCAGAAGTTTCAAGGTTGCAGTTCTTACAATCGTGCAGAAAATCGATAATAAATAAATATATATATATATATATATATATATATATATATATATATAAGGCAAGATGTTTGTGTGTGTGTGTCTGTTTATCTGCCTGTATGTCTGTATTTTTTCAGACCTTTTATTTTAGATTTTGCTTCGGGTTTGGCTCTGAGTAGGTATAATTGTAGTTCTTAGTCTCTGCCATAATACCATTTACTCAGAGGACTTATTTAGCCTTCAAAATTCAAAAAAACTCATTTGATATCGATACCAGGAAATCAAAATTTGACTTACATCCATTCATTTTTCTTTCAGTCTACGGTTTCGCTTTAACTGGAAACAACTATTTTTAGTCTTTCGTGCCAACGTCCAAAGAGTCTGAGCTCCAAGGCCATGGATTAATTTTAAAGCTTTCATTACACCTGAGCAACGACGGGCTATACTGCTAGTCTTTTAAAAATAAAACTTACCGCAATAGCACATCACTTTCTACTTATTATTGGCAGTTACAAGATGCCAATAAAACCCCGACGGTAAAATAGAAAATATTAAAAAAAATAGGACTAGTAAATATTTACATGAAATTTATTTTCTATATTTACAGGAAAAATTACAAATTATCAAATTCTTAAAACTAAACTTGCTCAATAAACGTAGTGAAATAAATTTCATTTGTCATCATCGTCTATACCCGCAAGTAGAGTTAATTTTTTTTAATATAGTATAACTAGATATCTATAATCTATCTCCTATCATAAACTGATAATTTGTTTCGTCTTAACGGATAGATCACCCACTAAGTCAACGACATATGTTTGACGTGCAGTGTATTAAAAAAAAAAAAAACTTTCCTGTCTTTGTCAATTGTTCACTTCTTTAAGTGAAAAATAACTGAAAGAAAATTCTGTAACCGTTTCTCGAAGACACGCGATAACTTTTCAGACTTGCTAAATACTACATATGTATCATTCAATTTATTTAATAACTGGCATATTCGCTCGCAGCCCCATACCTTCATCCTTGTACCGTATCTAAGCTACACTTAGAAACCTAGGTTGCGTAATAACTCATTTACAAATGAAGAATATTCGAAAGTTCGACAATATTTTTGTATTGAACACTTTTTAATACAAATGTGCGCTGGTTTAACTTTATTATGACCAAAAACTAAGTAATTAAACAATATATATATATATATATATATACATCGCTCATTCAGTAATGAATTAGAGCACTCTGGCTATTGGACGTGTATAATGATAATATACACGGTCAAAAGTTTGCCTTCTTCTACCGAGCGCCCATAGCCCTGAGGTAGAATTGCCGACTGACGCCAATGCGGTCGGGTTTCAATTTTGGGTTAAAAGTAATCGGAATCTAACCTTACTGATGATACAGCGAAACTGGTCTGTCTGCGAATGACTATATATATATATATATATATATATATATATATAGGCATGCGGTGTAGATATAGAGCAATCAATTTTACATTCGTGTAAAATCTTTTGTACAATAAAGACGGAAGCTGATGAGGGTTCACCTGAAATACGCCCCTCTTCCCATTTACCATGAAATAATGTTTCTGCCTTAATTTTTCTTATATATATATATATGCACACACACATATATCAGTCTCTTCATATGTATCTATCAATCTATCTCAGTCTATCTCTCTCCCCCACCACATATTTTTTTTTCTTCTAAATATATACTGTTAAATATAAGAGACAATGAATGTCTATTATGTTTAATCATGAGCAATGCTCCGGCATCATTGTTATGTCGCCAAGTATAAATGAATAACTCAACAACAGAATCAGAATATAAGTTGTATTCCGCGGAAAGACGGTTAGTATGTACAGAAGTGATTAGTAATATTTACAATAGAAAGATACAAGAGTCCAATCCGTCGTAAGGCGTGTGTATACGTGATTACTTCCGGTACGTCACCGGAAGTGTGACTAACTCTTCACTGACTCGCACTGACTCTTCAGTAACTCATTAGAGACTCTCAAGTGACTCTCTACCATTCTCTTGTAGAGAATCCACCATTGCTATATATAGCAATGGGAACAGTACATTTGTAGTCAAATAGGAGCGGCGCCCTAACAATCATGTAACTTAAATTTAGCATTGCTCATAATTAAACATAATAGACATTCATTGTCGCTTATATTTAACAGTATACGTTTAGAAAATTATTTGCTGCCTCGATACACTAAATATATATATATATATGTATATATATATGATAGTCTACGCATATCCCGCTAGCTTGTTCTCCTCATTATCAATTTCATTAGATTTCTTCTTTTCTATCTAGCAATACATTTACTAATAATTACTGTGCATTATAATATATTTTGCTTTGTGGTGCAGTGGATATCGTCTCGGAATGAAAACTCGGAGAGCTGAGTTCGAACTCTAGTTGAATTCGTTGCTGTTACTTAACCGCAAATACACTTGGGAAAGATATGTTCCATCTGTTCTCTCTCTATGGGTTAAACAGCATGACATTTTGGGTTCTATAGCCTTGGTTGGCAACTAGTCTACCACAGAAAGTAATGGCAACCTACTGCAGGAAAATCTTCTGCCCACTCAGTCTCTTTCGAGACATGATCGCTCAAGCGTGTATCACGCTTGGCAGTTAACTGATTGATAATATTTTTTATAACGACTTGCTCTGACAAGCTAATTTTTTTCAGACCTTCACAGCTAAGACTCACGAATGATTCCTCACGATTTCCATTGTAATACATTTTTGCAAATGATGTTTTATTTGAACCGCTTCTTCCCATGCACCATTACTGTGTGGGACAGATGTCTGAGAATATCTTTTCTCGATTATTACAATCTTAACACTTCAAGACTAAAGTCAACCGTTTTCTATCTCTCATCTCCTCACAATGTGCACGTCCTACATCCACTTTTTTCGTTCATACAACAACCTTATTCAATAAACCCTACATTGAGTGGCTCCTGGCTATTGTATGAGATGAACAATTAGAAAATTCAGCCTGTTAAAAACATCGACTTACCTCAAACGTAAAAGTGCGGTCTCTTTATATCATGTGTGTTTGGGGGGTTGTGTGTGTGTGTGTGTGTGTGTGTGTGTGTGTGTGTGTGTGTGTGTGTGTGTTTACAACAATTCAACAAACTCACTGTTTAGTTGTAATTGTTCTAGCGAGACAAGTTGTTAACCATTACACTATGCCGAGATGCTCAAATTATTTTCTAAGTGTAGCTTAGATGCAACACAGGGACGAACGTATGGGACTGCGAGCGAGGGTCAAATTGACTCAGTCGTAATTGTTCGACCGAAACAACTTTGTTAACCATTACACCATGTTGAGTCGCCCAAATGATTTTCTAAGCGTAGATTGGATGTAGTACATGGCCAGACGTATAGGTCACATAGTGGCGATTGAAATCACATCCCCTTCCTCTTCTTTTTCTTCTTCTTCTTCGTAGGCGATCATAGCCTTCCAGATCTCCCTATCCCTAGTGACTCTTAACACGCTTTCTCCTGTTACCCCTTCCAAACCCCGCTCTATCATCCATTTGCTCAAGCTCATCAAGTATGTTAAGCATTACTTTCCCCTGTCTCTATTTCCCTCTATTTGGCATGTGGCTATCAGATTCTCCAAGCCCTTCTTCTTCATTACATGTCCCAAGTACTTCAGCTTCCTTTTCCTGATGTTAAGTATTAGTTTCCTGTTCGTTTTCATCCTCTCCAAAACCTCATCGTTGCTCACATGTTCGGTCTATGGTATCCTCAGCATCCTTCTGTAGAACCACATTTTCATTGCTTCAAGTCTCTCTTTCATCTTTGAGGAGATTGTCCAGAATTCATTGCTATGTTGAAGAATGCATATCACATAGCAATCCAGTACTCTCTTCTTTATTTCTACCGAAATTTTCCTGTCTCTCAATACTCCACTCATCTTTTAGAAGCATCGTTGGCCATGCTAATTCACCTTCGGATCTCAGTGTCGCACTTTCCGTCCTCTATAAGGACATCTCCCAGTTATTTCAATTTCTGTGCCTCTAGTTGGATTTTGCGTAATTGTTCGACCGAAACAACCTTGTTAACCATAACACCACGTCAAGGTGGCCAAAATAATTTTCTAAGTATAGCTTCTATGTAGCGCAAAGCCAAAAGTATATGTCACTCAGTGAGGATCGAACTCAATACTCAGTCGTACTTGTTCTAGCGAGACAACCTTGTCAACCATTATACTACGTCGAGGTGGCCAAATCGATGCAAAATATGAATTGTCATTAAATAACCAAACTAGTCTATATTCAATATGTTGCTTTCTATATTTAGGCACGGACATTTTCACTTACCCATACGGTCCGCAATCAAAAATACAACCCCATGAAGGTGGGCGTTGGTTATTTTGCTCGCACAATCTTTGATCATTATGTTTTATAGAGAGAAAAAAATTAAATCGCCGATCCCAATTATTTCTGCGCGTTATTAACGGTTAATCGAATGCTTCAATCCCGGGGTAAAATAATCGGAAGACGAGATGTGAGAAAAAATACTGATTCATTTGCATCCAATACACAGAGGCGCGCGCGTGGGCACACATGAAAAAGAGAAAATGAGTTTGCTGTATGAAATTAGATTAAAATTAAATTCTAAGATAGATAATGAAGAGACTGAGATAGATAGATAGATAGATAGATAGATAGATAGATAGATAGATAGATAGATAACAAATCGAAATAAATGCATCGATATGTACATAATTAGATAGATAGATAGATAGATAGATAGATAGATAGATAGATAGATAGATAATGAAAAGACTTAGATAGATAGATAGATAGATAGATAGATAGATAGATAGATAGATAGATAGATAGATAACAAATCGAAATAAATGCATCGATATGTACATAGATAGATAGATAGATAGATAGATAGATAGATAGATAGATAGATAACAAATCGAAAGACATGCATCGATATGTACATAATTAGATAGATAGATAGATAGATAGATAGATAGATAGATAGATAGATAGATAGATAGATAGATAATGAAGAGACTTAGATAGATAGATAGATAGATAGATAGATAGATAGATAGATAGATAGATAGATAGATAATGAAGAGACTTAGAGATAGATAGATAGATAGATAGATAGATAGATAGATAGATAGATAGATAGATAGATAACAAACTGGAATACATGCATAGATATGTACAGAAGGCGATTTTTCATTCTACAACGGCTTTCATGCGGACGAAACTTCGCTAGCCTATTGATGCTAGCAATTTTTAAAAGCCAATCAGTAAAATTAATCGTCACAAAATGTTCGTTGTCTTTCATAATATTTAATCGTACATGTATGTTCGAGTATCGATGCGTTGATTTTGTTAAATTATTGAAACTATACCAAAACAGTAATTGTTTCTTTTAGAAAGCTTGTGTTTTAACCGAACCCTCGTGGTTATTTCTTCTGTTGGTGTGATTAATTTGATGACATAAACGCTTGATAGCGTGGTGGGCATCAAGAATGGAAATGAAGAAAGCAAAGAAAGAATATTAGATTTTTATATACCAGAAATTCAATTGACAAGCGATAACATCGGAGAGCTTATAATAAATCAGTCAACTAATTGTCATATGTGATACACGCTTGGGTGACCATGTCTCCTTCGAGACATGACAGACTAAGTAGATTTTCCACCTGTGGGTTGCCATTACTTTCTGCAGTAGACTGGTTACCACACAAGGCTATAGAAATCAATCTGTCTAGTCACCATGTTCACACTCCTTAAACAGCGCAGACTGCTCTGTCTAGGTCATGTGCACCGCATGCCAGACGGTCGCATTTCAAAAGACCTCCTGTATGGAGAGCTGGCCTCTGGAAGAAGACCCACTGGGTGGCTACAGCTGCCGTATCGTGACATCATAAAATGCGATATGAAGGCTGTGGGCATCCACACGGAGTTATGGGAAAGCGTAGCAGTCAACCGGACCAAATGGAGAGGAACCCTGACCTAGCAACTCAAATCAAAGGAGTAGCAATTGATACAAGTCGCCATGGAGAGGTGGATTCACAGAAAGCAAAGTGACAGCTCTGACAGACCAGAAACAAAACATAAATGCAGCCTCTGCACCAAAGACTGTCACTCCCGCTTCGGCTTCTATATCACAGACGCCGATGCTCCAGCCAAGCAGACAACTAGGATGCTACCCATGGTCAACCCTGACCGACGGAGGCTTACTACAATGTCCTTCTATTCAATCCATAGAGATGGATTAATACATTTTCTAAGGGTATATGTGCGTAAGTGAATGAAACGAATTTGACTGGAATTCGAACTCGGCTCACCGATTTCTCATTCGGTGCAGATACCCAATACACCACAAAAGGATGAACCGAAATGTAGTGTCATAAAAAATCCTTCTTTTTCAACCTTTATCACAATGTATGGAGGTGTGCAATGTGATGCCGTGGATATTGCCTTGGAATGTGAAATCGGGTTCGAATTCCACTTAATTTCGTTGCATTAACATACGCGAAAATACTCTTGGGAAAGGTATGACTCTGTCTCTTCTCTCTAACTATGAGTTAAATAGCAGTACAGAATTGGTTCCATATTTGGTTCTGGTTGGCAACCGGTCTACCGCAGAAAGTAATGGCAACCAAGTGCGGGAAAATATTCTGCCCAGTCAGTCATGTCTCTTTCCAGACATGATCGCCTAAGCGTGTATCACGTATGGCACTTAACTGACTGATGTGACTTCATTTCATCTAGAAAAAGTTTATCCTGCCACTGAAATTGACCATGATCCCAGACAATAGTCTTGAAACTTTACACGGCTGTACTATAAGTGTCTGCGAGTGTTTTTAGCTAAGTTTTGTGTCGAGGTACCCCCGATAAATATCGAAAATCGATAATCGAAAAAACAGGTTATAGAAGGAGCGGTCCGATTTTAATCAAATTTTATACGATATTCAGAAGTTTTAAGGTTGCAGTTCTTATAGTAGTGCAGAAAATCAATAATATATACATATAAAAGGCAAGATGTTTGTGTGTGTGTCTGTTTATCTGCCTGTATGTCTGTATTTTTTCAGTCCTTTTATTTTAGATTTTGTTTTGGGTTTGGCTCTAATTAGGTAATAATCGTAGTTCTTAGTCTCAGCCATGATACCATTTACTCAGAGGACTTATTTAACCTTCAAAATTCAGTTTACGACGAAAAGAACTTATTTGATATCTATACCAGGAAATCAAAATTTGACTTACATCCATTCATTTTTCTTTCAGTCTACCGTTTCGCTTTAACTGGAAACAACTATTGATTTTTAGTCTTTCGTGCCAACGTCCAAAGAGTCTGAGCGCCAGGGCCATGGATTAGTTTTACAGCTTTCATTACACCCGAGCAGCACTAGGCTATACTGCTAGTTAAAAATAAAAATCAGAACTTTAGTCTAATTTAGGAAAATTGGCCGAGCTGAAAACTTACATAAATCTAAACGAAAAAATGCTGTAGCTAGTATCTAATGACGAGTGATAAAGTTTCTTAATTGTTTTTCTATAAGCAACAGAGTAGCGTAAGTCAAACAATGCAACAAATGGTGTATCCTGTTTGCTACCACACTTCTTCTGTGTTACCCTTTTAAGAAGCTTTTTTATAGATTGAGTGATAAATTAAATTTGCATGTTAAAAGAGATTCTTGCGAGAGCCTATCATACACCGAGATTTAACTCTTTTAAATATATGACTCCTAAAGCCGATGTTATTAACAACAATTCTTCCTATCGACATAAGTGTCGGCCTAAGTCAGTCTTTCTATGCTATACTAGCAGTATAGCCCGGCGTTGCTCCGGTTTAATGGTCCTGGAGCTCAGACTCTTTGGACGTTGGCACGAAAGACTAAAAAGCAATAGTTTTTTCCAGTTAAAGCAAAACCATAGACTGAAAGAAAAATGAATGGATGTAAGTCAAATTTTGATTTCCTGGTATCGATATCAAATAAGTTCTTTTCGTCGTAAACTGAATTTTGAAGGCTAAATAAGTCCTCTGAGTAAATGGTATCATGAATGAGACTAAGAACTACAATTATAACGACTTAGAGCCAAACCCGAAGCAAAAAATAAAATAAAAGGGCTGAAAAAAATACAGACATACAGGCAGATAAACAGACAGACACACAAATATCTTGCCTTATATATATATATATATATATATATATATATATATATATATATTTATATATTCTCGATTTTCTGCACTATTGTAATAACTGCAACCTTGAAACTTCTGAATATCGTTTCTTATGTCTTTGTCTATAAGTATATCAAATTTGATTAAAATCGGACCACTCCTTCTATAACCCGAATTTTTCGATTATCGATTTTCCATATTCATCGGGGGTACCTCGACACAAATCCTAGCTAAGAACACTCGCAGTCGCTTATAGTACAATTGTGTAAATTTTCAAGAAACTCGGTTCAGCCGTTTCGGAGTCTATAGGTAACGAACACACACACACAGAGACACACACACATAGAGACAAGGTTCCATTTATAAATAAGTTTAGATAAACCATCTACCTAAGAGTATACACCGAACATTTATGAATATCTATTTATGCTGATTACTTTCACGGCTTCTGCTCCGATGAACTTAGTTCACTGGTGACCCCTAGGTATGAATTTGCAAGAGATACTAGATTAGAAAGTAGGTTCCACCCTTTTGCAGTGAAACAGATAAAATGTAACCGCAATTTCTACTCTAACAGCTTCTTTTCACGCACTTCCCACCTGTGGAATTCCTTTCCATATACGTGCTTCCCCGACAGCTACAATCTCCAGGAATTTAAATGTAAGGTCAGTAGACATCTATCACACTAACTCTCATCCATTCTCACAAAGACTCTACCCATCTACCCAACCCCCATCCTCGATATCCTCATCCGTCTACTACCCTCCTTCCGACATTTCCTATTACTAACCACTCTTTCTCAGTACTTTCCCGTATGTAACCCCCTGCGCAAAAGTGGCAATGGAATTTCTTGCTTGGGGAGAAATGATTAAAAAAAAAGAAAAAAAAAAAGAACTAAGGGTATACCACCAAAACTCTAAATGACCAGAGCTTGCCAGCGGATCTCTTTCCAATCTAGCAACAGAGAGAAAACAGACTAGTCAAATTTATTGCCTCGAAAATAAAACGTGATGTTCCATCAACAGCGAGTGAAAATTGAATTTTCACCTATACACCTATGAAGGGTGTTCTTTTATGGAGAAATTATGCCTTTAGCGCAACTTGGGCCTTAAGCACAACCCAGAACTCAAGTGAAATTCTTACATACGATCTAAAGATACTGAAAAAATTATGTGACACTTTCTGTTATTCTCTACCTTTACAAGGGCTAGATCGGACAAGAAATGGTGTACCACTGCCATATATGGACTGAAGCTTCATTTTCCAGTCTCGTATCCGTTTTCTTGTTTGGGGGTGATTAATCATTTTCAACCTAAAACCCCCTTTCTCACAGAGGGAACGTCGCAATCCTCTTATTTCTCTATCGCTATTTGTAAGGAAAGTTGCCAGACGAACTACACCCCTTAGTTCCACCGGTTCCAACATACATGATTATGACCCTTCATGTCATTCAAGTTGTAGCGAACCTAACTCATTCCTTTCTTATTGTTATGTCGCCAAGTATAAATGAATAACTCAACAACATAATCAGAATATAAGTTGTATTCCGCGGAAATCCATCGTAAGACGTGTGTATACGTGATTACTTCCGGTACGCCACCGGAAGTGTGACTAACTCTTCACTGACTAGCACTGACTCTTCAGTAACTCATTAGAGACTCTCAAGTGACTCTCTACGACTCCCTACGACTCTCTTGTAGAGAATCCACCATTGCTATATATAGCAATGGGAACAGTCCATTTGTAGTCAAAATAGGAGCGGCGCCCTAACACTTATTCTAATATGAAATGTAAGTGCCACTTCAGCAGTTTCTTCCTACAAACGGATGCATTACGAAATCGAGACCCAAGAGGATGCTACTCCAAACATTAGCCTGTTAATATCTAAGACTAACCGTTATATTCTCCATATATCCGCATAAACAGTAACTCTTACTCTGTAACCGTCTATCTTGACTGGCTCTTGAGACTGGCTCATGAGATATTGTAAAAAGATTGTCAAACAAATCCCACTCTACATCAACCACATAAAAAGTATAAGAACAATAAAAATTAACAATGTAGCAAAATGCGAGTATGAAATCACACTAAAAGTTTGTTTTTTCATCAAAATATTCATTAAACTCATCGCCAAAATGAAACAAACTACAGACATTCGCAGTATAGCTATAACTATCCTAAGGCATATTAAAATCACAAAAAGGCACACGCATAATATACATCCTTTATATCCGCGCATAACAGGAGAACAAAGAATGAATGCCCACTAAACTGTAACTGGTTTCAAAAAAATATAATATATGAAGCTACGGTCCAAATGAAACACACAGAAATGGGCACACACACACACACACACACACACACACACACACACACACACACACACACATAAATATATATATATAATAATGTTTTGTATGCAATTTTCAGTTCAGTGCAAGTCTCTTGGTAACATTTTAGTAAAGATTCATTATCTCTCAATAAAATGAAAGAAAAATTTAATTTTACGAATATAATTTTATTAGAAATTAGAATTACTTGATCAGTGCATAACGATCCATAAGCTAACAATTTGTAACCAAAATACATGAAAATGAGAATGTAAAAAAATAATTTATTAAAAAATAATAAAAACGCTCACTTAGTGGTACTTTCCGGAAAAAGAATTTTCTATTAAATAAATAATTAATATTAATACACAGTATTTTGAAATATATACATATATATAACAGTTCATATTTTTTCTTCACTTAAGGAGGCTTTCGGCCCGGTTCACCAATGACAACAATTGGTTGGTACTACTTGGTTTCAAAAACAGGAAGTGAAGTTCACAAAAAAGTATATTTTTTTTTATTTCTTCTCTTAGGTTAGAAGAAAGTTAATGCATGAGAAAGTTACAGAATTGGTAGGCATTTTTAGTTGAAAAAAGAAAATATTAGAATAGACTCTTCGTGTCATATTCTTTAAACACATAAAATAAATAATATTTCCTCAAAATAAATTAAAGTATGCAGCCTTCTGACTTGAATATATTTAATTACTATAACAAATTATCTTTGCAATAAATAATTTTTACATTGAATAAGGCAACATTCGTACCTGAATATTCTCTGTTCTTTAGATAATTAAATATACCCAGTCGGACAGAACAATGCACAACTACTTTCCAAATAAAAGAAACTTCGCACCCTTCCAATTAATCTCTCCTTTTTCTTTAATTATGAAGAAATGAATTTACAAAATTGTGAGAAATACACTCATTTCCGAAAATTCTCTGTTCTCCAGAGAAACGGAAAGACTCTGATGGCGACTAAAATGTCAAACACGTTAAACAACAATTTTTTTAATAAAGTGTTTTATGAAATATAGATAAAAAATGTTTATCGTTGCGAGATATATTCGCAACGAAGAGACAAATTACCATTAAGTCCAATACCTCCATCTGCTTTTAATAATTTTACGTTGTAGAATAACTTCAATAGCAGAGTGACTGTAATTACAAATCCAATCTAATGACGAGTATTACCGCTCTAACGGAAAAAAAAATATTTTTCTTGTCAGAAAAAAAGCAGAGCGCCGATATCAACAGACATTGAAAACAGCAATTTTTTAAATTTAATAAATGAAAGCGCCAGCAATTCATGCCATAGGAACCACCAGCAACAAAATGAAAATTTTATTTAGAAAATAATTAGTTGTTTCATTTCAAATATTAGCGTTTCACCAAACATTTTATTTAATAAGTTATTTATTATCAAGTAAATGTAAGCGTCTTTAATTTCTAAATATTAAAGTTTCAATCGCATTTTTATTTATTCATTTATCAAACAAATTGTTCTTTTAATTTTATTAATAGTTTCTTTAAAATCCTATATTCGAAAGTATTTAAAAAAAAGTCTACAATATATATATATATATATATATATATATATATATATATATATTCATTATTGGATTAGAACACTCTCACTACTGGCGTATGAATACATAGTATATCACACGCTAAAAGTCTGCCTCCTTCTACCAAGCGCCCATAGCTCACAGGTAGAATCGCCGACTGACGCAAGTTCGGTCGGGTTTCAATCCTGAGTAAAAAGCAATCGGATGTCTAACCGTACAGATGAGCTGTGATACAGCAAAACAGATCTGTTTGCGGATGACTATATATATATATATATATATATATATATATATATATATATATGTAGTATATAAAAAAATTCCGTTTGACATACGATATATGTTTGGCTCCATAAACAAATAATACTATTTACATCAAGCCACCTTCATCAATTTTATTAATATTAATAGGATCTAGCTTTTGGGATTTTATCTTTTGCTCATCCTTTTTGGATTTAGAATATATATAAGCGGGCACATTGCGTGATTGATAAATTGTCGTCTAAATTACGCTAAAAATGAAAATAACACTGCCATCTCATGTTATCCGATGAAAATTATCAAAATTGCACAAAAATATATTGAAATACTAAGGAGTAAATTTATTCAACAAAATCAACACTGGATTGAACCACGGCTTCAAGACAACTTTGCAGCCTCCTGAATCTCTCCTGGACGATCTCCTTTTTAAGTTGATGTATGCTATTATAATCCTTTCTTTCAGTTCGTCTTTGGTGTTACAAGTTCTACTGATCTCTCGATCAACTGCACCTAACATATAGTAACTTAGAAGACCAGATGTAAGGAGTCGTGCGATCGCAAAATCTGCTGACAGCCTTGACTGGGTTCCCTTGGTCGTGTGGCATGGTGCAGAATCCTATTGCTAGATTTCAGTAGCCACCCTCTTGACCCAGAGCATCACTACCTCCAAAAGGTACTTGATGCAGGCTATCGTATTGAATTTGAGGCTCTGTGGGAAGACGAACTGTTGCATAACGTTGCCATCACTAGTAATCACCCCAAATACCTTCGAAATCACCATTAGTCTTTTTTGGAATCCAACTTTTTTGGAATCCTCTGCATTGACATCCAAACACTCTGAAATGTTCCTATTGAAGCTTCCAGTGCGAATGCCAAGCAGTACAACATGCCGTTCCCAAATTTCTGCCTGAGTGAATTGCGCGATGGTGCTTCTTTTCTCACGGACGCTGCCCAGCTGACCCCACTATACTGTTGTGTAGGCAAAATTAAAGACAATCAGCGCGCATGAGCGAAAATTAATATTTAAAATGGCAACAATTTACTCATCGCACCCTTTATATAAATAGAATTCTAAGTTTACCCCACTTTGTTAAACTTTCGGGATCACTCTTATTTTGTGATCATTCTTTAATATTTTTTGGGTATTGAGGAAACTGTGGTTGAAATTTGTGATGTACTTGATATATATGCCTGTATATGTGTACAACTACTTTGTATTATGTATGTAGTTAAATGTAGGCCCTTTCTGTTAGTTTGTTTTAGATGTGTGTTGGTACGGAAATTCAAATGATCCCACTCTATTACACGTATAGATACTTTTTCATTTTGTGTAAATTATCCTTTGATAATATTTGCGAAATGTGGAAATTGAGAAAATTTTGGTTGAATCCTCCTATGTGTTTTACATATATGCCTGTATATGTGTATATCTACTTTATCTTATTTATGTAATTGAATGTAAGTCTTTTTCGTCTGTGTATATGAAGTTTGTCCGTATACTTGTGTATGCATGTCACTGTATTAATTATGTGTATACGCGTGTATATCTAGTCTTCATAAATGGGTATGTGAGTGGAGCAATATAAGTGTGTATATGTCCATAAGATATTTGTATGTATATCTATCTATCTATCTATCTATCTATCTATCTATCTATCTATCTATCTATCCAAGTGAATACAGAACGAAGAAAGAATTCTTACAACGTCCAAAACATTAATTTAAAACAGTGCTCGATATATAATATATAGAGCTGTGAATATTTATTATAAATTATATTTTAGAACATGTACATAATCATTCTATATATATCCACTACAAAGGTACGGTTGTTTCGACATTGAAACTTCAATGTCTCATCAGGCGGTGTGTAATATATACTACCGGCAATAATTATTAGGCCATTTTTTAAAAAAAATGATATATTTCATACTATTTTTAGTATATATTGCCAAGTGGATAATTCTAAATGAAAATAGAATGGCTCTTTTGTTATTATTACATTGCAAGATTTTACAAGGCAGCCAGGAAGCCTTTGCTTCGGCCAGCCAATAAGAAGAGACTCCAGAACAGTTTATTTGATGCACATGTTATTGTGCAGTATTAACAAAAAAAAAATACATTCTATTTTCATTTAGAGTTATTCAATTGGCAATAAATATTAAAAATAGTATGAAATACATCATTCTTTTTTAAACTGAGGTGGCCTAATAATTATGGCCGGTAGTGTATATATATTGGGAGAAAGCTGCATAACAAAAAAAAATACATTCTATTTTCATTTAGAGTTATTCAATTGGCAATAAATACTAAAAATAGTATGAAATACATCATTCTTTTTTAAACTGAGGTGGCCTAATAATTATGGCCGGTAGTGTATATATATTGGGAGAAAGCTGCATAACAAAAAAAATACATTCTATTTTCATTTAGAGTTATTCAATTGGCAATAAATACTAAAAATAGTATGAAATACATCATTCTTTTTTAAACTGAGGTGGCCTAATAATTATGGCCGGTAGTGTATATATATTGGGAGAAAGCTGCATAACAAAAAAAAATACATTCTATTTTCATTTAGAGTTATTCAATTGGCAATAAATACTAAAAATAGTATGAAATACATCATTCTTTTTTAAACTGAGGTGGCCTAATAATTATGGCCGGTAGTGTATATATATTGGGAGAAAGCTGCATAACAAAAAAAAATACATTCTATTTTCATTTAGAGTTATTCAATTGGCAATAAATACTAAAAATAGTATGAAATACATCATTCTTTTTTAAACTGAGGTTGCCTAATAATTATGGCCGGTAGTGTATATATATTGGGAGAAAGCTGCATAACAAAGTAGAAAATGCTTTCGTGTGATGCGTTTTGTCCTTTAGGATGTCATCAGATCGGGTTTGTATATGCTAATGCCGTTAGACATGCGAACGAATGAGAAACCCTTTGAATTTTAAATAAAAATGTTGTGTGTGTGTGTGTGTGTGTGTGTGTGTGTGTGTGTGTTTTGGGTATATGATCCAGACAATTTCATTTAGATTCTTTTTTTTTCTTTTTTTTTTTGCTTTCATCATTTTTGTTATCAAATAATATCCCACAGTGTGATAACAAGAGATATGTCAAGAACGATGAAACGTTGTAAAACCCGGGACATAAATTTACTGAGAATTAACTAGCGATTAAAGCACTTTCGAGACGTTTTCTTCTTAGTTAGTGTTACAGTGGAACATTCTACCATCCCCGAGAATAGAATGATCTACTTTATAAAAGACGGTAACGAGCGGTACGAAGGGGGAAAAAGGTCTTAGGCATTCGCATGACTTTTCTATGACACTGTCAGCTCTCTGCATTCGGGTAGAAGGCGCTCTCTGCTTCCGAGCAGAGAGCACAAACCCAGCCGTGGTTCCGCCGAAGGGTAGAACCACGACTGGGGAAAAATAGACAGACATTTTTTGGCTCAGCTATATGGCCGGGAATACCCACTCTAAAATGACCATGTGTCACATCTGGCCTTGCGTGGGAAGGCTAGTAAATACAGAAAAAGGTCTTAGCGAAGGCATTCACTCTTCGATAGTCGATTCCGCTTCAACCCGTGGCTTGCCTATAGGAAAATTTCACTAGAAACAAGGAAAAGAGTGCTGGATTGCTATGTGATGTCAGTTCTTCAATACGGCAGTGAGTGCTGAACAATATCATTGAAAATGAGGACAAAACTGGGAGCAGCGGATATGTGGTTCTACAGAAGGATGCTGCGCATATCGTGGACTGAACATGCAAGTTACGATGAGGTGTTGGAAAGAATGGCAATCAAAAGGAAATTAATACCGAGCATCAGGAAGAGACAACTGAAGTTCCTGGGACACGCAATGAGGAAGGAGAGCTTGGAGAACCTGATACTGACTGGCCAGGTAGAGGGAAAGAGAGACAGAGGAAGGCAGCGGATAACTTTAGTCCAATTAGTCTGTATTTCTTATTACTGGTGTGGAGTTCCATTCTTCAACTGATCTTCTTGTACTGTATTCCTTTTCGGGATATATCAGTTAGTTATTTTCTCATTCAATTAAAGTAGCATTTTTCATATCAAAATTGTGATCAGTTTCGGTACGGTGAGGAATTAATTCTATTGATGTGTTGTTTTGTGAAATATATCTTTTGTGTTATTGATGTTTCGCCAATGTATTTTAATTGACAATCATTAAATGTGATAGAGTAAATTCCATCATCAAGATTTAGGTTATTGTTTTGGTTTGTAGTGATGTGTCTTTTATCGTATTAAATATATATTTTCGACAAATTTTATGCTGAGTTTGAATAAATTCATTTCAGACTTAACATAAAATTTGTCACAACTACGTCTAAAACAAGTGTCAGTGAGTATTTGTATAAAATTTGTTTGGCAATATTCAACCTTCAGACCTATTAGAAAGAAAGGTGTGTCAAAAAATGGTTATTCCTTTGACACCACTATTACTGTATTGATCCCCTCTGCAAGTACAATGCAATCTTTATTATTCTCCATTTATATATATTTATTATTTCTTTTTTTTATAAAGAAATATATTTTAAAAGAAAGAATTTCATTCAAATATTTATAAAAATAAAAACATTCAAAATATGTAAACTAACGACCATGCAAAGTTTAATATTTATCATTTTATGAGGAAATAAATTTTAAAAGAAATAATTTTATTCAAATATGTATAAAAAAAAAAATTAATATATGAAAGTCAACTATGATGCAATATATATTATTTACTACTAGCAGTATAGCCCGTCGTTGCTCGGGTGTAATGAAAGCTTTAAAACTAATCCATGGTCCTGGAGCTCAGACTCTTTGGACGTTGGCACGAAAGACTAAAAAGCAATAGTTGTTTCCAGTTAAAGCGAAACCGTAGACTGAAAGAAAAATGAATGGATGTAAATCAAATTTTGATTTCCTGGTATCGATATAAAATTTTCTGCACTATTGTGAGAACTGCAACCTTGAAACTTCTGAATATCGTTTCTTATGTCTTTGTCTATGAGTGTATCAAATTTGATTAAAATCGAACCACTCCTTCTATAACCCGATTTTTTCGATTATCGATTTTCGATATTTATCGGGGGTACCTCGACACAAAACTTAGCTAAGAACACTCGCAGACGCTTATAGTACAACTGTGTAAATCTTCAAGAAAATCGGTTCAGCCGTTTCGGAATCTATAGGTAACACACACACAGATACACACACACAGAGACAACGTTTAATTTATAAATAAGTTCAGATCTATAAACATATATTATTTACCTTTTATAAAGACTTTTTTAATCGTTTCACCCCAAGCAAGGCGGTACTGCCACTGATGCGCAGGGGGCTACATAAGAGTAAAAGTTTGGACAGGAGGAGAGTGAAGAGAAAGACGGGCCAGTTACAGGGAGCCTACAGAGAAAGGGCAAGAGAAGGATGGGAACACAGGTGTGAAGACAGTAGAGAGAAAGGAAAAGTTATACAGGGTGTTGTAAAAAGAATTAGAGTTAAGTGAATGAGAGGTGGGTATTGACATTGCTTTTAAATTCGTGGAGGTTGTAACCGTCAGGAAAGCAAGTATATGGAAGGGAGTTCCACAGGCGGGAAGTGCGAGAAAAGAAGCTGATGGAGTAGAATTGTTGGCTGTATTTGGCTGATCTTAACTTTTATAAATAATTATGAAAACAAATCTTTTTATGTTAAGACCCGGAAAATTACAACCATTCCGCAATTATTCACAAGGAAAATTGTCCAGGCAGTGAATAAGAAGATACACACTTAAAATACTGAGTGTTTGTGCTCTCGACTAAAATCTGAAATTAAAAACAATTTGGGTTCAAAGGAAAAACCTTTTAGTGCATTTTTGCGGCGACAATAAATGTGTAATATTTGTACCTAATATGTTTTGGATAATAATTAAGAGATACAAATATTAACCTGTTAAAACAAACTTTATTTAACTTCGTCTACATTCTTGTGTGAGTCCCTCGTCGCTGGCTAAAATGTCCGCTGGCAGGAGTAGCAGGTGTGGCTGGTGTGAAATCTTTTGAGGAACTAAAAAAACTGAACTGTTACTAGTTGTTGGTCAGTAGGGATGGGCCAGAGAGAGAGAAAGACAGGGAGTGAGAGATGAAGGGATTTCTGGGATAGTAGTTCGTGACCTAGGTGGAAGCCCTGGAGAAGAGGAGGGAGAAGAAGACAAAGTTAATATGTTTAGGTAGTATTATTTCTGACCTCTAGCAAGTTGGCGGGGAGGTACTACAAATGAAAGAAAATCCCAGAAAATGCATTTTTTCAAAATTTATAATTACAATTACTCAGTCATGTGTTCATTTAAATTCTCTTGTTCAATGTCATTTTTTTATAAATCTGGGAATAAAACAAAATTCTTTTCTTATTTATTTCTTTATAAAATGGTAAATAATAAAAATTTTATTATAGTGCTTAATATATTTTTATAATTTTGTAAATATAAAATTATTCTTTTTAAATAATAATTCATCCGTGCATTGAATGCTGGAGCCATTATCTGACCCGGTGCTACCCCGCTATTCAGGGCCGTAGCTGATGCTAAAAAACACGGGGCACAAAGAAAATTGCTCGGGTTTATTAGTTGACAATGTGATGACGTCATCATTGTCATCCGTTTCCAGAAACTCTGATTTTTGCGGAATTTTTTCGCCTATTCCAATGGAAATTAGGCACAGAACGTGAACGAAAGCAGGAAATCGGGTTCGGACTTTCTGAGTATACCAGTCTTTTCTCTCAAAATTAATAAATAAACAGATTTTTACTGCGTTCATTCGGATGTTTTCTTCGTTTTTCTTTCTTTCTTTCTTTCTTTCTTTCTTTCTTTCTTTCTTCGTGAATTGTTTAGTTTGATTTCTGACCAAGACATTTTTCCTTGCCCGGATTTCCACTGTAATTGCACGGATCGGTCCGGACCCGTGCCCGGTGTGCCCGGTGTGCCCGGTGTGCCCGGTAGTCAGATATGGCCATGCTGCTATTCATCTTGAGGTTTTCAACAAAATCCAAAGAAGGACCTGCAATATAATAGATCCTGACTTGGAAGCCCGCCTTCGTTCACTTTCTCACTGTCGTGATGTGGCTTCCCTCTGTCTTTTCTACAAGTATTTTTATTGCAACTACTCTGACGAGTTTTTTGTCTAATTCCCCATTCACGTGAATTTAAGTGTATTACTATATTGACATGTAGGTCTCTTCCTTTTACCGTTAAATAGTTAAATGTAACCGTCTCTTTTGCTCCACTGTTTCTGTTTTTGCACTTACCACCTGTAGAACTCCTTTCGATTGATTTGCTTCCCTGATAGCTAGAATCTTCAAAAATTTAAAAGCAACGTCAGTTGCCATCTTCTGTCTTCTTGACACCCGTTCATCTTTTATCCTTTCTTCGACAACCACTGCACCAAGTATTTGTCTCATTATAACCTCCTGTTCACGAGTGGCACCATTTAATCTAAACTCAGTATTTTTAAGTACAACAAGTTTTAAATTTTTAATTTTAATTTAATTTTTAAATTTTAATTTTTAAATTTTAATTTTTTAAGCTTAATTCTATTTTTTTTTTACTTCTCTAATTTATTATTTTAGCACTGATGAATTTAAGGATGTGTGTTGTGGTGCAGTGGATAACAATTCGGAACGAAAAATCGAGAAGCCGAGTTCGAATTCCAGTTGAATTCATTGCATTCACTTACGCGCAAATACCCTTGGGAAAGGTATTAAATCCGTCTCTTCCTTCCAGTTATGGGTTAAATAATAGGACAGATTGGGTTCTATAGCCTTGGTTGGCAACCAGTTTACCGCAGAAAGCAATGGCAACCTACTGCGAGATAATCTTCTGTCTAGTCAGTCATGTCTCTTTCGAGACATGATCGCCCAAGCGTGTTTCACGTATGACACTTAACTGACTGACTAATGAATTTATATCTTCGTGTTGTCTTTTTAAATGTCTTCAGACCTGCACATTTTTTTAATAATTCCTATGTTTGTGTATGCGACTTCATCAGTTTTTAAAAAAATGCCAAAGGATTTAGTTTTCTACAATGTTACGAACAAATATATCTATGAGAAAGTGTAGGAGGATTTGAAATATTAAGTCAGCAATTCATCGAATTTTATTCAACCTCAACAGAATGCAGAAAGCACTGGACGGCCGTTTCGTCCTCTATTTGGGACTGATCAGCAGAGCGCATCCACTACCAGGAATTGAAACCCAGACAGTTGCTTTATTAAGCGAATGTCATACCAACTGTATCACAGGCCCCGGTGACGAAGAGGTAACGAATTAAACTCGATATAGCGCCGTTCATTCACATATTCCGTAGTGGAACTCTGCTGAACTCCTTTTACCCATAGGACTGTGCCTCCTAGAGCCACGACTGCTATCACCAAGCCTCTCACACTGGAGCAATTGAAGCCGGTTCAAGCAATGATATACAGATGAGAAATTGTAGCAGGATTTGAAATATTAAGTAAGTAATTCTTCAAGTTTTATTCAACCTCAACAGAATGCAGAAATATATCTATCTGCAATTCACTTCCGGCCAAAGTTTGACATTTCTATTTCTTTGCCGCTTCTGTTGTTTCCCCCTTTCTTCCTCCTTTGTGCATTTTCTCACTTTTTCTCACTTTCTTCCCCTCTGTGCATTTTCTCACTTTTTCCTCTTTGTTAAGCCCAGACGTCGCGTGAACGATATCTGTATATGTCTATATTCCTACCTAAATTTGGGGTCTATTTCTCTCTGAGCAGTTTTCATTTGCTCTTTCCTCTCTTTTCTTTCTTTCTCTTTTGCTTTCCTCTTTGTTTTTTATTTCCTGTGTCCTTCTCTTTCCTCATTATTTCCCCTTTTTTTGCTTTCTCATCTTTCCTTCCCTCATTACCACGTACGAAATATTTTCCAATAATAAAAGAAAGTGAGTTTTCATATTTTTTTTCAAAAATAATGTTTATTATCATCATTATTAACTACCTGATGAGACATTGTTCCTTCAATGTCGAAACAAAATGTACAATTTTGTAGTAGATTGTAGTTTGTACATGTTCTAAAGTATAATTTATAATAAATATTGATTGCTCTATTTTCATATTGAGCACTGCTTTAAATTAATGTTTTGAACGTTGCAAATATTTTCTTCGTTCCTTATTCATTATATATATATATATATATATATATATATATATATATATATATATATATATATGGTGGAACTGAAGGAGACTTGAAATTTGTTGTTTTTCTTTTTTTTTTTTTTTTAATTTTCAGGGCTATCTTATCGATTACACCCTAAACGTTCCGATTGACAAAAAAATTTGAAAAATTTCAATATTTAAACAATTTTATTGTGGGCTCAGTTATTCATACAACGTCATAGTAAATTGATCCTCCATTTTGGAATCACTGGCTGGTACGACATTACCACAACCTGTAAATTTGTTGATTATCAATTATTTGGACTTTTTTCAGTGCAATCTTATTGATTAAACACTAAACTTTCCGATTGACAATTTTATTTAAAAATTTCAACATTTAAACAATTTGGAGGAGGGGGGGCTCAGTTTTTCATACAAGAAGATGCCATCGTAAGAACTGAAGAAAACTTGAAAAAAAAAACAAAAAAACAAGAGCAACAACTCGTCCCAAAAAAAACAAAACATAGTGACCCCAACGCGAGTGGTTCCAAAACGGAGGATCGATTTACTATGAGAAAGTGAGCCCCCACTCCCTAAAACTGTTTGAATATTGAAATTTTTTCAATTTTTTTTTTTTTTTTTTTGATAACCGAAAACTGTATGTAATAATCGATAAGACTGCGCTGAAAAAAGTAAAAAAGTAAAAAACAATGAAAAACAACAAATTTAAAGGTGGTGGTAATCTCCTTCAGGTCTGCCATATATATATATATATATATATATGTGTGTGTGTGTGTGTGTGTGTGTGTGTGTGTATAAAAATTCAGACAGAATATATCTGTAATAGGACAATATGAAGACAAAAGAAAACTTATCTTAGCTGACGTGTTTCATCCTTTGAGCGACTTTATAAAGGTAAATTGGTATTTTTCTTAAAAATCCAAAGAATGATCTGGAATGTAATCGATCCTCACTTAGCATCTAGACTTCAGTCACTTTCTCATCGACGCGACATGGCTTCCTTCTGCCTTTTCTACAATTATTTTCATGGCAACTGCTTTGACGAGTTTTTTCCCTGGTGCCCTGTCGATTGAATTTAAGAGTGTTACTAGATTGGCATTTAGGTCCCACTCCTTTATTCATTCAAAAGGTTGAATGCAACCGCCACTGCTGCTTGAACAGTTTCTTTTCTTTCACTTCCCACCTGTCGAACTTTCTTCCGTTTACTTGTTTCTCTAATAGCTACAATCTCCAAAAATTTAAATGCAACGTCAATTGACATCTTCTGTCTTCTTTTATCCCATTCATTTTTTACCCAGACGGCCCGGGTTCGATTCCCGGGGAGGGAAAGCTTTTAAATTTAACAGGTTAAGAGGCTCATACCTTGTTCCCTGTTTAGGATGTGGTTTCCGGCTTTCTCTTTTCCAATCTTCTCACTTTGTTTATTTTTTTTTCAATTGGAGTAGATAGATCTATATATCGCCCGGTTCACACTCCACCCATGTCTATTGAACAGGTTAAGAGGCTCATCCCTTGTTCCCTGTTTAGGGTGTGGTTTCGTCTTTATCTTTTCCAATCTTTTCACAATTACGTAGCCCCCTGCACATCAGTGGCGTTACCGCCTTGCTCGGGGTGATACGATTAAAAAAAAAAAAGAAACCCACTGTACCTAGTCTTTTCTCTCACCATAACTCCCTTCGTACTAGTGGTGCTCTTGCCTTACTTGGGGTGAAATGATTAAATAATTTTCTTTAAATCTCCATAAAAATTTTACTGTTTCGCTAATTAAATTTTCAGATGAATCATTATTTTTAAGTTAATGATTGAAAAAAGTTCCTTGTGAATTCTACAACTATAAAATACCCATGGAAATTTCCTTATTGTATCGTAAAATATTTCAGATTAACAACTTTAACAAAATATTATAATAACAATCAATAAGTATGAATTCATTATATAAATAAAAGAGTAAGTGGGTAGAAATGAAAAGATTATATATCTGTTTAATTTAAATCTGAAGTTTGCAATATCTTTAGAAATTAACTTCTTATAATCTAAACTTATTTATAAATGGAACTTTGTGTGTGCGTCTGTGTGTGTTTGTGTCCGTTACCTATAGACTCCGAAACGGCTGAACCGATTTTCTTGAAAATTTACACAGTTGTACTATAAGCGTCTGCGAGTGTTCTTAGGTAAGTTTTGTGTCGAGGTACCCCCGATAAATATCGAAAATGCACTCATAGACAAAGACATAAGAAACGATATTCAGAAGTTTCAGGGTTGCAGTTCTTACAATAATGCAGAAACTCGATAATATATATATATAAAGGCAAGATGTTTGTGTGTGTCTGTTTATCTGCCTGAACGTCTGCATTTTTTCAGCCCTTATATTTTAGTTTTTGCTTCTGGTTTGGCTCTAAGTAGGTATGATTGTAGTTCTTAGTCTCAGCCATGATACTATTTACTCAGAGGACTTATTTAGCCTTCAAAATTCAGTTTACGACGAAAAAAACTTATTTGATATCGATACCAGGTAATTAAAATTTGACTTACATCCATTCATTTTTCTCTCAGTCTACGGTTTCGCTTTAACTGGAAACAACTATTGCTTTTTAGTCTTTCGTGCCAACGTCCAAAGCGTCTGAGCTCCAGGACCATGGATTATTTTTAAAGCTTTCATTACATCCGAGTAACGGCCGGCTATACTGATTTTTTTAAGATAATCAAACATTAATCCAGTTCCCAAGAAATATTCTGAAAATATTTACATGACGTGCTTTTTTCTCTGCTTACTTTTTTGATAGCTAAAATCTCAAAAAATTTAAATGCAATGTCAGTTGTCGTTTGTTGTCAGTTTGAATTCCGTTCATCTTTTATCCTTTCTTCAATACTTTCTGTAACACTGCGCACTAGTGGCGGTCCCTGCTTGCTTGATACGCGGATGACACATTGTTGATAGCAGACGCGGAAAGGAAAATGCAGGACTTCCTACAGAAGGTTGCAAGAGAAACCTAAAAAAAACTGAATGCATAGTTGTTAGGACGAATAAAAACATATTCCAAGGGAATTAACCTCCCTTTTCACCTCTGAAATTGGGTCCACGCGAGTCACGTGATCAACGCGACATTCAGACGTGAGACGCACGACTCAACAGACTTGGAATATGGCCGTCAATGTTTAAGAACACATATATGTTCTCCTGCCCTAATGGTTGTGACACACAACCCGATAAATTGGGACTGATTCTCTATGTACCTATGTTGTAATATTTCTCCGTGTAAAATAAATGTATACGTCCAGAATGTATACGGACCATGAATCATACTGTAAATTTAAATTAAGGCATTCCAGTTATGAGACAAACACCCCGTTCATAACAATAGTCATCAGCAAAAAGAAAACTTCAAAATGCCACCTACAGGTTGAAGAAACTAAAACAAAACAGGTAAAAAAACTTAAGTACCTGGGAAATGTTCTGACAGAGGATGAAAAATGTGACACGACACTAAAAAGGGAATATGCATTGGCCTGGCCAACGACGCATTTCAAAAGCTAACCAGAATGATGAGAGACAAGATCACATTAGAAACTGAGAAAACAGTGCTAGACTCCTCTGTGATATCTGTCTTTCTATATGGCAGAGAATGCTGGACGATCTCTTCAAGAATGACGAAGAGGTTCGAAGCAGCAGAAACGTAGTTCTACAGAAGAATTCTGAGGATATTATGGGCCGGGTGCGTGAGCAAGAACAACAAAGTGTTAGAGAGGATGCAAACGAGAAGAAAACTTATACTTGGGGTCATCAGGAGAGAATGTGCACCGTTTCGGGGCCTTTCGGGGCCTTGGAGAGGAAGGCCCCGAAAGGCCCCGAAACGGTGCGCATTCTCTCCTGATGACCCCAATTTAAATATAAATTCGAAAGGATCAAAAGAAATTCAATGAAGTCATATGCCGTAGAGAAGCTCGATGGAAATGTTATTGGTATGAGGAGCAATTTATATTCAGCTCGATTCAGGTGAGTGTCAATTACTTTCCAGTAATTTCCTTCCTCTAGCATCAGGAAGTGACAGCTGAAATTTCTGGAGCTCATAATAATGGAGGATGGTTTGAAGAATTTGATAATCATTAGGCGGATAGAGGGAAAGAGAGACAGAGGAAAACTACAAGACATACTTGATGGAGTTGAGCAAAAGGATGGCGGGGCGGGGTTTAAGAGAGATACCAAGAGGAAAAGTATAAGGAGCGACAAGGGATACGAGCAAGTGGAAGTCCATGATCGCCTAAAGGGATACGGCACTTAATGAAAGAGAAGTGTCGACAGGATGCAACATTTTTTGCCGATGGCATACGGAGAGAGTGTTGGCGGTTTGCTACTATGTAAGTGTCATAGCGGGTTCTAGCTGTGAAGTATTTGTATTATTGCTCTTCCGAGTACTTTCAATGATAGCAGCGATAGAGTAGTCTGTGAGAAAGAGATTGTAGAGTGGAAAATAATTCTACTCCAACAAGGACTCGAAATCGATATAAAACTCTCTCAAGAGTGGAAAGTGAGATCTGGGCAGGAACGGCCGAGATATATCAAGACTGGAAAGTGAAGTCTGCACAAAAAGTGCCCAGATATATCAAGACTGGAAAGTGAGGTCTGGACAGGAACTGCCGAGATATATTAAAACTGGAATATGAGATCTAGACAGGAACGGCCGAGATATATCAAGACTGGAAAGTGAAATCTGGACAAAAAGTGCCGAGATATATCAAGACTGGAAAGTGAGGTCTGGACAAAAAGTGCCCAGATATATCAAGACTGGAAAGTGAGGTCTGGACAGGAACTGCCGAGATATATCAAGACTGGAAAGTGAGGTCTGCACAGGAAATACCGAGATATATCAAGACTGGAAAGTGAAGTTTGAGCAGGAACTGCCGAGATATATCAAGACTGGAAAGTGAGGTCTGGACGGAAACCGCCGAGATATATCAAGACTGGAAAGTGAGGTCTGGACGGGAACTGCCGAGATATATCAAGACTGGAAAGTGAGGTCTGGACGGAAACCGCCGAGATATATCAAGACTGGAAAGTGAGGTCTGGACGGGAATTGTCCAGATATATCAAGACTGAAAAGTGAGGTCTGGACAGGAACTGCCGAGATAAATCAAGACTGGAAAGTGGGGTCTGGACAGGAAGTACCTAGATATAGCAAAGATACTCCAATTTCAGATTCAAGTGCTTACTCGAGTGGTACAGGTAGCCGATCATTTTACCTGCCTCTTTAGCGATGGGTCGTATATAGGCGTACTATTCGAGCAAAGATACTCCAATTTCAGATTCAAGTGCTTACTCGAGCGGTACAGGTAGCCGATCATTTTACCTGCCTCTTTAGCGATGGGTCGTATATAGGCGTACTATTCGAGGTAATGGCGATGTCAAGAAAATAACCAGCCCTTTGTCACACACTAATATAGAAAAATCATTCTCTACTTTCGGTGGACTGATTTATAAATCCAAGAGCCATCAAACGGCACAAATCCGATCAAATGTGGAGAAATGAGACAAAGTGTCTGATCATTTAAGTCACAGTTTGTTTCTTCTTTTTTAGTCTGGTAAGCGTACACCTACCTAATTACTTACCGAAGTTGAAACGGGTTGTCAGTGAAAAAAAACAAACTTTTCAATTTTGGCTCATTTTATATATATATATATATATATATATATATATATATATGTGTGTGTGTGTGTGTGTGTGTGTGTGTGTGTATGTGTGTGTGTCTCTGTGTGTGTGTGTGTGTGTGTGTGTGTGTGTGTGGCACAAAGTTTAAGGACACATTACCCAGTGGATATAGACGTTGGTTAGATCCTGACTTGAATGTTAGAGTTGTGAGTTCAATCCCAGGCTACAGCAGTTGTGAACAAGTAACTTGCAGGGTTAGAGGGAGATAACTCATGACTTCCGATCAAGGATTCCCGCAAGGATTGGAGTTTATATACCCCAGTGATTGTATTAAAGGGTTCTGTTCGAAATTCCTAGCATCTGAAGAAGGCCGGAGTGTACAACGGCCTAAACGTCGTACAAATGGCAACAAAGATAAAGACAATAGTCCGAATAATGTAAATACTGTAAATGCTACCTCATCTCAGAAATATAGACAATTACCATTATTTATTATCTAAATACCATTTCCCTTTAAGACAGTCGGTCATGACTCTCATCTATTATTATCTGTTAACTGCCATGCAATCTTCGGAAAGACATTTGAGTGATATTCCATTACCGTCTCAACATTTTCAAATTAAGAGTTTTTCTTCTCTCAGACTAACTGCTGTTTCAATCTAGAGAAGTCAGTCTGCGGTACTGTTTATAGCTGTGATAGGAATAAATAGATTTCCTAGACTAAAGTGTCAACAATAGACTATTGCAGAATTCGAACTCGGCTCACTTATTTTACTTTCCGAACCGATATCAGTTAATCAACTCGCATATCATAATGAAAGGCTGTATGGGCTTAATATATATAGTCTGATTAAATTCTCAATGTGCCTTACCCAGAACAGAAGAAAGTAATATAAAATAAGTAAGTAATTTGATAATATAGTAATATTATTAGGTAGATTCAACGGTATTACTGCTGATTCCCGAACACCGTTTATTGAAACTTGTTCTCTTCACTGAAATAGTCAAAAAATAAAGAATGATATAAATCGCAGCTTGAGTATCTGCAAAAGAATATCCAACTAAAGTGTAACCAAATCGTATTTTATGAGTTTAATGACTTTGATGGTAAACAAACGGTTGTTAGAAAAGCCATAACATTGGTAAGAACAATAATAAACATAGTAATAATAATAATATCAGATAATTATAATGAAAAATAATGATGATTTCAGATCCAATCAATATGCGTACGCTCTGACCTTGTGTGTGTATGTTATTCTTTTTTTAATTATTATATTTTTACTTTTATTATTTATTTTGCAAACTTGCTTAATTGTTCTTTCACTTTTCTTGCCGTGTTCGATATTTTCTCACCTGTTCCGTGCCTAATTACCGACCGATTTCAAGCTACTCGCCCGCCATTTTCTCAAATTCGAATCTCCTTCTCTCCCAACCGCCATTTCGTTTATTTCACATTTCTTTGTGCATTTCTTTTCTGTACGAGTTCTTTATCACTTTCCTTTTCTTTCTTTCTTTCTTTCTTTCTTTCTTTCTTCGCATTTTCTTCCCACCTATGGCCACGCCCATTTGTCTATTGCTCTCCTTTTTGTTTTTTTTCTTTTTTTCGTTTTTATTTTATCCTTTTCTTTGGTTTTGACTTTCTACATTCTTCTTTTTTCTTTTCTTTTTCTTCTTCTTTTTCCTTTTTTTCCTCATCTTCTTCTTCTTTTCATTTTCTTTTTCTTTTTCTTCTTTTTTTTCTTTTCTTCCTCTTCTTCTTTTCTGTTTTCATCTTTTCCTTCTTCTTTTTCTCCTTTTTTCTTTTTCTTCTTTTCGTTTTCTTTTCTTTTTTTTCTTCTTTTTCTTCCTTTCTTTTTCTTCTTTTTCTTTTCTTTTTCTTTTTCGTCTTCTTTTCTTTTTTCCGCAATCTTTTTTTAATTAACATCAAGCATTTTTTACTTTTTTTGCAATATTTTCGATTCCCTTATATGTCTTTCTTTTCATCTTATAAACGAATTCTTTCTCTTCTTTGACTCTTTGGGCATTTTTCCAAACCTTCCAAACAAATTTTCTTCTTCTTCTTCTTCTTCTTCTTCTTATTATTATTATTATTATTATTATTATGCTCGAGATTTTTCTTCTTTTCTTTTTCATTATCTTTTCTTTCGGCATTTTGCTAAACCATCGTTTTCATCATCTAAGCATTTTTTCTTTTTTCTTTTTGTTTTTCTTTTTTGCTAGACATTTATCTTTTTTTAATCAACTCTTTTTTTGCAATTTTGTCTTCTTTTTCTTCCAGATCTTCTTTTATTTCAGCGTCACATTTTACCTAACCCATCGTCCAGTTCTTCATATTCTTTCTTTTTCTTTCTTTTTCCTATTTATTTATTTCTTTATTTCTTTATTTTCTTTTTTTTATTTTCTTCTTTTTATTTCACTCTCTTCGTTTGTTTCGGCTCCTCTTTTTGATTCACTTCTTCGTCTTCTTTTTCACTCGATTCCGCTTCGTCTTCTTTTTCGTTCTCTTTGTCTTCTTTTCACTCTCTTCGTCTTTCTCACTCTCTTCTTCTCTCTCACTCTCTTCTCATCTTTTTACCATTTTTTTTCGTCTTCTTCTTCTTCGTTGGCATCATCGCTTCTTTTTCTTTATCCTCGCTTATTCATCTCTACTATCTTCTTCTTCTTCTTCATCTTCTTCTTCTTCTTCTTCTTCTTCTTCTTTAACACTCAACCTCTCTTTCTTCAATTTTTGTCCTTCAACTTCCCTACGCCGCCACTTCCTTCTGTTTCATTTCTCTTCAATCTTGTTATTAAATATTTCTCTTCTCTCTTTATTTTCTTGTTTTTTTTTTCTCCGCTCCTCCCCTTCGCTACCTACCGTCACTCCCATTCCATCATCTCCTCTTCCCGCTACTTTACGCGCTTTCCATGAAACTCATATATTTTCTTGTCGGTCTCACAGTCCTTTGATATTTCTGAGATCAAACGATTCAGTCGGCAACGAAAGTCAGCCACTTTTAAATAATAATAACGCCGCCCAACGCGCTATCTTCACCGTCAACTATAACAGCAGCAGGAGCAGCATCAATAATAATAATAATAATAATAATAATAATAATAACACAGTGTAAATATACAAATGCATGTAGGATTACTACTCTGCAACTAATATTATTACTACTACTGATAATAATAAAAATAATAATGAATAATTACGATAGAGGAAACATTATTTCAGTGAATTTTTTATTTGAACGCGCAAACATGAAACAACGAAAAACAACAATAATAAGAAGAAAACGAAAAATGAAAAAAGAAGAAAAAAGAAGAAAAAAGAAGAAGAAAGAAGTTTAAGATAAAGTTACGAGAAAGTAAATGTCAACCAGATGTACGAATAACGCAGCATATAAATTAGTGAAAAAAAAGTCATAATAATAATGTTCACACATTACAAAGAGATTTATCTATGTAAAATATGTGCGATCTTAGGCGTTTTTTTTTTTTTTTTTTTTTAATTATTTTTTAACAAAAATGATTAGTGGAAAATGTCATGAAGCCATTCTATTCTAACCTTAGGTCTGTGGTTGGGACCTGGAAAGAAATGTGTATATACAACAGAAATCAAAAGAATTACTACTACTACTACTACTAATAATAATAATTTAATAATAATAATAATAATAATAATAATAATAATAATAATAAAGAAAGAAATTAAAGGAAATAATAATGGCACACATCATGCAAGTCAATGATCGGCTACGTCCTGAAGGGACGCGGTACATGAAGAAGAAGAAGAAGAAGAAGAAGAAGAAGAAGAAGAAGAAGAAGAAAATTACTACTTGCATAAATACTAATACTATTACTGCTATTACTATTACTACTACTACTACTACTACTACTACTAATAATAATAATAATAATAATAATAATAATAATCTATAAATATTCTGCAAAGAGTATTCTTTGTTTAAGTACATACGATTTCAAGGATAACAGTAACACCAATTTCGGGTTGAAAATTAAAAGCGTGCCAAGGAAAATAATAATAATAATAATATTAATAATAATAATAATAATAATAATAATATTAATAATAATATTAATAATAATAATAATAATAATAACTGTAACTAGAAATAATAATTTTCTTTTAAACCTACAAATATATGAAGTAATAATAATAATAATAATAATAATAATAATAATAATAATAACAGTGATTGGTGATGATGTAGATGGCATGTTGTTTCTTCAAGACACAAAATTAAAAAGAACAACATTAACGAACAAACGCTGTTTGATAGCACTTGGGGGAAGATGAGGGTAGAAATGTCAAAATTTTATATCGTCTATGATTCGATATATATATATATATATATATATATATATATATATATATATATATATAATGCAGGTACGCTTGTGCGCGCGAACATATGTTTGAGAATATATGCGTAGAAGTATGTACTTGATTATTTGTAAATAAAAATACAAATGCGTCAAAATGTTATTTACCTCCCAGTGTATAAAAAAAATGTATGTTACTCATGCTAACACAGTTTCTTTATTTGTTGTTTACTACACACACTCACTCTGTTAGACTATCTGCCTCTGTTATTTCTCCCTCAGCCCTCCTCAATTTCTCTCTCACGAACATTCCTCTCTCTCTCTCTCTCTATCGCGCGCGCTCTCTCCCTCTTGCTATCTCTTTCAATATATATATATCAGTTTATTTGTGTTTCTTATTTCTCTCTCCCTCCTTCTCTGTTTCTCTCTCACACACATTTTTTTATGTTTCGTTTTTTTTAGCGTTTCATATTCCCTCCCTCTCTCTTTTTTTCTATTAGCCTGGTTATATTTCTCTTTTATTTGTCTCTTCCTTTTTACTTTAATCCATTCTTTCAAATATGCATTCTCTCTTTATCCACACACACACACACACACACACACACACATATATATATATAAAATCATTTGTTTCTGATGAAAGATCGAGGTCGGTCTGAAATATCAAATAAATACATATAATAATAGAAAAAAAATGAATACTGTCAAAAAAATACATTTTTAAACTTCCAACTTTTTAGTAGTTTTTCCTATATATATATATATATATATATATATATATATATATAATATGAGACAAAATTGAAAAGATTGTTTTTTTTTTTACTGACAACCCGTTTCAACTTCGGTAAGTAATTAGGTAGGCGTACGCTTCAGTCAGTTAAGTGCCATACGTGATACACACTTGGGCGATCATGTTTCGAAAGAAACATGACTGACTGGGCAGAAGATTATCCCGCAGTAGTTTGCCATTGCTTTCTGCGGTAGACTGGTTGCCGACCAAGGCTATAGAACCCAATATGTCCTGTTATTTAACCCATAACTGGAAGGAATAGACGGATTAATACCTTTCCCAAGGGTATTTGTGCGTAAGTGAATACAATGGATTCAACTGGAATTCTATCCACTGTACCACAACGCACATCCACCTGACTAAAAAAGAAGAAACAAACTGTGACTTAAATGATCAGACACTTTGTCTCATTTCTCCACATTTGATCGGATTCATGCCGTTTGATGGCTCTTGGGTTATAAATCAGTCCACCAAAAGTAGAGAATGATTTTTCTATGTAAGTGTGTGACAAAGGCCTGGTTATTCTCTTGACATGACAATTACATCGAGTACAACGCCTTTATACAACCAATCGCTAAAGAGGCAGGTAAAATGATCGGCTACCTGTACCGCTCGAATAAGCACTTGAACCTGAAAATGGAGTAATGTTGCTATATCTGGGCAGTTCCTGTCCAGACCTCACTTTCTAGTTTTGAGATATCTGAGCAGTTCCTGTCCAGACCTCACTTTTCAGTCTTGAAAGTAGAGAATGATTTTTCTATATAGACTTGCATATACGTGTGCATATATACACACCAGGCATATACATGTATTAAAACCTTTACACACACACACACACACACACACACACACACACACACACACACATGTATATATATATATATATATATATATATATATATATATAATTCTAATATTTGTTATGTTTGTTATGTCTATAAATAATGTTCAATAATGAAAATATTTTAGATAGTTCATCGAAAACTAAATTATGGATGGCTGTCATGGTTACGTCTCAATCGATCATCAGACCACATATTAGGGAGTTCTGTATATCAGGGTGTCCTGCAGTTTAATAGATATGAAAAAAAATCGGTCATTCATTGCTCTTTTGTTTAGGGATAATGTTTTAAATTATTTACAGACCTTACTGATGCTCCTTGGCCGACACGACTAGTTGATGTACCTAGCCTTTAAATGAATATATTAGTTGAAGAAAATGTAGTATTATATGATCCGGGAGATGGCCAGAATACTGATCATATCCAAACTTGATTATGTTAGTTTATTTGATGTGTAGCCTTAACATAAGTAGCAATAATAATTTGCACTAGTTTAGTTATGTTAGTCACTTTGATGTGTGGCTTCCTCATCAGTTAAGAGAAATTAGTAACTGGACTGTAATCATTTATTCAGTTTTCGAAATAAATTAAGATGCACGATGAAAAGAGGATACTTTTTAATAATGTGACATGCATATAGTTCTAGGATAAGCGAAATGAACCACTTCTTTTCATTTCTTTTTATGCAATGTGTCTTTTGAGGTTGTGGGTGAACTCAGTCAGTCAGTTAAGTGCCATACGTGATACACACTTAGACGATCATTCCTCAGCCTGGGCAGAAGATTATCCCGCTGTAGGTTGCCATTGCTTGCCAACCAAGGCCATAAAACCCAATCTGTACTGTTATTTAATATATATATATATATATATATATATATATATATATATACAACAACTACATTAACAAAACGTCTAACATTACACTTGTCTGACTATTTGTCTATTTCTAGACATCTGCAACAACATTCTTGTCTACATTCATAATATGAAAAATAATGATCGTTAACACCAAGGAAACAACAAAAGCGAACTACAGATTCTCGAGGCAATATTCATTAAAAAACTAAGTTGAATTAGGACAGAAGATGACCAGCCTTCCCCATCCCCGTTTTAGGCCTTGTGCCATATTTGTACTTATGTGCAATAAATATTGAAGTTCTTGAGAGATTCTTGGGAAGTAAATAGGAGTTCTTTGGGGTTCTATTTGAGTTATTTACTCGAAAACTTGTCCCTCGCCCGGGAAAGAACGACATGAGCAACTGGTGTCTCTGGACCGTTACCCTGCGACTGTGCGCAACAAAGAAAGAATTACTTTTGGTACACGGAACGTCAGGACACTTAACAAGTGTGGACAACTAGAGAATGTGAAGCAGGAGATGGACAGACTGAAGATCAATATTCTAGGCATATGCGAAACCAGATGGCCTAACAATGGAGACCACAGGATAACTTATGCAGGAGGCAAAAATAACGAAAAGGAGTCGGCTTAATACTAGAAAAAGAAGTGAAGAAATGTGTTCTTGGATACTGCCAGCTTTCTGAGAGAGTCCTCTTGGTTAAACTGCGGGGAAGGCCCTTCAACATGGCTATCATAGTAGTTTATGCGCCGACAACTCAAAGCACTGAGGACGAAATAGAATCATTCTATTCCATACTGGACAGTACCAAGGCTCAGTGCAAAATCCAAGAAATTAGGATCATAATGGGTGACTTGAATGCCAAAGTAGGTAAAGAAAGGGAAAGAGACACGGCCGGCAACTTTGGACTAGGGGATCGCAACGAACGAAGAGAAAAATGGGTCCAATGGTGCACAGCAAATGACTAGGTAATTACTAACACCTAGTTTCAAGAACAGCCACGACGTCTATGGACATGAAGAAGCCCAGGAGGCGACATGAAGAACCAAATAGACTACATAACTATAAACAAGAGATTCAGGAACGCAGTGGTTCAATGCAAAACATATCCAGGTGCCGACTACGGAAGTGACCATGTTCCAGTCATCTGCAAACTAATGATAAAACTCCACAGAATGAAGAAGCCCAGCACAGCACCAAGGCTGAAATGCAACACGCTCGTGAATGACCTCAACCTGCAGAAAGAATACACTAACAGCGTGAGAAAGAAATATGAAGAACAAATTGGAAAAGAACACTCAAAATGGGACTCACTAAAGGAAGCGATGGTGACCTCAGCGAACAACATTGCACCAAAGGAAATCAGATGCAAAAGAAAAAAACGAGTGGATGACCGAGGAGATCCTCCAATTGATGCAAATGAGACCAAAAAATAACGCCAAGACATGGAACAGAGTACAAGAAACTTCACAGGGAGATAAGGAACAAATGCAGACAGGCTAAAGAGGAATGGCTCAACAACAAATGCGCAGAAGTAGAGAGACTGAGCAGGACCAATAAAGCAGAGATGCATAAAGAGATAAGAGAACTGACAGGACAAACAACCTGCTCCTCAACAGGATGGAACAACCATATTGGAGAAAGAGGAAATACTTCAGCAATGGGAAGAGTATATAAAGGATCTTTTTGCGACAGGAGAGAACAACCGAGAATACACAAGGAGGAGGATGGACCGGAAATATTAAAATCCGAATTGGAAGCTGCAATGGCCAAACTGAACAGAAACGAAGCAGCTGGTCCAGAAGGCATCATAATAGAGCTACTGATAGCCTTAGAAGAATATGGCATAGATGAAATTACCGAAATAATAAACGAAATTTATAGCAGTGGAATAATACCAGACAACCTATGCAAGTCGATATTTATAGCACTACCGAAGAAACCAGGTGCAAACGAGTGCAAACTACACAGAACTATCAGCTTAATGAGTCACATCACAAAACTGATTGTCAGAATTCTGATGAATAGAGCGAGAAGCAGAATCAGGCCGGAGATAGGGTAGGAACAGTGCGGGTTCGTCAAGGACACTGGAACAAGGAACGCTGTATTTATTATTAGGATGCTCTCCGAAAAGGCAATACAAATGAAGAAGGACCTGTACCTATGTTTTATTGATTATGCGAAGGCATTTGACAAAATACAACGCAAAGAATTGATGGAGATGCTCAGCAGCCTCGACATTTTTGGGAAAGACATTACGGTAATTAAGAATCTCTACTGGCAGCAAACGACCTGCATACGGACAGGTAACGGTTTCAGCAGATATACAAAGATAGAAAGAGGCGTAAGACAAGGATGTGTCTTTTCACCGGATCTGTTCAACTTGTAGAGAGAGAATATTTTGAGGACCCTAGATGATACTCCAGGATTTGTTATTGGAGGCCACAACTTGAACAACATAATGTATGCAGATGATACAGTGCTGATTGCAAACACGGAAAGAAAACTACAAGATCTCCTAAAGAAGGTAGCTGTGGAGAGTGACAAAAAGGACTACAAATAAAACTGAATGTATGGTCATCAGCAAAATGAGTAACCCAAAATGCCAAATACAGGTGGGGGGATACCAGAATCAAGCAAGTACAAAAATTTAAATACCTAAGAAGTGTTCTAACAGTAGATGGAAAGTGCGACACAGAGATCCGCAGGCGAATTGGCATGGCAAACGACGCGTTCCAGAAGCTGATTAAAGTACTAACACACAGGAAAATATTCACTAGAAACAAAGAAAAGAATGGCGGATTGCCACGTGATGTTAGTTCTTCAATACGGCAGTGAATGCTGGACAATATCATCGAAAACGAGGACAAAACTTGAAGCAGCGGAAATGCGGTTCTACAGAAGGATGCTGCGGATATTGTGGCCCGAGCACGCAAGCAACGCTGAGGTGTTGGAAAGAATGGAAACGAAAAGGAAATATAGACAACTGAAGTTCCTGGGACATGCAGTGAGGAAGGAGGGCTTAGTGAACCTGATACTGACTGGCCAGATAGAAGGAAAAAGAGACAGAGGAAGGCAGCGGATAACATATTTGCAGGGCCTGGTCAGGTGGATGACGGAACGGGAGTAGCGAGGTGTAAAAGGAGAATGTGTTCTAAGAGCTACCAGGGATAGGGAGACGTGAAGAACCATGATCGCCTACGTCCTGAAGGGACAGAGCACATAGAAGAAGAAGAAGAACTACTAGGCAGTTGATATTAGTCGGCAGTTAGCCGAATACTAAGCAGTTAGCTTTCAGTGGAAGATTACCAAGTTCCTAACATTAGTACGTTAAGTCGATTAGCAACCGACATAGCACGATTATAATCTTCAGTGCGGAAAACTACTCCACAACACTTTCTTTATTATGTATCCCAAAAATGTCAAAAGTCTCTTTCTGATTTTTTTATATAGGTTTACTTTTAGTTACCATTTACTTGGTATGCGTGTGGTGTAATGTATGTGGCAAATGTAAAATCAGAGAGCCGAGTTCGAATCAGGTTCGTGATATTCACTATTGCACAAATACCCCTGGAAAATGTAAGAATCCGTCTACTTAACTTCCCTAGCAATAGTAGGACTTGTATCTGGAAAAAAATCATTGTTATTCTTAAATAAAAAGATTTATTCTTACACTTTAAATAACTCACAAATTTCATGAGCCCAACTCAATCAATCCCATTTTTTTAAGAACTTCCTCTTGGAAGATGTTTAAAAACATCTTTAGCTATTTCTCCGTTATTGCTTTGAAATTTTTAATTGTCCACATGCGTTTTCTTAATATTGGCATTTTAATTTTATATCTAAAAATAAAACTTTTTTTTCTTTATTCTATTAAACTAACCAAATGATATAGAACAAACTCAGAATAAATACATTTATAATAATTTAAGTTCCATTTTGTGTCAAATTAACCGACAGTTTTTTTATAATCATATCGCCCCAAGCAAAGCATTTTACTGCCACTGTTGTGCAGGGATTTACATAGGTGGAAAGTTGTGAGAAAGAGTGACAGGTTATAGAAGGTGTCAGGAAGTGGGTAAGAGAAGAATGAGAATACTGTGGAGTAGATAGACTAAACTATCGCCCGGTTCACACTCCACCCACATCTATTGAACAGGTGAAGAGGCTCATCCCTTGTTTCCTGTTTAGGATGCGGTTTCCGGTTTTCTCTTTTCTAATCTTCTCACTTTTGTTTTTCAATTGGAGTAGATAGACTAAGCTATCGCCCGGTTCACACTCCACCCACATCTATTGAACAGGTGAAGAGGCTCATCTCTTGTTTCCTGGTTAGGATGCGGTTTCCGGTTTTCTCTTTACCAATCTCTTCACTCTTATGTAACCCCCTGCACATCAGTAGCGTTACCGCCTTGTTTGGGGTGATATGATTAAAAAAGAAAAAGAAAAGTGGAGTGGACGGAGAAAGGAGCATGAGAGAGAAGATGCAGATTAGTGAGATAGGAGATGACTATTGACTTTACATTTAAATTCTTGGAGATTATAGCTGCCGGGAAAGTAAGTAAATGGAAGGGAATTCCACAAGCGGGAAGTGCGAGAAAAGAAAAGAAATAAAGAAATAAATGAGAAAGAGTGACAGGTTATAGAGAGTGTCAGGAAGTGGGTAAGAGAAGGATGAGAATACTGATGAGAGTGGAGTGGACGGAGAAAGGAGCATGAGAGAGAGGATGCAGATTAGTGAGATAGGAGATGACTACTGACTTTACATTTAAATTCTTGGAGATTGTAGCTGTCGTGAAAGTAAGTAAATGGAAGAGAATTCCACTGGCTGCTGGAGTAGAATTTGCGTTACATTTTATTGGTTTCACAGTAAAAGGGTGGGACCTAGTTGCTAATCTTGTGGCTCGAGTAAATTCATATGTAGGGGGCACCAGTGAGCTAAGTTCATCGGAGCAGAAGCTGTAAAAGTATTTGTAGGATAGGCATATTGGTGATATAATCTTCCAAATAAATTGGACTCATAATGTCAATAGGTACATACTGTTGACGGTAATATTGTGTTAATTGATGTGATTCACTTCAAATGTTTAAATTGTCGCACTTAACAAAAATGGATTACTGTTGTAATAAATACTAGCATCATAGCCCAGCGTTGCCCGTGCAACCCAGAACATTTTAGTAGTAGGAGAAGATGTCAATGAGACGAGTAGATTTTGTTTTTGTTTGAAAAAAAAAAAACAGTTTTTTTTCTTTTAATATTTCTTTTGTTTCAAAATTACGGGGAAAAATATTCACATTTTTTTTGTTGACCAAATGAATTTTTAATGCGTCGGAATAAAAATTAAAATATAAAGTCTATTTTTTTTATAAAAAAATGTTTTAATCGCGTTTGACACGTGTGATTTTATTTCTGTGACGTAATTTAACAACCATCTTAGATCTTAGATGTTTTACGGAGCAAATGTTAACAATCGGTTCCATTGGTCAAAAAATGCGAAAGGGAAAATTACTGAACTTAAACTCAAAAAGTATATGTCGACCTGGCTTCCCTGTAGATATCTGTCATTAGAAATTTTGAATGGCGTAGCTTAGAAAAATGTAGGCGTACATAGGGAACAGTCACACACAGACTCACAGATTTTTTTTTTTTTATCATATCACCCCAAGCAAGGTAGTAACACCACTAATGCGCAGGGGGCTACTTAAGAGTAAAAAAATTGGAAAAGAGAAAGCCGGAAACCACATCCTAAACAGGGAACAAGAAATGAGCCTCTTCACCTGTTCAAAAGATGTGGGTGGAGTGTGAACCGGGTGCTTTATATATATATAGATAACTATTTCTGCTACTGTTTACTGAAGCAGATATGCTACTGATTATTAACAATCTAGGGCCATTCGTATCATATTTGATACAGTATTTCCCTATAAGGAAACATTTGGTATTTCCCTATAAGGAAACATTTGGTATTCAATGACTGAGCAGTCAGTACTGCTTTCATTTGAAATTTATAAAATATTTCTCTTAAAAAATTTTTCAGGAAAATATTTCTTTCAAGGCTTGTTTTCATACTGTATCAAATATGATACGAATGGCCCTAGAGGGTTAAAGGGAAAAATCATTAAAAAATACCAAAGGCAATCATTTTAAAGACTATCTTTAATTATTGACTAATATTCTGTTTTATTTTCATTTTTATTGGACAAAATTTTGTTAACAATTATTATCTTTACCAGAATTAAATTTCCTCTTCCTTTTGTATGAGATGAAGTATTCTCAAATATTTTATATATTTTTATCTAGCATTTGCTTTTACATTACTATCAGATAAGTATTTTCCGCATTAACATGAGTCCTGTGTATTTTCATTTTTCTTTTGTTAAATAAAGCACTGTCAACATCATTATGAATTTTTAATATTTAGTTCTTATGAAATAAATATTTGATTATTATTTACTTTTATCAGATTGTTTTTTTTTTAATCATTTCACCCCAAGCAAGGCATTCCACTGCCACTATTGCGCATGGGGCTACAGAGGGGAAGGTAAAGAGGAGTGGTTAGACATAGGGAATGTCAGGAGGAAGGTGATAGCTGGGTAAGGATAGATACCGAGGATGAGGGTTGGGCAGATGGGAAGAGTGTTTGATAGAATGGAAGTAAGTTAGTGTGTTAGGAGGTGTCTATTGACCTTACATTTAAACTCCTGGAGATTGTAGCCGTCGGGGAAGCAATCGTGTGGAAGGGAATTCCACAGTCGGGAAGTGCGAGAAAAGAAACGGTTGGAGTAGAAGTTGCGGTTGCATTTTATCGGTTTCACTGTAAAAGGGTGGGACCTAGTTGCTAATCTAGTATCTCGTGCAAATTCGTAAAACATTGTGAATTATCACTATTTATTTTTGACTAGTATTTAGTTTCAACTTCATTTTTTATTACATGAAATATTTTCCGCCATTGTTTATTTGTGACTAGTAAATACTACCATGTTGTTTATTAGATAAATTAGATATACGTGATACACACTTTGGGCGATCATGTCTCGAAAGATTGGGCAGAAGATTATCCCGCAGTAGGTTGCCATTGCTTTCTGAGGTAGACTGGTTACCAACCAAGGCTATAGAATCCAATCTGTCCTATTATTTAACACATAACTGGAGGGAAGAGACTGATTAATACCTTTCCCAAGGGTATTTGTGTGTATGTGAATGCAAGCAATTCAATTGGAATTCGAACCAGGCACCCCCGATTTGTCGTTCCGAGTCGATATCCACTGTACCACAGTGGATATCCTGTAGCATAACGCACATCCGACATTTTATTTAATAAAGTGATAAATCTTTATCTATTTTTTATTCGTGTTTATAAGCATTTACATTATTTATAAGATGAAAAAATCATCAAACGTTATTACCAATTTTTGACTCTCTTGTTCATTTCTTAATAAATAAAACATTGTCAGACATTAATTTTTTTTAAGAATATTTACATTCATCTTTAATTTCTGTTAAATGACGTATTGTCAACCATTATTATTTATTACTAGCTACTATTTACTTTCATCTTCAATTTTTATTAAATGAAGCAATGTTAACAATTATTATATACTAGGAGTATAGCCCGGCGTTGCCCGGGTGTAATGAAAGCTTTAAAACTAATCCATGCTCCTGGAGCTCAGACTCTTTGGACGTTGGCACGAAAGACTAAAAAGCAATAGTTGTTTCCAGTTAAAGCGAAACTGTAGACTGAAAGAAAAATGAATGGATGTAAGTTAAATTTTGATTTCCTGGTATCGATATCAAATAAGGTTTTTCGTTGTAAACTGAATTTTGAAGGCTAAATAAGTCCTCTGAGTAAATGGTGTCATAGCTGAGACTAAGAAAGCAAAATCTAAAATAAAAGGGCTGAAAAAAATACAGACATACAGGCAGATAAACAGACACACACGAACATCTTGCTTTATATATATTATCTATTTTCTGCACTATTTTATGAACTGCAACCTTGAAACCTCTGAATATCGTTTCTTATGTCTTTGTCTATGAGTGTATCAAATTTGATTAAAATCGGACCACTCCTTCTATAACCCGATTTTTTCGATTATCGATTTTTGATATTTATCGGGGGTACATCGACACAAAACCTAGCTAAGAACACTCGCAGACGCTTATAGTACAACTTTATAAATTTTCAAGAAAATCGGTTCAGCCGTTTCGGAGTCTATAGGTAACGGATACAGACACACACAGACACACACACACACATACACACACACAGAGACACCCACACACAAAGTTCCATTTATAAATAAGTTTAGATTCTTAACTAGCATGTGATTTCATGTATCATTTATTAGACAAAGTTTTGTCAACCATCATTATAAATTTTTTTATTACTGTTTATTTTTATTTAACAAATCAGTCATCGTGATGATAAATTTTGACTAGTGTTTAAAAACATCTTCAGTTGTTTCTCAGTTAAGCACTGTCAACCATTATTATACTTTTTTCTTACTGCATAAACACTCGTCAACCAATATTATTAATGTTTGATTAATACTGACTTTCATTTCCATTGTTTATAAGATCAAGACTCGTTAGCCATTACGAATAATTATTAACAAATAATCACTTCTATCTGCATTTCTTATTAAATAATGCCTCGTCAGCAATTATTATTAATTCTAGACTGGTATTTACTTTCATCTTCATTGCTTTTCGATGAAGCTTCAGCCATTATTATTAATTCTTGATTAATATTATTTTCATCGTTATTGCTTATTGAACGAAGTCTCGTCAGCCATTAATATTAATTCTTGACTAGTATTTACTTTCGTCGTCACTGCTACTCGGATGAAGCTACGACAGGTATTATTATTAATTCTTGATTAATATTATTTTCATCGTTATTGCTTATTGAACGAAGTCTTGTCAGCCATTAATATTAATTCTTGACTTGTATTTCCTTTCGTCGTCAATGCTACTTGGATGAAGCCTCGTCTGCCATTATTATTAATTCTTGGCTTGTATTTACTTTCATCATCATTGTTTATTGAACGAGGTATCATCAGCCATTATTATCAATTCTTGTCTAGTATTCAGTTTCATTTTCATTGCTTAATGAATTAAACCTCTGCTAAAATTATTAATAATTTTTACTTTTATCTTCTTGTTTATTGGATGAAGCCCCTTCAGCTATTTTTTATTAATTCTTGACTTGTACGCACTCTCATCTGCATTGCTTATTGGATGCAATCTCAAGAGCCATTATTATTAATTTTTGACCAGCATTTACGTTCATCTTCATTGTTTATTGGATGAGGTATCTTCAGCCATTATTATTAATTCTTGACCAGCATTTACGTTCATCTTCATTGTTTATTGGATGAAGTATCTTCAGCCATTATTATTAAATCTTGACCAGCATTTACGTTCATTTTCATTGTTTATTGGATGAAGTATCTTCAGCCATTATTATTAATTCTTGACCAGCATTTACGTTCATTTTCATTGTTTATTGGATGAAGTATCTTCAGCCATTATTATTAATTCTTGACCAGCATTTACGTTCATTTTCATTGTTTATTGGATGAAATATCTTCAGCCATTATTATTAATTCTTGACCAGCATTTACGTTCATCTTCATTGTTTATTGGATGAAGTATCTTCAGCCATTATTATTAATTCTTGACCAGCATTTACGTTCATCTTCATTGTTTATTGGATGAAGTATCTTCAGCCATTATTATTAATTCTTGACCAGCATTTACGTTCATCTTCATTGTTTATTGGATGAAGTATCTTCAGCCATTATTATTAATTCTTGACCAGCATTTACGTTCATCTTCATTGTTTATTGGATGAAGTATCTTCAGCCATTATTATTAATTCTTGACCAGCATTTACGTTCATCTTCATTGTTTATTGGATGAAGTATCTTCAGCCATTATTATTAATTCTTGACCAGCATTTACGTTCATCTTCATTGTTTATTGGATGAAGTATCTTCAGCCATTATTATTAATTCTTGACCAGCATTTACGTTCATCTTCATTGTTTATTGGATGAAGTATCTTCAGCCATTATTATTAATTCTTGACCAGCATTTACGTTCATCTTCATTGTTTATTGGATGAAGTATCTTCAGCCATTATTATTAATTCTTGACCAGCATTTACGTTCATTTTCATTGTTTATTGGATGAAATATCTTCAGCCATTATTATTAATTCTTGACCAGCATTTACGTTCATCTTCATTGTTTATTGGATGAAGTATCTTCAGCCATTATTATTAATTCTTGACCAGCATTTACGTTCATCTTCATTGTTTATTGGATGAAGTATCTTCAGCCATTATTATTAATTCTTGACCAGCATTTACGTTTATCTTCATTGTTTATTGGATGAAGTATCTTCAGCCATTATTATTAATTCTTGACCAGCATTTACGTTCATCTTCATTGTTTATTGGATGAAGTATCTTCAGCCATTATTATTAATTCTTGACCAGCATTTACGTTCATCTTCATTGTTTATTGGATGAAGTATCTTCAGCCATTATTATTAATTCTTGACCAGCATTTACGTTCATTTTCATTGTTTATTGGATGAAGTATCTTCAGCCATTATTATTAATTCTTGACCAGCATTTACGTTCATCTTCATTGTTTATTGGATGAAGTATCTTCAGCCATTATTATTAATTATTGACCAGCATTTACGTTCATCTTCATTGTTTATTGATGAAGTATCTTCAGCCATTATTAATTCTTGACCAGCATTTACGTTCATCTTCATTGTTTATTGGATGAAGTATCTTCAGCCATTATTATTAATTCTTGACCAGCATTTACGTTCATCTTCATTGTTTATTGGATGAAGTATCTTCAGCCATTATTAATTCTTGACCAGCATTTACGTTCATCTTCATTGTTTATTGGATGAAGTATCTTCAGCCATTATTAATTCTTGACCAGCATTTACGTTCATCTTCATTGTTTATTGGATGAAGTATCTTCAGCCATTATTATTAATTCTTGACCAGCATTTACGTTCATCTTCATTGTTTATTGGATGAAGTATCTTCAGCCATTATTATTAATTCTTGACCAGCATTTACGTTCATTTTCATTGTTTATTGGATGAAGTATCTTCAGCCATTATTATTAATTCTTGACCAGCATTTACGTTCATCTTCATTGTTTATTGGATGAAGTATCTTCAGCCATTATTATTAATTCTTGACCAGCATTTACGTTCATCTTCATTGTTTATTGGATGAAGTATCTTCAGCCATTATTATTAATTCTTGACCAGCATTTACGTTCATCTTCATTGTTTATTGGATGAAATATCTTCAGCCATTATTATTAATTCTTGACCAGCATTTACGTTCATCTTCATTGTTTATTGGATGAAATATCTTCAGCCATTATTATTAATTCTTGACCAGCATTTACGTTCATCTTCATTGTTTATTGGATGAAGTATCTTCAGCCATTATTATTAATTCTTGACCAGCATTTACGTTCATCTTCATTGTTTATTGGATGAAGTATCTTCAGCCATTATTATTAATTCCTAACTAGTATTCACTTTCTTCTTCATTGCTTTTGGATGAAACCTCGTGAAACTTTATTATTCATTGTTGACTTGCATTTATACCTTTAAACTTTATTAGATGAATGTTGTGTCAAACATTATTTTTGGGCTTACGGCCATATCACGTTGAATACACCGGTTCTCGCTCGATCACCGAAGTTAAGCAACGTTGAGCCTGGTCAGTACTTAGATGGGTGACCGCTTGGGAATACCAGGTGCTGTAAGCGTTTAGTGATGGATGTGCGTTGTGGTTCAGTGGATATCGGCTCAGAAAGAGAAATCGGTGAGCCGAATTCGAATTCCAGTTGAATACCCTGCATTCACTTAAGCACGTGTACACTTGGGAAAGGTATTAATCTGTCCCTTCCCTCCAGTTATGGGTTAAATAACAAGGGTAGAACTTGGGGACCCTGCTCTTAAAAACACATCCCAATGAATCTTGATATTTGAAAAGAAAAATGTATTACTAGACACAAAAACTAATATAAAAAACAACAAGAAATTTGTAGAAAATATCAGCAATAAATAAATAAAGTTTCAGTCAGTCAGTTAAGTGCCATACGTAAAACACGCTTGGGCGATCATATCTCGAAAGAGACATGACTGACTGGGCAGAAGGTTATGTCGCAGTAGGTTGCCATTGCTTTCTGCGGTAGACTGGTTGCCGGCCAAGGCTGTAGAACCCAATCTCTCCTGTTATTTAACCCATAACTGGAGGAAAGAGACGGATTTAATACCTTTCCCAAGGGTATTTGCGCGCAAGTGAATGCAATGAATTCAACTGGAATTCGAACTCGGCTCCCCGATTTCTCGTTCCGAGCCGATATCCACTGAGCCACAACGCAAATAAAGTTTAGTTGGCAATAAAACAAAAAAAATTATTATTAATCTTTTTAACAAGCATTAATTATCATCCTCATTTCTTATCAAATGAAGCATTGTTCACTATTATTGTTATATTTTTGTGTTTATTATTTATTTATGTTTATTATTTTTATGTTTATTATTTATTTATGTTTATTATTTATTTATTTATATTTATTATTTATTTATGTTTAATATTTTTATATTTATTATTTATTTATGTTTAATATTTATGTTTATTATTTATTTATGTTTATTATTTATGTTTAATATACTCTTTCACTTCTATTTCTTATATGATGAAGAATAGTCAACCATTGTCATTATTCTATACTCTTTGTTAAGTTCATCCGTGTTTCTGTCTCAAAAAAGAAATAAAGAATCCTTAAAACTGCCATAATTATGGTGGTGAAACTGATGGTAGTTGTTGATTCTAGAAGAGGCGTTGTTTGAGATTGAGATAATGTTGATTGTAGGTAGATGGTGACGATACACATGGTGGTGTTGAATATTGTTGTTGAGTCATTAGGTGTGCCAATGTTTCCGTTGTTTTATTTATTTATTTATTTATTTATTTTGTGGATTCCGGCTCTAATTTTCATGAAATAGGACACTGTAAACTTGTCTACACCCCTAAAATTTCATTTTTCGATAGGTGTTGATAATGACAGAACGATGGCACTGATGATTTGCGTGAGGAACTTTCTGGTGATAATGAGGGCCGAAATGAAAAAAAAAACGACAATAAATGTTCTGACGCTTTGTAAAATAGTCGCTTTAAAAATGGATGACGGCAACAGTAGCTGTTATGGCAGTGGAGATTGTCGTTGGTACACTATAGGGCACAATGGGCTTTGGTAGGCCGTTAAGCTTCGTTATGGTTGGGTGGTATTCTATTCACGATTTCTCTTCACTGATAACTAACTTTCTGATAAATTGATTAAAGAGAAATTTTCCAAGCACACTTTCCTCATTCCAGAAATCCTGTCTCTTTCTGATGTTAAATATAGTTGTATTTTTAACTACCATTTTCTTCATGTGCGGATGATTTAATGAATGACCCAAATGAGAAATTGGAGAGCCGAGTTCGAATTCCAGTCAGGTTCGTTGCATTCACTTACGTGGGAAATATAAGAATCCGTCTCCTCTCCCTCCTCAGCTATGGGCTAAATAGTAGGACTGGAAAATCATTGTAATTCTAAACAAATAAAAAATATCCACTTGCATGCAAAAACAAAGAAATATAAATATTATTACGCGTTAAATGGACCCAGAAAGTGTTGATGAGTCAGAAAAGCACGAATCAATCAGTCAATCCCCATTTCTTTAGAACTTCCTCATGGATCGCATGTTCAATGCATGGTATTCTCATCATCTGCCTGTAGAAGCGCATCTCATGTCAGATCGATTTGTTCAATTTTAGTGTTCTTGAACTTTCTCATAAGTATCAGAATACATGAAATGAAGCTCCTTTTTTTTTCGATATTAGTATTAGTATCCAATATGGAATGTGCATTGGGATCCGGATGTACGTTGTGGTGCAATGGATAATTTTCGACTCAGAACGACAATTCGGGGAGTCGAGTTCGAATTTCAGTTGAATTCCTTGCATTCACTTACGCACAAATACCCTTGAAAAAGGTATTAATCCGTCTCTTCCCTCCAGTTATAGGTTAAATAATAAGACACATTGGGTTCTATAGCCTTGGCTGGCCACCAGTCTACCGCAGAAAGCAGTGGCAACCTACTGCGTAATAATCTTTTGCAAAGTCAGTCATATCTCTTTCGAGACATGATCGCCCAAAGCGTGTATGACGTATGGCACTTAACTGACTGATCCAATAGAACAACACCCCTCTCTTTGTCAGGTGTTGTGACCACGATATTTTTTTTTCTTTTCGATAACCTTTCAAGTGCTTTAACCCATCCCCATGGTCGACTAGTTTAGTCTTTTGAATCCATTGTTACTGTGATTATTTTCCCTCACAAATCCTTTCTCAATATTCGTGTCCTTCATTGTGTGATTATCCGAACTATCGTGTAAATACTATATTTCCTTTTTTTTTTTTAATGTCAGTAGCGATGTTGAGTCCCAGTCTGAGTGATTCGGTGTCTGTTTATGATAGTTGCGCCGCATATGGTTGCGTGGTTAGAACATTCGCTTTCTGACCATGAAGCCCGGTTTCGAATCTCACCAAAGTCGATTTGTCAGGAAAGTGACTTCTTGATGCTATCGGTTTGGAGGAGGTGATACCAGCGTGCGGCACGTTTGGAAAGTGCCTGAAAACAATGTCGCGTGAATTGAGCCAAGCCTTGTGAGTGATGGATGTGTGTTGTGGTGCAGTGGATATCGACTCTGAACAACAAATCGGGGATCCGAGTTCGAATTCCAACTGAATTCTTTGCATTTACTTACGCACAAATGCCCTTGTGAAAGGTACTAATCCGTCGCTTTCGTCCAGTTACGGGTTAAATAATAAGACAGATTGGGTTCTTAGCCTTGGCTTGCAACCAGTCGACCGCAGAAAGCAATGGCAAATGCGGAATAATCTTCTGCCCAGTTAGTAATGTCTTATTCGAGACATGATCGCCCAAAGCGTGCATCACGTATGGCACTTAACTGACTGAATTTAATAGTTGGAAACAATTAAAGCTACTACTGGACATAAATTGGGGGATCTGTTTTATATTGTTATGAAGTAATAAACTGATCCCCCATTAATTACTACTTGATAATATAATACATTTCTTCTCCCTGTATCTATGAGTCAAATAACAGGACAGATTGGGTTCTATAGCCTTGGTCGGCAACCAGTCTACCGCAGAAAATAATGGCAACCTACTGCGAGATAATCTTCTACCCAGTCAGTCATGTCTCGAAAGAGACATGATCACCAAAAGCGTGTATCACATATGGCACTTAACTGACTTGTGAGCTAAATTACGAAGCACGAAATCGTTGGGTTAGAGCGTATTGATCTGACTGTTTATCACGCCAGATGACGCGCTCACTCCCAGAAACTGTAACTAGATCTGCTCAACATAATTGCAGTATAAACCACAGGTGGGCTCTGTGGGTATTGAATAAACAAACGAGCAAGGTCTGCAACGGGAATTAGCTAGCCACCCTGGAAGACGGGCATCCTTGGATACGAGTGATAGTTGCGTGGTGGATAGGTTTTGTGCAATGTCTGGGAATCCTATGTTTTTGCATTTATAATACTTATGAGAAAAATTCAAGAACATAATTTAATAATAACAATAATAATAAAATTTTACACCCACGTTTGAACGATTTTTTTTTCTTTTTGGTCCAATCTCTACACTTGTAGAAGCTGAATTCTATCAAGTGAAATTTACCTCAAGGAATAAAATCCTTTTAAACAGTTATTACTCTGTCAGTCAGTAAAGTATCACAGTGATACACACTTGGGTGATCATGGATCGAAAGAGACATGACTGAGTAGACAGAAGATTTTCCCGTAGAGGTTGCCATTTCTTTCTGCGGTAGACTGGTTACCAACCAAGGATACAGAAACTAATCTGTCTTGCTATTCAATCCAAAGCTAGAGGGAGAAGAGATGGATTAATACCTTTCCTAGTGGTATTTGCGTGTTAAATGAATGCAAACGAATTCAACTGGAATTCGAACTCGGCTCTCCAATGTCGCATTCTGAGTCGATATCTATTGCGCCACAACGCCCATCCCAATTGAGACCAAAAAGTTTGTTACCAAAGTTTGTTACCGAAGAAGAGAAATCAAGGGTGAAATTAAGAAAATGCCTCCCGACCATACCTTAGCTTTACGGCTTACCCCCACGATACAGGGAATACTGTGTAATAAAATCGGGGTGCCGATTAGATGAGAACACAAGGCGTGTCTCTTCATTGCTTAGCATTTTATTGACTCTAACTACTCTTGGGCAATGTTTGATTTTCTGCTTGATTGGTTTGATTTGTCTCACAGCATATCCACAACTTATGGGTCATCTGATGCCGAAATTTTATTTTCTTGGGAGTTTTAGTAACTTTTTTTATAATAATGTATCACTGTTAATTTTTTTTGAAAATGTATTGCTTGTAATTTTTTCTAGTGTAATTTTATGATTTCATGTTTTCGCTCCAATTTGGATGTTCACTTTTTGCCAAGAGTATTTACGCGTAAGTGAATATAACGAGGGATGTGCGCTGTGCTGCAGTGGAAATCGACTCGGAACGACAAATCAGGGTGCCGAGTTCGAATTCCAGTCGAATTCATTGCATTCACTTACGCAAAAATATCCTTGCGAAAGGTATTAATCCGTCTCTTCCCTCCAGTTATGGTTAAATAACAGGACAGATTGGGTTCTATAGCCTTGGCTGGCAGTCAGTCTACCGCAGAAAGCAATGGCAAACTACTGCGGGATAATCTTCTGCCCAGTCAGTCATGTCTCTTTCGAGACATGATCGCCCAAAGCGTGTATCACGTATGGCACTTAACTGACTGACTGAATATAATAATTGAAAACAATTAAAATTTCTACTGGTTATAAAGTGGGGGATTGGTTTTCTATCGTTATGAAGTAATAAACTGATCCACCACTAATTACTACTTAATAATATAATGACATATTTTAATTAATCTCTTCTCACTCTAGCTATGGGTTAAATAGCAGAATAGATTGGGTTCTATAGTCTTGGTCGGCAGCCAGTCTACCGCAGAAAGCAATGGCAACCTACTGCGGAACAATCTTCTGCTCAGTCAGTCATGTCTCTTTTGAGACATGATCGCCCAAGCGTGTATCACGTATGGCACTTAACTGACTGACTGAATATAACGAACTCAACGGGAATTGTAGATGGGCTCTCTGATTGAAAACTCCGAGTCATTAACCATTATACCACCCGCACATCGTAGTTTACAGCACCTGATATTTCCAAGCAGTCACCCATATAGGTAGTGAACAGGCTTGACGTTTGCTTAACTTCGATGATCGTACAAGAACAGGTAGTTCATCGCTATGTGGCCGCAAGTTTAAAACAATGTTAAGCTTTCAAAATTTTTTCATTATCGTTTCGTCCCTGTAGTCCCTTTGCGTCTTAGTAGCATTATCGCCTTCTTTGGGATGAATTGATTAAAAAACAATATATTTAGATACTCACATGTTCAACCTTAACTAGAATGTGTTAAAGTTTCAGATAGAGTATATCTGTAAAAGGACAATATGAAAAAAGACAAAAGGAAAACCTTTCTTCGCTGACGTGTTTTGTCCTCTAAGGGACTTTATATAGATATAGATAGGTAGAGAGATGCAAAATCTCTGATAGAGTATATCTGTAAAAAGACAATATGAATAAAAACAAAAAATAAACTGTTTTTTTAAAGAAAAAATCATCTTAGGTGATGCGTTTCGTCTTTTAAAGAACTTTATCAAGACAAAAATAATATAAAGTTCATTAAAGGATGAAATGCGTCGGCTAAGATTTTTTTTTTTAATCATTTCATCCCGAGCAAGGCAGAAATGCCACTGATGTGCAGGGGGCTACATAACTGTAAAAAGATTAATTAGAAAAGAGTGAGGAGTACAAACTAGTTAGAAAGGAGCAATAGAAAGCTGAGAAAGCAGGTGCGATGACAGATACATAGGTGGAGAGAAAGAGAAGGTTGGGGAGAGAGCTAGAGTCCAGTGGTTAGTAGATGAGTATTGACTTTGCATTTAAATTTCTGGAGGTTGTAGCCGTCAGGAAAGCAAGAATACGGGAGCGAGTTCCACAGGTGGGAAGTGCAAGAGAAGAAGCTGCAGGAGTAGAATTGTCGTCTGCATTTGGCTAACCTGACTGTGAATGGGTGGGACCCAGTTACCAGTCTGGTTGCACGAGTAAACACCTGTTGAGGAGGCACCAGTAACTTAAGTTCGTCCGAGCAGAAGCCATGAAAGTATTTATAGAACAGACAAAGGGAGGCCACATTTCGACAGTGGGAAAGTGGCTGCAGTCGAGCCGCCAGATCAGTACCTATCACATTACAGACTCTCCTTTGGAGTCTGTCAAGAACACCGAGGAGAACGGCAGGGACGCCTGACCATAAATGGCAGCAGTACTCCATGCACGGACGGATGGTTGACTTGTATATATGCAGGATGGATTCAGGCGGAAAAAACATCCTGGATCGACATAGTGACCCAACCTTCTTAGCAGTAGATAAGTTTTCCTTTTGTCTAACTAGTATATGTTGACTTGTTTGGGGCTAAGCTTAGCTTAATAAATATCAGCACACAAACCCTGCTTAAATAGAAAACTCCATTTATATATCAGATGATTTTTTTTAAAGAAGGAAAGGGGCGTTCAAAGGAAGTGTCATGAGCGGAAAGAATTTGAAATGCAGGAGAAATGACAGAAATGAAAGAAAACAACACTGTTTAAAAGGATTTTATTCCTTGAGGCAAATTTCACTCGATAGAATTCAGCTTCTACAAGATTAGAGATTGGACCAAAAAGAAAAAAAATCGTTCAAACGTGGGTGGAAAATTTTATTATTATTATTATTATTATTATTATTATTATTACAAAATATATTAACGGTTCCATTTCGTCTTCTTCTTCTTCTTCTTCTATGTGCCCTGTCCCTTCAGGACGTAGGCGATCATGATTTTCCACGTCTCCCTATCCCTTGTGGCTCTTAGTATGTTTGCTCCTGTTGCTCCTGACAACCCCCGTTCCGTCATCCACCTGATCAGACACTGCAAATATTTTTATCCGCTGCCTTCCTCTGTCTCTCCTTCCTTCTATCTGACCAGTCAGTACCAGGTTCTCCAGGCTCTCTTTCCTCATTGCATGTCCCAGGAACTTCAGTTGTCTCTTCCTGATGCTCAGCATCAATTTCCTTTTGCTGCCATTCTTTCTAACACCTCATCGTTGCTTGCATGCTCAGTCCACGATATCCGTAGCATCCTTCTGTAGAACCACATTTCGGCCGCTTCCAGTTTTATCCTCATTTTCGATTGTTATGCATTTCGTCTAGTTGTGTCTAAATTCATTTGTTGCCAGGCCTTTGTTTATCGCTCACTCCCTATTTTTATTTTTATTTTTCCTTAACTCATCTGTAGCGTTTTCTCTCCACCAATTGTAATTATATGAGTAACCGCTTCGGTATTCATTGACCTACCAGTGAGCGTGTTGGTTGAAATATATGAAATCTTTTTAGCCAAACAGTTTTATGGGAAGATAGATTTTTCAACTCCACTAGCTGTGATCTCTCTTTCGAGTATTTATGGGAGTTTTCTTCCTAATCTTTTGTTTAAAGTTGTGCGGAAATCAATGTCTTGATTATGTCATTATTTTGTCTTCGAGTCACATGTGCTACCTAGTTTCGCTCTTAAATTTTAAGTTAAGACTCTGTTTTGGTGCCGACGGCGTGCGATAATGAATAACACGTGAACACACTAGCTATCTAGTAAAAGAAGTGTCTTTATTGTTTATCTAAGGGAGGTAAGCCTACAGAGCCGGCCTCGCTTTCATGGGGCCATTTCGTATCCATGTTTTCTTTTCGGAGCTATATACATCATAACAGACTCTCAAGCGTTTTTCTTTTTTTTTCGATTTACGGTTTTAACCAACGTTTGTTGTATTACGTTTTCTTCACCAACGTATATGATTCCATTAATAAAAATATCACTTTGTCTGATGAAGTTCAGTTCTTTCGAAGAACACACAAACATACATTATTTAATTGTATGATAATTTTTTGCGTCAGGCTTAGATAAAGCAGGATATTCTTTAATGTTGAAAAGTAAATATTTTTTGTGTAATAATAATAGTTTTCGTCTTTAGGCTATAGACTTAATGATTAGCTGACTGATATATATATATATATATATATGATTGTTTAATTACTTAGTTTCTGTTCACAATAAGGTTACTGCGAATCGCCTGAAGACACCACTCTTGGTAGAAACTTAGGTCGCGTAATAACTCTTTTACAAATGGAATATATATATATATATATATATATATATATATATATATATATATATATATATATATTGGCAATAAAGTGACAATACAGTTACTTACAATAACAATTATAACAATTAAGTGTGTGTGTGTGTGTGTGTGTGTGTGTGTGGCCAATGGACAAAATAAATGGGATATACGCTTCCGGCCAGTTTTTTTTTTTTTTTAAGAAATGATGTATTTCAAACTATTTTTAGTATTTATTGCCAAGTGAATAATTCTAAATGAAAATAGAATGGTTCATTCTTAATACTGCACAATAATATGTGCTTGAACTGAACTGTTCTGGTGTCCAGTTTTTGTGCTCTTGTTGCGGGGCTATCGACAGAAAAGGTGCCGTTAACCCCGCTGTGAGTTAAAGCAATACGATCAAATCAAGGACAACGAAATCGAGGGTTTATACGTTTCAACCAAGTTTTTATTTGCCTAAGCCGGCAAAATAATGTTTTACAGAAACTTCGTTGGGTCGCCGGTGCTGATTGATGGGATCGCTAGGTTCCAAGACGGTAAGCCGGTAAGCTGGCTGGGTAGTACTGGTGCGAAGTTGGTCGTTGCAAATTCCGCTCCGGCTGTCTTTAGACGTACGGTCGTGAGTGTAGCCGGGATCTGCCTGGTGCGCCCGCTGTGTCTACTGCTCCTGCTGCTCAAGTAGGTTAGCCCTGAAAAGGGCTATTGCATATGTAGATGAAGAGCCCTTAAAAGGACTTGTGCATATCAGTACGGAAAGCCCTTAAAAGGGCTATATCAATGTAACAGAGAGTCCTAAAAAGGACTATTGTAGAGTGTGGCTGCCGCTGCTGGAGTTGGCTGCACTTGCTGGCGGCTGCTTCTGCCTGATGTGTCTGCCTGGTGCGTCAGCTGCTTGGTGCGTCTGCTGCTTCTGCCTGCTTGGTGCGTCTGCTGCTTCTGCCCGGTACGTCAGCTGCTTCTGCCTGCTTGGTGCGTCTGCTGTTCTTGCCTGGTGCTTCAGCTGCTTCTGCCTGCTTGGTGCGTCTGCTGCTTGGGGGCAGGTTAGCCCTGAAAAGGGCTATCGCATATGTAATTGAAGAGCCCTTAAAAGGACTTGTGCATAACAGAAACGGGAAGCCCTTAAAAGGACTAGATCTATGTAAACAGAGAGTCCTAAAAAGGACTGTTAGAATGTGGCTGCTGCTGCTGCTGGAGTTGGCAGGTTGGGCTAGGGACGGCTGCTGCTACTGCGTGACTGCTCCTGCTGGCTTCTGGCGGCTGCTGCTGGGCTGCTGGAATTTGGTTGCGGCTGCTGCTATGGCGAGTGGCAAAGTCGGCCAGGCGCTGGTGGTAGGGGGAGCACGTCGCTCGACCCCGGGTCCTTCTCCTCCTTTTGGTTGAGAAACATCGGCCATGTTCTGTCGGCTATGGTCTGCAACATTGCCGAGCTAGTAATCTCTTGTTTGGTTAGTAACAATTTCTCTCTCCACTTTCGAATGTACACATGGGTTTTGTTTGCACCCCATGTATATATAGATTAGTTTCAGAGTATTGTTTTTGTGTGCGAGCGCTTGTGTGTGTTTATACTTTGCTTTGTTGTTATTTTTCAGCGTTTTGGTCCCTGGAAATGCTGAGTCACCGGAAATTGATGGCCTCGCTTTCTTTTCCGGAGTGACGCGTTTTAGACATTTGAGCAGCCGGTCGTAGCTTCCGGCCGGGTGCGATAAGGCCCCCTTCCTAGAGGATTGATCATGATCAATTCACGAGAAAAAAAAAACATACGATTTTAATTTTGCTGGAAAGTGGACTCTCCTACCTGATTTTGTTCGTATCTCTGGTGTGGTTACATCTTCCGTCGTTATTGGCAAGTTTGCGTCGGCAGGCGTTTCCTCTAGCCGAGCTGGTTTGAGTCGGTCGATGGAGACTGTGTGTTTTTCCTTGCCGCGCATGATTGTGACAACTTTCTCCGAACGTTTCAACACTTTGAAGGGACCTTGGTAACTGGGCGTGAGAGGTTTTTTTACGGAGTCGTTTCTGACGAAGACGAAATCGCAGCTATCCAGTTCCGGTGGTATGTACGAACTTGTGGTTTGTTGTCGTGGGGGAGTGTATGTAAGCTTGGCCATTCTGTGGCATAGCTCCTGCGCAAAGGAGCTCGGTGAGGTTGTGCACAAGGTCTGCGGGGTGTGGAAATATTGTCCTGGTAAGGAGAGAGGCATGCCGAACACGAGCTCTGCTGTTGAACACCCTAAGTCGGTTTTGAGGGTATTCCTCAAAGAGAGCATGGTCATGGGGAGGTTGTCGACCCAGTTTTGTATGTCTAATTTGGTTGACAATGACGCCTTTAAGGATCGGTGAAACCTTTCCACTAGGCCGTTTGCGCAAGGATGGTAGGCAGTGGTTTTGATGTGCTTGACGCCCAGAAGTTGGGAGAATTCTCGAAAGAGCGACGACTGAAACTGTGGTCCCCGATCTGTAGTGAGAACTCGGGGTACGCCAAAGTTTGTGATCCAGTTGGCGAGGATAGCTTTGGAGACTGTGGTAGCGGAAATGTCCTTAATCGGTACCGCTACCGGCCACCTCGAGAAACGGTCTATGATTGTTAGCAGATATTGGTACCCCTGGCACATTGGTAAGGGTCCGACGAGGTCCACGTGGATGTGACTGAAACGTGCGTCGGGTGTAGCGAATGTTCCAACTGGGGATTTTGTGTGCCTGTGCGTTTTGCACTTTTGGCAAGGTATGCAGGTTGTGACCCAATTCCGGATGTCTTGCTTCATATTAGGCCACACGAATCGATCAGCGATAAGCCTGACGGTTGCTCGCTTGCTCGGATGGGATATATTGTGGAAATGGAGAAATACTGTTTTCCTGAGAGGTGGTGGAATGTATGGTCTCGGAGTATTAAGTGTGGTGTCGCAGAAAAGGGTTTTACTGCTAAATGGACAAGGGAATTCCTGCAGTTTCAATGAAGTTTCCTTAATGAGGTCGGGTATTGTTGTATCACCCTTTTGTTCGTCGGCTATCAGCTCCTGGCTCAAGATAGTGTTATCCATGGAGTTGACATCAGTTCTGGACAATGTGTCTGCGACAGTATTGTATTTCCCTTTTACGTGTTGAATGTCCGTCGTAAACTGAGAAATGTAGTCCAGGTGACGTGTTTCCCTGGATGTGTATTTGTCTGCGTTGACATTCATTGCGTTGGTCAGCGGTTTGTGATCTGTGAAGATCGTAAAGTGTCTGCCCTCCAGGAGATGTCGGAAATGACGGATAGACAGGTAGATGGCCAGGAGTTCCCGTGAGAAGGTACTATATCTTCTCTGGGTTGCGGAAAGTTTAGCCGAGAAGAAAGCTATCGGCTTTCTTACCATGTTTACTTGCTGCTCTACTACTGCTCCTATTCCAACGTCGGAAGCGTCGGTTGTGAGAAAGATCCTAGTTTCCGGGTCATTTTCGATAAACGAGAGTCTAGTGAAATTTCTCAGTGCTGTCTTCGCCGTTTCGAAGGCCTGCAAGGATTCTCCTTCTAGTCTGACTTGCTTATTCTTTCGTTCTATGAGGTTCGTCAGAGGGGAAAGAATTGTCGAACAGTCGGGGATGAACCTACGGTAAAAATTTATCATCCCGACAAATCGCCTGATTTGTTTCGTGGATGTAGGCGTGGGAAAATTTTTGATTGCGTCGATCTTCTCAGGTAACGGCGTGATTCCGTATGCGTCGATGTGATGGCCTAAGAAGTTTACCTCAGATGCTCCGAAAATGCATTTGTCAATGTTTAGCCGAAGTCCGTAATGTTCTATCCTGTGGAAAACTTCGTTTAGATGTTGTTTGTGCACCTTCGCATCCGTACTGGCTATGAGGATGTCGTCAATGTAAGCATATGCATACGTGAGGCCGCGCAGTACCTCGTCAATAAAACGTTGGAACGTTTGTGCTGCATTCCTCAGGCCGAAAGGCATCTTGACGTATTCAAAGAGGCCGAAGGGAGTGGTTACTGCAGTCTTTGGGATGTCCTCCGGAGCTATGGGGATTTGGTGGTAGGCTTTCGTTAGGTCTATTTTAGAGAAGACGCGTGTGCCTTGTAATCCTGAGGCGAAATCGTGTATATGGGGGACTGGGTAGCGATCAGGTATGGTCGTGGCGTTTAATCTTCTGTAATCGACGCATACCCTAAAGTCCGTGCTTCCTGGTTTGGGTACGAGATGTAGGGGAGAGGCGTATGGGCTGTCGGAGGTTCGGATGAATCCGTCCTTTAACATCTCGTTGAATTCCTTTTTTGCGTATTCCAGTTTATGAGGAGGGAGGCGTCGTGGATGGGAAAATGTTGGCTGTCCGCTGGTCTTGATATGATGCTGTGTTTGGTGCTTCTCCGGACCGGTGCCCGCGAGTGGCTGAATGATGTCTGGATATCTGTTCAGGATTTCGCTGTATTCTCGTCCGTGGTAGGCTGTTACGCTGATTCCTGTGGTGTTTTGTCGAGAGGGGGTGCCTTTGACAGAAATGTTTGTGGTGTTATCTGCTAAGGTTCTCGTATTCATGTGTACAGCTAGGTCGTAGTGAGCCAGGAAGTCTGCTCCAAGTATTGGCGTTTTTACGTTTGCTTGGGTGAAAGTCCAGGTAAAATCGCGCCGCATGCCAATATTGAGCGTCAGTGTCTTGGTGCCATACGTCTCAATCGCTGAACCGTTTGCTGCCTGGAGCTTATAGAGGGCCGCCTTTTGGTCATGTTTTCCTCTGTGGGGTATCACGCTGATGACTGCGCCTGTGTCCACTAAAAATTTAATGCGGTTTTTTTGGTCCCAAACGTAAAAAAGGCGGCTCTGTGTGTTTTCACCGGCGGGTTCTGCCGCTCCTACCTGCCGGTATTCTCGTTTCCCGAATTTGGCCTGGAACTGTGTTTGCAGGGTGCCGAGCAATGTTTTGCCCTATTACCAAATCTTTGGTGGTACCAGCATAATTCGGAGTCGGTTCGTCGATCCCTGCTGGTACTCCGTGTTCTCCGTCGCCAATTGTTGGCTATCGGCTTCGGGTCTCTTGGTTTGCGGTTGAGGAGTAGACGGATGTCCTGTAGCTGCTGTTGCATTTCAGTTACCGTTTTTCGTAGGTCTTCATCTTTTGTCGGTGTGTCGTCTGGGTACCGCATGGCACACACTCCTTGGTCCAGTTTTGCGGCGATACGGTCGGCGGAGTCTGCTACCTGGTCCAGTGGCGTGTTTTCCGCGATCGGCGCTAATATCTGTGTTATAGTGGTGGGCAGCTTGTCCATCCACAGTTCACGCAGAATAGATTCGTCCATCGAATGTTTTCCCAGTCGGCTCCTCATAAAGCGTAGGAGTTGTGAGGGTGTTCTGTCACCCTTGGTAACGTTGGTAAAAAGTTCGCGGAGTAGCTCCTCGTCCGTACGGCCGGTACGTTTTAGAACTGCGTTCTTTAAACAGGTATATGGCTCCTGCTCGGGTACATTTTCCAAGATGTCTACCACTTCGTCGACCACTGAAGGTGGCAGGACTTGCACTACGTAGGCAAATTTTGTCTGTTGCGACGATATCCTCCGTATCGAGAAGATTGCTTCGAGTTGAAGAAACCAATTTCTTGTGTTTTGGTGGTTGTATGGGGGTAGGCTTGAGGGCGGCATTGCTACGTTTATGGGAGCGTGCTGGTTCCACTCGTCTGTTGCCATCTTGATCGATCGTAAATATCAAACGTCGGCGGTCACCGCTTGTTGCGGGGCTATCGACAGAAAAGGTGCCGTTAACCCCGCTGTGAGTTAAAGCAATACGATCAAATCAAGGACAACGAAATCGAGGGTTTATACGTTTCAACCAAGTTTTTATTTGCCTAAGCCGGCAAAATAATGTTTTACAGAAACTTCGTTGGGTCGCCGGTGCTGATTGATGGGATCGCTAGGTTCCAAGACGGTAAGCCGGTAAGCTGGCTGGGTAGTACTGGTGCGAAGTTGGTCGTTGCAAATTCCGCTCCGGCTGTCTTTAGACGTACGGTCGTGAGTGTAGCCGGGATCTGCCTGGTGCGCCCGCTGTGTCTACTGCTCCTGCTGCTCAAGTAGGTTAGCCCTGAAAAGGGCTATTGCATATGTAGATGAAGAGCCCTTAAAAGGACTTGTGCATATCAGTACGGAAAGCCCTTAAAAGGGCTATATCAATGTAACAGAGAGTCCTAAAAAGGACTATTGTAGAGTGTGGCTGCCGCTGCTGGAGTTGGCTGCACTTGCTGGCGGCTGCTTCTGCCTGATGTGTCTGCCTGGTGCGTCTGCTGCTTCTGCCTGCTTGGTGCGTCTGCTGCTTCTGCCCGGTACGTCAGCTGCTTCTGCCTGCTTGGTGCGTCTGCTGTTCTTGCCTGGTGCTTCAGCTGCTTCTGCCTGCTTGGTGCGTCTGCTGCTTGGGGGCAGGTTAGCCCTGAAAAGGGCTATCGCATATGTAATTGAAGAGCCCTTAAAAGGACTTGTGCATAACAGAAACGGGAAGCCCTTAAAAGGACTAGATCTATGTAAACAGAGAGTCCTAAAAAGGACTGTTAGAATGTGGCTGCTGCTGCTGCTGGAGTTGGCAGGTTGGGCTAGGGACGGCTGCTGCTACTGCGTGACTGCTCCTGCTGGCTTCTGGCGGCTGCTGCTGGGCTGCTGGAATTTGGTTGCGGCTGCTGCTATGGCGAGTGGCAAAGTCGGCCAGGCGCTGGTGGTAGGGGGAGCACGTCGCTCGACCCCGGGTCCTTCTCCTCCTTTTGGTTGAGAAACATCGGCCATGTTCTGTCGGCTATGGTCTGCAACATTGCCGAGCTAGTAATCTCTTGTTTGGTTAGTAACAATTTCTCTCTCCACTTTCGAATGTACACATGGGTTTTGTTTGCACCCCATGTATATATAGATTAGTTTCAGAGTATTGTTTTTGTGTGCGAGCGCTTGTGTGTGTTTATACTTTGCTTTGTTGTTATTTTTCAGCGTTTTGGTCCCTGGAAATGCTGAGTCACCGGAAATTGATGGCCTCGCTTTCTTTTCCGGAGTGACGCGTTTTAGACATTTGAGCAGCCGGTCGTAGCTTCCGGCCGGGTGCGATACTCTCTTCCACATACTAGTCTCTCATTATTATTGGCTGGCCAAAACAAAGGCTTCCAGGCTGCCTTGTAGAATTTTGCAAAGTAATAATAACAAAAGAACCATTCTATTTTTCATTTAGAAATACTAAAAATAGTATGAAATACATCATTTATTTTTAAACTGGGGTGGCCTAATGATTATGGCTGGTAGTGTACATCTGTATATTGGCTTTCTTGCCACCCTATATATATATATATATATATATATATATATATATATATATATATATATATATTACTTTTTATTAGACCAGTCAGTCAGTTAAGTGCCATACGTGATACACGCTTGGGCGATCATGTCTCGAAAGAGACATGACTGACTGAGCAGAAGATTGTTCCGCAGTAGGTTGCCATTGCTTTCTGCGGTAGACTGGTTGCTGACCAAGGCTATAGAACCCAATCTGTCCTGTTATTTAATCCATAACTGGAAGGAATAGACGGATTAATACTTTTCCCAAGGGTATTTGCGCGTAAGTGAATGCAATGAATTCGGCTGGAATCCGAACTCAGCTCCTTAATTTCTCGTTCCGAACCGATATCCAATGCACCACAACGCACATCTACTAGACCAGTACCCAGTTATATTAAAAAATGCTCAAGACATATACTGGGAATCTTTTGAATATTTTTCATTTGGAAACAAGTTATTTCCACAACCTAGGTTTTAACCATTTGGTATCTCCAGGCAATTTATAATCACAGATTTTTCAACATTTTCAGGAGTTTTTTTTTTTTTTTTTTTTTTTTTACGAAAGCGCAACTGGAATTTTTAAACAACCAAAATTTCAAAATTAGGGAGGGGTTACTTTAGGACGTCAAACACTTCCATCCGGGTTTGTTGATCCTATGATGTATTTTTGGGTGTAATTACGTTTGGACATTATTTCTGATCTTTCATTTAGTAATTTTTTTTTTTTTTTGTTCTGAAAACAATATTATGGCTAACTTTTCTTCTTGACACAATCTGTAGACATTACCGTCATTGTAATATTAGTCTTTCTTAGTATACTACGTATTATATCCGAGTCTTTTCTGTTTTTTGTTTTATTCTATACACGTGGTTAGTTGGTTTGGTACAATTGTTAAGGTTTTCCATCTTGAATCTAGATTTGTTGTTATTATGTTTGTTTTTAAAAGTACATTTCGTAGATCCCAAATATGGTACGGAATTTCTGAATTTATTTCCTAAAGAATTAAATAAGTTTAGTTTTTAATCCGACATATTTTTATTACTACAAACATTCGTAGCGGTTAACCGTATTTAAGTAGACGCTCCGTTTTTATTATTATTATTATTATTATTATTATTATTATTATTATTATTATTATTATTATGTAATTTTTCATCATATTTCGATTTCTGCATTGGTCTCACTACCAACCAAGTCTGCAGGGAGACCTAAGGCAGGTAGTGGCGTGTTGTTATGACTCCATTTCATGTTTTTCTATCCTCCCTATCATCCCCAGCATTACATAGATAACGTTTTCCTTAGTGTGTGGGCTGTACTTAATAAGACAATTTTTTGTATATCTCTTAAGCTGGGGTTTCCAGGGATTCTTTCAATGTGTTGTTTTGTTCCATTTTTTATCATTCCAAGTGCACCTACTATCACTGGCACAACTCTTGTTTTCAATTTCCACATTTTTTCTATTTCAATTTCCAGGTCTTTATATTTTGACAGTTTTTCAAATTCCTTGATTGCTATGTTACAATCCGCTGGACAAGCCATATCAATTAATAGACAAGTTTTCTCCTTCTGGTTTTTAACAATAATGTCTGGCCTGTTTGTTTCAATTTTTCTGTCTGTGTAGATGGTGTAATCCCATAGAATGGTTACATCTTCTATTTCTGTAACCGGTGCTGGATGATGTTCATACCAGTGTTTGTTTATTATTATTATTATTATTATTATTATTATTATTATTATTATTATTATTATTATTATGACTTGTATTTATTTCGTTGTGTGTTCTGGTGCACTGGATATCAGCCCGGAACGAGAAATAAGAGAGCCGAGTTCGAATTCCAGTTGAATTCCTTGCATTTCCTTACGCGCAAATACCCTTGGGAAAGGTATTAATTCATCACTTCACCCTCTATCTATGGGTTAAATAGCAGGATGGATTGGGTTCCATATCTTTTTTGTCAACCAGTCTACTGCAGGAAGTAATAAAATTCTTCTGCCCAATCAGTCATGTCTCTTTCGAGACATGATCGCCCAAGCGTGTATCACGTATGGCACTTAACTGACTTATTCCGTCCGACTACCGAGAGATTAATTTGTTTATGTTTCGGATACAAAATTGAGCAGTTATTACTTTCGAAAAAAAGTTGAATGCGTGAATGTGCTTTAAGGTAAATGGAACCTTACACGACTTTAAAGTTCAACGAAGACAAGCGTTCAAAACAGTCGGGATCAGAAAGTGGCTTCATCTGCAAAAGAGGACGCAAACTCGAATCTAGCTGGACTGCACACTGCCTTTTTAAATTTTTGTGACCGGTAGAAGAAAAATCAAAGCAGTTAAAAAATATGAATAAAATAAACGGTTATCCATTAAATATAATGTTTCAATTATTAAAATACTAGCAGTATAGCCCGGCGTTGCTCGGGTGTAATGAAAGCTTTAAAACTAATCCATGGTCCTGGAGCTCAGACTCTTTGGATGTTGGCACGAAAAACTAAAAAGCAATAGTTGTTTCCAGTTAAAGTGAAACTGTAGACTGAAAGAAAAATGAATGGATTAGTTTTAAATTAGTCAAATTTTGATTTCCTGGTATCGATATCAAATAAGTTTTTTTCGTCGTAAATTGAATTTCGAAGACTAAATAAGTTCTCTGAGTAAATGGTATCATGACTGAGACTAAGAACTACAATTATACCTACTTAGAGCCAAACCCGAAGCAAAAACTAAAATAAAAGGGCTGAAAAAAATACAGACATACAGGCAGATAAACAGACACACACACAAACATCTTGCCTTTTATACATATATATATTATCGATTATCTGCACCATTGTAAGAACTGCAACCTTGAAACTTCTGAATATCGTTTCTTATGTCTTTGTCTATGAGTGTATCAAATTTGATTAAAATCGGACCACTCCTTCTACAACCCGATTTTTTCGATTATCGATTTTCGATATTTATCGTAGGTACCTCGACACAAAACCTAGCTAAGAACATTCGCAGACGCTTATAGTACAACTGTGTAAATTTTCAAGGAAATCGGTTCAGCTGTTTCGGAGTCTATAGGTAACGGACACACACACACAGACAAAGTTCCATTTATAAATAAGTTTAGATGTTGGATTAAAAAAAAAAATCCCCATTGTATGAAACCTTCGACTGAACTATCTTTACAGACAATACAAGAGATTGAATAAAAAAAAAACTCAAATTGAAATGTTATCTCAAAACATACACAAACTTGAAGAACAACAACTGATTAAACCCAAACTAGAAATTCGTGATCTGTTCAAAGATGAAACAATAACAGGCACGACAAAAGAAAACCATTGCCCGAACTCCTAAAAAAACAATTCAAAATCGATGCCAAGTAGTTACGTAGTCATACTCATATATTTAAAAAAAACAAACAAACAGATGAAGTCATTATCTTCGTTGTATTAAATAAATCTGATTATAATTTTAAATTACAACAAATACTCGACAATCACACCAAAATTTCAAAAGTTAACATAAATTCTATTAACAAACTGAAATTGAAAATCAACAAACTAATCACAGCCAAGGACGTAGAACAAAACAACTTAAAACTTCTCAAAATAATTGGTGATTGGTAACTACAAACCAGGACACATGTCAGTCAAATGCCATACGTGACACACGCTTGGGCGATCATGTTTCGAAAGAGACATGACTGACTGAGCATAAAATTTTCCCACAGTAGGTTGCCATTTGTTATGGGGAAACACACCTATCCTATAATGGACTCTCCCTCTTATATTAATAAGAGTTAACAGGAAGTTCTTAGAAATTCTAGGGAGTTCTTTAGATTTCTATTGGAGTTCAGTAGAACTACTAGGTAGTTGATATTAATCGGCAGTTAGCCGAATACTAAGGAGTCAGCTTTCAGTGGAAGATTACTAAGTTCCTAATATTTTCGATTAGCAACCGATATAGCACGATTGTAACCTTCAGTGCGAAAACTACTCCACAACACCATTACACTCTGTGGTAGATTGGTTGCCATCCAATGCTATAGAACCCAATCTGTCCTGCTATTTAACCCATATAAAGGGAGGAGCGATGAATAAATACATTCCTCAAGAGTATTTTTACGTAAGTGAATGCAGCGAATTTAACTGGAATTCGAACTCGACTCTCCAATTTCTCGTTCCAAGACCGACATTCACTTTACCACAACGCACAACCAGAACGCATGAATGGAACTATACAAATGCATAAACATAAATTTCCTCTCCATCCTTTCATATTCCAAAACTTCAATCCAGTTTATCAATTAACCAAAATCGTTAACCAACTCCGTCCACCATACATATATATATTTATTTTTTAATCATATCACGCCAAGCAAGGCGGTAACGCCACTGATGCTCAGGGGGCTACGTAAGAGTGAAAAGATTGAAAAAGAAAAAGCCGGAAACCACATCCTAAACAGGGAACAAGGGATGAGCCTCTTCACCTTGTTTTATCCTACCAATCGACATGTGTGTTACATCGGCCGTGGCCGTGGCCACGGCTATCCCGTCCAGTACGAGAGGAACCGCGGGATCGGAGCAACGGTTCGCGTGCTCGCTCGAACGAGCGGCGGTGCCACGCTGCTTCCGCGCGATAACGACTGAAAGCCTATAAGCCCGAACCGCGACCGGTGCCGTCACGGTATTATGAAAGGCGTCTCTTTTCGTTCCGCTGGAGACTGCCATAGACGGCGTCGTCGTCGCTATGGGCGGCTGCTGTTGTTGGGGGTCCGCGTTGGCGCTCGTCGTTGCCGTGCCCCTTCGGCTGTTGTCGCTTCGCCCGCGGCGGCGTCCGCGAACGGGTACAATATCAAATCGACTCACGAATTAATCTAAATCTTTAAAACACAAGAAGCTAACATAGCGTCGCTTGATGTTGAAACTTATTTACCAATGTTCCAGTTGGAGAAACGATTGACATAAATATAAAGAATATTTACAACACTCCATCTCTCCCTCACTCGATTACAAATTAAACCAAATATTTTACGGAAATTACTTTTGACTCGTAGCACCGAGGTTCCCTTCTGTGACAATCAGAATAGTATCTACGTACAACGTGATGGCGTTCAAATCTTGGAACAACATTTTGCAACTTTGCTATGGAGAAATACACCTATTCCTAAGATAATGGACTCTCCCTCCTATATTAATAAGAGTTAACAGGAAGTTCTTGGGATTTTCATAGGAGTTCTTTAGACTTCTATTGGAATTCAGTAGAACTCCTAGGCAGTAGATATTAGTCGGCAGTTAGCCGAATACTAAAGAGTCAGCTTTCAGTGGAAGATTACCAAGTTCCTAACATTTTGGGTACGTTAAGTCGATTAGCAACCGACATAGCACGATTATAAACTTCAGTGGGAAAACTACTCCGCAACAAACTTCTTTATAGTTAACCTTGAAAGTAAGTTATTTAATCCCAGTAAAAACACATCTACGAAGACATGTAGGTGATATTCTCATCTTAGTTAAAACATTGATAAATTACAAGAACTACAAAAAAAAAACCTTTCTTGAGTTCACATATGAACTTAATAATTTTTTCTTGATATACTTAGAGACACCAATAATAATCCATTTACTACCTCCTCATATAATTTTTTTCTTGATATACTTAGAGACACCAATAATAATCCATTTACTACCTCCTGATATAAATATTTTCTTGATATACTTAGAGACACCAATAATAATCCATTTATAATCTCCTCATATAAATTTTTTCTTGATATATTTATAGACACCAATAATAATCCATTTACTACCTCCTCATATAATTTTTTTCTTGATAATCTTAGAGACGCCAATAATAATCCATTTACTACCTCCTCATATAAATTTTTTCTTGATATACTTAGAGACACCAATAATAATCCATTTACTACCTCCTCATATAAATTTTTTCTTGATATACTTAGAGACACCAATAATAATCCATTTACTACCACCTCATATAAATTTTCTCTTGATATACTTAGAGACACCAATAATAATCCATTTACTACCTCCTCATATAAATTATTTCTTGATATACTTAGAGACACCAATAATAATCCATTTACTACCTCCTCATATAAATTTTTTCTTGATATACTTAGAGACACCAATAATAATCCATTTACTACCTCCTGATATAAATTTTTTCTTGATATACTTAGAGACACCAATAATAATCCATTTACTACCTCCTCATATAAATTTTTTCTTGATATACTTAGACACCAATAATAATCCATTTACTACCTCCTCATATAAATTTTTTCTTGATATACTTAGAGACACCAATAATAATCCATTTACTACCTCCTGATATAAATTTTTTCTTGATATACTTAGAGACACCAATAATAATCCATTTACTACCTCCTCATATAAATTTTTTCTTGATATATTTAGAGACACCAATAATAATCCATTTACTACCTCCTCATATAAATTTTTTCTTGATATACTTAGACACCAATAATAATCCATTTACTACCTCCTCATATAAATTTGTTCTTGATATATTTAGAGACACCAATAATAATCCATTTACTACCTCCTCATATAAATTTGTTCTTGATATACTCAGAGACACCAATAATAATCCATTTACTACCTCCTCATATAAATTTTTTCTTGATATACTTAGAGACACCAATAATAATCCATTTACTACCTCCTCATATAAATTTTCTCTTGATATACTTAGAGAAACCAATAATAATCCATTTACTACCTCCTCATATAAATTTTTTCTTGATATACTTAGACACCAATAATAATCCATTTACTACCTCCTCATATAAATTCAATAAACCGTGCATAATTTCTCTCTTTCACAAAAATACTTTCTACACTGAATTAAAAACCATTAAACAAACCCCCTAAAAAACGATAATTTTCCTAATTACATTGTTGATGAACAAATTAGACGAGCTATTTGAAATATTAACATATCACCCTACTATACCGCAATGAAATACACTCCAAACAAGATGAAAAAATATTTTTAAAATTCATAAGTACTGATATATCTCTCACTGATCCCAGTTAAAAAATAAAACCTATTATATACTAAATTTAATACAACCAACTTAATCATCCGCAATAATATTTCTCCTCAACTAAATTTTGCAAAAGACCAACATTGTAAATCAATTTAAATGTCTTTTGGGAGATTGCATCTCTAACAAAAAAGTAAACATCTATGTTAGTTTCACGACAACATTAACAAGAAGACTTACATTACAGATGTCGGGTTCAAGCTCGATTGCACAAAATTTAAAGGCACATTCCTCTCCACATTCACGATTTAGAGAAATATTAATCGACAATACATGTTACACCACCACAAAAATAAATCTACTCCTCGAAACCCTCTAAATAAGAAAAATATGAGGAACAATAAGATTAATTATGAGTAATGCAGCCATGTTTTAAAATGTCTATAACAACCATATTTTAAAATATTTACATTGTAATAATTTTCCAATTACAAATATAACAGATTTGTTTAAAATACGTAAATTGTAACGTTTTGAAAAAAAATTACAAATATAAATTATCTCCCTTACATAAATTATCTCCCATATATAACGGGAATTTTTGAATTGTCAGAGAACGTTTCATGCCCATGCACAAAACAAAAAAAAAAAACATATAAACTATCAACTACATTCTTTTGTTTTAGCAATTCACTCCTAAAGATGGTTTTGAATAAGATTGAAAGTAATTAGAAATTAAAAAAATAAGAAAAACTACGGTGCGTTCCTTAATGAGTTTACTGACAACATGAAGGAAATGATTCGTGAAATTTAGAGAATTAAAATAAAAATAAACGTAACATGTGTAGATTATTCAATGAAACATGCTTGAATGACAATAAGCTGTCTAAACACACACACACACACAGACACACAGACACACACACACACACATATATATATATATATATATATATATATATATGAGCAGCAATCTCGGTATTATGCAGATTTCATTAAAAATGATAAACAAGGTATTACGGCTAAGTTTTTTTTACGTAGATTTGACGTAAACTTATGACTTTTTTTTCTTTTGAGAACATAAATTGTACAAAAATTGTAAAATGTTCTGTTTATCGAAGCACTTTCGTCTATACTTTTAGCCATTATCTAGGATGGATTTTCATTTACCTGTAATAATATTTTTATATAATTTCTGTCCTCAAAAAGAACAGAATCATAAGAAACATGCATGCATATATGGCAAACTTTGAAAAACAGTAGCTACTCTGGCATCTACGCATCGTTCATTCAGCAATGAATGAGAACATTCTCAGCTATTGGGCGTGTATAATGATAATATACACGCTAAAAAGTCTGCCTTCTTATACCGAGCTCAGAGATAGAATCGCCGACTGACGCCAATTCGGTTGGGTTTCAATCTTGAGTAAAAAGCAATTCGGCTGTCTAACCGTACTGATGGTCTGTGATACAGCGAAACAGATCTGTCTGCGGGTGACTATATATATATATATATATATATATATATATATATATATATATATATATATATAAATCCAGGTGAAGAGGACTCAAGGAATGAAAGACACGGACTCATTCGGACAGACCATGGTTGAAAACGCCATAATCCGTTTTAATTTAAATTCATCATTCCCCTGTCACGTGAACGTTCAAATAAAACACCGTTACGTGAGCGATTCTTAAAAAGAAAAACGGTAAACGGTAAAATCAGTTATTAAAAACCGCCTGAAGACACTACTCATGGTAGAAACCTGGGTAGCGAAATAACTCGTCTTTATTGTACAAAGGATTTTACACGAATCCTTTGTACAATAAAGACGGAAGCTGATGATGGTTCGCCTGAAATAGTCCCATACTTTCGATTTACCATGAAATAACGTGTCTGCCTTAATTTTTCTTATATTTGCTCTATATGTATATATATACATATATATTTAGAGCTCTCTTAGAGAGTTATCCTACCACTGTATGTACAGGATACTCCTTTGGATTCTTGTATACCCACACTACATGTTGATATATATATATATATATATATATATATATATATATATATATATAGACAGAAAATCTAAGCAAGAGCTAACAACCGACCACGGTTTCGCCCAACGGTTTGTCAGGGCGAAACCGCCAATTTCCCCTACGCGCCGTTGGGCGAAACCCTGGTAGGTTGTTGGTTCTTGCTTAGATTTTCTGTCTTTGTTTGCTCTACTTTCGTATTGAGCGCTTTAGTGTTAGGGTTTTCGTCTTGGGTTTTTTTTTTCTTTCTTACGAGTGCTTGACTTTTTGTTCATGTACTTCGTTTGTTTCTTTTTTTGCTTCCCCTTCTTTTCCCTCCGAGTTCGTTCTCGGTGGGTTTTACAAGACGATTTAAATTATAGCTTAATTAATACTAGTTTCGGCAGACTTAGTTCTGTTACTATTGGTATTGTTATTACTATAGTTATTATTATTATTATTATTATTATTATTATTATTATTATATATATATATATATATATATATAACGTTGAAAAAAAAACACACATAGAAAACACATCCAGAAAGCTTCAATATCCTTCTCATTTCATCAATGCACAAAAAAAAGGCACAAAGAATACACAACCACAACAAAAATAACAACATTATCTACAATAATAAACCCAACAAAAGTAGATAAAAAGCCCTACTACTAACTCTATAACATCCATTACCCAAAACAACTTATCCCAGCAAAACAGCATCAAAGTAGCCACAACCAATTCCAAAACCATTATGGATATAATCAGAAGTAAATACACCCATATCAATAACAATTCAGAATCTGACATATATTAAAAAACTTTCCTCACAATACATTGGGGAAACTTACAGAAATTTAAAAATGTATCTATATAACTATAAAATGAACCTTATACATATGAATTTAACAAATGTACTAATCATACACAAAAATAAATTCGACTACAATTTTGATCTAAAAAAATGCCCCACTCATCAAAAGAGACGTAATTTAATCAGAAGACACATTTTCGAAACTGCCGCCATTGAATATTATCAAAATACCAATCAGCGCCACGGTTTTTTTTCTAATATCATCTTTCCTGAAAGAATCACTACTTTTCCAAACCAACATAAACGACAATAAATACGTTAAAAAATCAAAAGAAAACGGTCAGATCTATCACTTCAGCCTTTCAATTGGACAGCACAAACGTCCATCTCATACCACAGCAATCTAATCGTAGTTCAAACAATATTCATTTTAAATGCTTTCACTAACTTTTCAAGCATCTGATGCACATCCATAAAAGTTGTCATATTTATAAGCCTTGATAAACTAATGTCATCCTCGCCTCTGTATATATAAACACGTGCAGTATATATATATATATATATATATATATATATATATATATATATATAAAACAAAACAACATTACCTTGATAGAATCATCAAAACGTGTGGGGTAAGTATAGTTTTCCTCTTGTCTCTTTTTATTCATAAAGTGGAGGTAACTGAATTCGAGTGATGGAATTCAAGCCATTGTCCTAAAGAAATGCACTCTGATCTCTCTCTCGAAACTCTAACACATCACTCAATATGTCCTTGTCTTGACATATAAATGGCACTACTAATAAAAAAATCCGTATGATTTTTATGACGTACGAGACTTCAAATGGCATGTGACAAAATTTGGACCCAGTCGGATCATTAATTTACAAATTACAGTTATTTAAGTGAAGCTACTGTTGCAAATTTTCAAAATAATGAAAAAAATTCTGAATTTCGTGTTTTGATGAAGCATTACTTTCTGATGGGAAAATACTGTTCAAGCAAAGCAATGGTTTAATAAGCGCTATTCAGACTCTGCTCCGTCAGAAACAACTGTTAAGAGGTGGCATGCTGACTTTAAACGCGGTCGTACATGCACAAATGATGCTGAACTCACTGGTCGCTCAAAATCGGTGGTAAAGCAGCAGGTGAAAGCCATCCAAAGCGACCAAAGACGCAAACTTCAGCAGGCAAGTTTTTGTCCTCTGTATTTTGGGATGCGCAAGGTATTTTGTTCATCGATTAGCTTGAGAAAGGAAGAACCATCAATAGCGAATATCATATAGCATTACTGGTGCGTTTGAAGGAAGAAATCACCCAAAAAACGGCCACAAATGAAGAAAAAAGTGATCTTTCACTAAGACAACGCACCGTGTCACAAGTCGATCGCAACAATGGCAAAACTACATGAATTACACTTGAAATTGCTTCCGCATCCACCAGATTTTCCAGATATAGGCCCAGCAACTACAGGCTGTTTGTAAACCTCAACAGAATGCTCCAGGGAAAGAGATCTGGCTCCAATGAAAAAGTGATATCGGGAACTGAGGCGTATTTTGAGGCCAAAGACAAATCGTTCTACAAAAAATGCATCGAATTGTTAAAGAAGCATTGGAATCATCGTAGAAGGAGACTATGTTGATGAATAAAGTCGAATTTTGCATAAAAGTTGTTTTATTAGTTAGACCCGGAAGTTATTTAGTGATGTGTTATAACTACTGCCTCATTGCTTCCTGCTTCTCTGATTACTGGAAGACCTCTTCTGCAGCTCCTATTTTTAAAAACTCAGCTACACATCTTGAGGTTCTGGACAAAATCCAAAAGAGGATCTGTAACGTCGTTGATCCTGACTTGGCAGCTCAAATTCAGTCACTTTCTCACCGACAAGATGTACCTTCCCTCAGTCCACAAATATTTTCACGGATTCTGACGAGCTTCCGGGTGCAAATTTAGTATCTACGCATCGCTCATTCAGTAATAAATTAGAGCACTCTAACTACTGGCGTATGATACATAATACGGTAAAAGTGTGATTCCTTCTACCGAGCGCCCATAGCTCAGAGGTAGAATCGCCGACTGACGCCAGTTCGGTCAGGTTTCAATCCTGGGTAAAAGCAATCGGATGTCTAACCGTACTGATGAGCTGTGATACAGCGAAACAGATCTGTCTGCGGATCACTATATATATATATATATATATATATATATATATATATTAATGCACATTTGGGTAGATATCTTTCTTTTAAACGTGTTTCGTTAAAAACGACCGACTAGGAAGATTTTATTAATTTTTGATTTAATTTTTCTACCATTCTTAAATCTTTCCTTTTTTGCTTGATTCGAAAAAGATTCCTGTACATCAAAGGTTCAAACCTTGATCTACAAATTGCCCGATTTTGGTTGAATTCGCGTAAGTCGTCTCGGATGAGAAGAGTTCGTAAATTCTAAGCGTTTCGGTGATTTCTGCTGTAACCTGTAAATCGATTCGAAATATTTTTGCGTATAACAAAGGTTCATGTCATTATCCACAAGTGACCCAATTTTGGTTGAAATCGAACCAGGGGTTTCGAAGGAGTAGGGTTCGTTAGAATAAAGACACACACACACACACACACACACACACACACACACACACACACACACACACACACACACACATATCTAGTTGTATATATATAGATAGATTAAGAGGAAAGACTAAAGGATTTTTCATTGTTAAATTATAAATTCTTATCCTTTTAGAGCGCTTGAAATTTTGGTTAATATACTTGTCTTTCTTGCATCATTAGGGGAACCAAAGATTACTGTAGGAAGTTTAGCTTCTATTTTACGTTGAAAAACATTAATTTGTAAGTTCTTTAAAATAAGTTCTTTAAAAAATAAAATAATTGTCAAATTTTAATGAAACTTTCAAAGTTTATTAAAACATGAATAAATTGTTTTTAGAAATCTTTTCTCAGAAAATCTTTTTTCAAATCTTTTTTTTTATATGCGTTAACTTCCAATTATTTAATTGTAAAAATTTTTGAGAAATTAAATTGTGTCCCATTTAATGTTCATATTCATTAAAAGAAGAACTCCTTGAAGAATTTAAATCCTCATTTTCTTTCGTAAAACAGAACCATCAGTTTTCACAAATCTGCTCTGGATCGCAAAATAAAATGCTATAAAACTAAGGCATTATTAATTAGAACAGCTTGTTATTGCTTTTATGAATAAGATATATTACGGACACAAATTTCTTTTGGTGAATAATGAATTTTTACAAGAAAACCCTCGGACCCTGCAAATTACCGCCTTATCAGCCTTCTTCTGATCTTTGGCAAAGTGTTCGAAGCCATTATCAACGCCGAGGTGGTTCAGCATCTCACAGCACACAGGCTCCTCTCGGACAAGCAATATGGTTTCCGCTTCACCAGGTCTACTGCTGATATGCTAACGACCATCACAGAGTACATATACCAGGCGCTCGACAGGAATGGCGAAGCCCGAACCGTTGCATATCTAAGGCGTTCGACAGAGTTTGGCATGCTGGCCTTCTATGCAAACTGCGGAGCTATGGTATAACTGGACATTTGTTTGAACTAATTCAGTCATTCCTCTCTAACCGCACAATGAAGGTGGTATTAAACGGACATGCCTCCCAGAACTATCATACAAACGCAGGTGTCCCCCAAGGCTCCATCTTAGGTCCTACACTCTTCCTGATATACATTAATGATCTCCCTGATTCCATAAGATCCCAAGTAGGTTTGTACGCCGATGACACCGCAGTTTACTCTCGCCTCGACCAAAAATCTGGTGTAGGCGTCAAAGCTAACCTCGCAGCCGAGATTGAAAAAGACCTCCAATCTATAGTGGACTGGGGTAAGAAATGGCTAGTAAATTTTAATGCTTCTAAAACGAAGCTACTCTCAATTAACCATCATCGACAATCTTACCTACCTCCCATTAGCATGGACCAGGCTTGCCTCCCAGAGAATAAAACACTACGCCTCCTTGGTCTCACACTTTCAGCGGACCTCAAATGGAATGACTATATCGAATCCATTGCTAAATCCGCTGCTATGAAAGTCGGTTCTCTGTGTAGGGCCCGGAAGTTTTTTCCGTCTAAATCTATCCTGCACATATATAAATCTACCATCCGCCCGTACATTGAATACTGCTGCGATATCTGGTCGGGTGCCCTTGCTATTCTCCTCGGGCTTCTCGATAAGGTACAGAGGAGGGTCTGTAATGTGATAGATACCGACTTGGCAGAACGCCTGCAGTCTCTCTCCCACAGGCGCGACGTGGCTTCCGTGTGTCTCTTCTATAAATACTTTCACTGCTTCTGCTCCGATGAACTTAGATCACTGGTGCCCCCTAGATACGAATTTGCACGAGATACTAGATTAGCAACTAGATCCCACCCTTCTACAGTGAAACCGATAAAATGCAACCGAAAACTTCTACTCCAATAGTTTCTTTCCTCGCACTTCCCGACTGTGGAATTCCCTTCCACACGATTGCTTCCTCGACGGCTACAATCTCCAGGAGTTTAAATGTAAGGTCAATAGACATCTCCTAACACACTAACTTGCTTCCATTCTATCAAACACTCTTCCCATCCTCCCAACCCTCATCCTCGGTATCCTTACCCATCTATCACCTTCCTCCTGACATTCCCTATGTCTAACCACTCCTTCTCTTTACCTTCCCCTATGTAGCCCCATGCTCAATAGTGGCAGTGGAATGTCTTGCTTGGGGTGAAATGATTAAAAAAAAATATTATCATTTACTTTTTTAAAATTCAATTAGAATAATTTATAAATTTTCAAATATTTTACATTTCTACATTGCTTTGTCATCGTATTAATTAAAATCATATTTATTAATAAATGATAAAACTTTAAACAATTCATCAAACATCTATATTCTAAAAAGAATTTTGAATTTTTATGTGTATAAACGTGCCTTTTCTTGTAGATACGGAAGTTTATGCATGACATTACCAAAAATTAAGAGCGATAACTCTAGGAATTTTCAATCCAAAATTCAATAAAGCATTAAATTACGGAGAATATTTTCGTAAACTTTTAAGATTCCTGAGTACTTAAAAATTATATTAAAAAATTGCTCTCATTATATTTTTTAAATATTTTTACAGATATAACCACCGTAGAAAAAACATTACATAAACTTTCATCTGTCATTTGATCTGTCAACATGCCATCAACTGAAATAAGCAGGGATTGTCGTTTTAAAAAAAATGCATTTTTGAGATATTTTAAAATAAAGCAAGTAATATTTGTTTCAGATCAGATTAATTAAATTAATTATTTTTCAAATAAAGTTTCAGAAAAGTATATTTTATCTTTTTTTAAAAAACTTATATTATGATGAAATATGGCTAACAGTCGATTTACTAAGCGCCGCTTAGATGTGGCACAAGGCCGAAAGTATGGGTACCCAGTGAGGATCGATCTCACTTCTCAACTAACCATTACACTACGCCAAGGTACCCCAATCCGCTATTTTAGAAAAAGAAGTCCTTCCAGTGAATTTAAATTAGTTTTTGAAACACAGCAAAGCATTTTACTTATTGGAAATGTTAAATTTAATCCATTAGCTTGAAAAGTTTCAAGAAAGTTTTTGTTTTTAATTTTAAAATATTCATTTGAAACTGAAGGCATTTTTTTTTCTGTGGAGGTGCTTAGTTTAATCAGTCAGTCAGTTAAGTGCCATACGTGACACACGCTTGGGCGATCATGTCTCGATAGAGACATGACTGAATGGGCAGAAGGTTATCTCGCAGTAGGTTGCCATTGTTTTCTGCGGTAGGCTGGTTGCCAGCAAATGCTACAGAACACAATCTGTCTTGTTATTTAACCCATAACTAGAGGGAAGAGAGGGATTAATACCGTTCGCAAGGGTATTTGTGCGTAAGTGAACGCAAGGAATTCAATTGGAATTCGAACGCGGCTCCCCGATTTCTCGTTCCGAGCCGATAACCACTGCACCACAACGCACAACATTTGATAGGTATTCCTTATACAATCCAAAGAATAAGCTATGTTATTGGACCTCACCTGGGGTTTCGGTTTCAAACACTTTCTTACCGCAGTAAATTAGCTTCTCCGTGATTTCATGATAATTTTTACATGAGCATTTTGCTATCGTACCTAGACTATAAATTTAAGTACAGTGCTAGACCGACAGAAAAGTCTCAATTTACGTTTGAGATGACTAGATTTAACGTAAGTTCTATCCCAACAATTTATTTTCTTATAATTCTTACTCGTTGAACTCTCTTCTGGCTCCACGCTTTCCTGCTAAATTTGATCTTGAAATTTTAATGCAACATCAACCGTTATCTACTGTCTTCCTGATTGAACTTCTAGCGTTCTCACTCTTTGATAATGTTTCTGTTTTCTATTTCTCCTGCATTCACTAAACCCCTTGGTTCTTGGTGATTAATATATATATATATATATATATATATATATATATATATATATATATATAGTGTATCGAAGCAGTAGATAATTTTCTAAACATATATTGTTAAATATATTTGACGATGGATGCCTTTATGTTAACGTCCTTGTAGACCATTCGCTACCAAGGCTGTAGACTGAGTCTGTTCTGTTATTTATCAAAAGATGGGGGAAAAATGGGTTCATACCTTTTCCAAACGTTTTAGCATATAAGGGAATGTAATGAACTCAACTGAAATTCAAAATTGTCTCTCCACTTACGCTATCCAATCCAATCAACATATATATATTAATGGGTAATGATATCAAATCCATAAACGGAGAGGATAATCAAAATAGATCTTTTAAATATAAAATATCAAAGAGATAGATTCATACTGAGAGCTCATGGGTACTAGCCAGAGCAATAGGCTATACATCAAAGAAAAACTCAACGCATAATCGAAAACGATTATAAATTGTAATTTATTTCGACGAGTAGCCGCCTCATCAGAGAACAGATCACATATGGTTTAATTTTATCAGAAAAATCAAAAAACAGGATGGATATATATATATATATATATATATATATATATATATATATATATATATTGTAAAATTGGTTCCGAAATGCGAAAATTTGTGTGTAGTGATACTATGCTTTTATAAACCATTGTAACAAACATTACAATATAAAGCTCTACGTTGTATCGAGCACTCTTTATAAAAGCAAATGCATGAACAGTGGGTTTAAAACCTGCGTGTTACATAACTTTCTTACACTATATATATATAAATATATAGCCTCTGAGATTTGAAAAAGAAATCACGCGACCGAGAGCGCGGGAAAATTTACTCGCCCCAAGATCATTTTACTCGACCGACTCCATTTTCTTAACAGTTGCCTTACGTAAACATAGCGTGAATCGCTGACGGAAAACAAAAAATGAAATTTGAATTAAAATTTTTAACGTGTTAAAATGGATTAAAAATTTTAAAAACAATAACAAGAAAATTTGATTTTTCCACTTAATAATAGCAATAAACATTTTAATGATAAAACTGTTTTTATTAAGTTTGAGCCCTTTTAACATCATAATATGCTGTCTTCTTTTTTCTTTTTTTTTCTTTTTTGACAATTGAGTGGAGGTACCTAAATTCTCAACGATTTTCTATTAAAAAAATTACTTGTATAATTTGTTTTTCGGCTCGTGGTTAAAAGAAGTATGCGTATTTTTTTTTCTTTCTATCAAATGTTCGTTTTTACATTTCGTAAGCGGGTAGGAAATATAGGAGAATATTTTTCCAAGTGAGCGTCTTTAATCTGGGTAACAGAGACATTTTGGCTCCACTCTGGAAGCGTTAATTTAACGAATGTTTGCATTGACCGGGACGACAAAAGCCAAGAGTTCAATAATGTGATTGTAGGTCATTCTAAGTAACTTGTGAATCTTCAATGGCATACTTTTGGGTTATAAAAGATTTCCTTTTTCATTGCAAGATGTTTAATCTATCGCGGGCGAGTAAAGCAGTAAACTTTAATCGCCCAATTAAGTTTTTAATCGTCTGAGCCGATCGGGCGAGTGAAATCTCAAAGGCTGTATATATATTTATATATATATACTGAAATACGTATATATGCCATAAGAATTAGAATAGATGCATAGTATCGTTTCGGACGCCTACTAGCATGACAAAGTGAAACAACTGGATACGTATTGATTCCTGGAGAGTTGTTGAGCCATGTGCTCTTGACAGCTGTCTACACCTCACTGATATGTGTAGGCGTAAAATGATACGCGTTTAATAAATGCTCGACAAAGCTCATGCCGACTAGTGACCACACTTTCGTCGAAAATCTCCAGGAAGCTCCTCAATCCACTTCTGAATTCGATGACACAGTGCGTTATTCAACTGGAATATTTCATCGTTATTGGGAAGGGCATGAGCTTCTATCTATACATTTTGGTTTCTCACTATCATTTAAATATCGTCGTTCAACCAACAATCTCTCGAGGTTGTCAAAAGTCTTATATGACATATTTTCTTTAGTTTGCTTAAGTTTGAGATTTGTTTAACGGCATATCAACACCTCTATGGGTTATCTAAACTTATTTATAAATGGAACTTTGTCTGTGTGTGTGTGTCTGTGTGTGTGTGTGTCTCCATTACCTATAGACTCTGAAACGGCTGAAATGATTTTCTTGAAAATTTACACAGTTGCACTGTAAGCGTCTGCGAGTGTTCTTAGCTAGGTTTTGTGTCGAGGTACCCCCGATAAATATCGAAAATCGATAATCGAAAAAATCGGGTTATAGAAGGAGTGGTCCGATTTGAATCAAATTTCATGCACTCATAGACAAAGATATAAGAAACGATATTCAGAAGTTTCATGGTTGCAGTTCTTACAATAGTGCAGAAAATCGATAATATATATATATATAAATCGATACCAGGAAATGAAAATTTGACTTACATCCATTCATTTTTCTTTCAGTCTACGGTTTCGCTTTAACTGGAAACAACTATTGCTTTTTAGTCTTTCGTGCCAACGTCCAAAGAGTGTGAACTCCAGGACCATGGATTAGTTTTAAAGCTTTCATTACACCCGAGCAACCCCGGGCTATACTGCTAGTTTAATGATAACAAGGCAGTTTTAAGGTATTTTTGAATGTAAGAAGGTTGATTTAGTCAGATTAAATGTTTTTTATTTTAGAAACTGAAAATGTCTTCTAATTTTGTTTTAAAAATGTATTGCTGGTTACAATTTATTTTTATTCAAAAATGTATTGTTGGGAATATTTTTCATTCAAAAATGTATATTTTTCTATAAAAGTCTATTCGTATACTTGCATAGTGTTTTGACCCCAGTTTGGGGCTTAACTATTTGCCCATAGCTGAGACCCTAACAGGTGCTACCACTCCGGCTCAGGGTGGACCGAACTCACCACTGTAGCGATCCTGGAAACCCTAAACATTTGGCCATGTGTCGTATGTAGTTATGATTAGTTGTTATTGGCACCTGCTTGCATCTAGTCATCGGGTTTGTCATCGACTCTCCTTATTCTCTTTCTTTCCCCTGTTGGTTGAGGCTGTGATGGCTCTGAATCAAAGAGAGTTTGATGAGGCCCTTCGCGTGAATTTGATTTTGGTGGACAGCTCTGCATGATAGAGGAGCCCACACACTTGGTAAGAAGTGCTTCCTTCGCGACTCAAAAGTGATTGCAACAAGCGAGATCTGGCAAACCTTGGATTTATCAGGTTGTCGATTGTTTGGTTTGTCAAGGTTACGCCTCCCCCACCCCGACAGGCACTGCCCATTTCCACCGAGGTTCTATGGCAAGAAAGAATATTCTGTTCTTCACATAACATTCATTACGGTATATTGTAATAATTGTTCTATTTTATTATTTGTTAATCTCATTGTGATAAATACAACGGTAAGAACAAGCCTTCACTCCGTCACATAACTTTTATTACAGTATATTTCTATTGTTATATACTGCCGCTGTTGCTGGAAAACCACAATCATTATGACTGACAACGATGAACACGTACACTACGGGTCATAATTATTAGGCCACCCTAGTTTTTTTTAAAGAAATCATGTATTTCGTACTATTTTTAAGTGGATAATTCTAAATGAAAATGGAATGTTTTTGTTATTATAACTTTGTAATATCTTACAAGGCAAGAAAGCAAAGATAAACTCATCCGAATCAACCTAAATTTTCTTCATTCTTTCATTGATGAAACTGCAATATAGGTAATGATTGAATATTTATAAACTCATTTGATGCACATTTTATTGTGAAATATTAACAAAAGAACCATTCTATTTTCATTTACAATTATTCACTTGGCAATAAATACTAAAAAATAGTATGAAATACATCGTATTTTAAAGCACTTATCAATCATATTTTTGTCGGATCAGGGTAATATATTACACGCCTTGCTATCATATTTTTCAAAATGTTTGTATATGTACAGGTTAAATGCATTTATCTTCCGCCAGAAGCGCATTTCCACCTTCAACTTCATATCCCCTGTCAACTTCATTTCCACTGTCAACTTCATATCCCCTGTCAACTTCATTTTCCCTTGTCAACTTCATATCCCCATTCAACTTCATTTATACCGTTACCTTCATATCCCCACTCAACTTCATATCCACCGTCAACTTCATTTCCACCGTCAACTCATTTCCACCGTCAAATTTATTTCCACCGTCAACGTCATATCCCCTCTCAACTTCATTTCCACTGTCAACTTCATATCCCCTGTCAAGTTCACATCCACCGTCAACTTCATTTCTCCTGTCAACTTCATTTCCCCTGTCAACTTCATTTCCACTGTCAACTTCTTATGCTCCAACAACTTCATTTCCCCGTCAACTTCATATACACCGTCAACTTTATATCACCCGTCAGCTTCATATCCCTCGTCTACTTCATATCCACCGTTATTCTCCACGTATGCTCTCTCAGCCAGGCGTACTACTTTACTATTGAGTTCGAATAAGCCACATCTCTTAACTCTACGTTTAAACTCTGCACAAAATTGGAAAAAGTAAGTAATTTTTTTTTAGCTAGCAACTTTTTTTATAATAATGACAAAAGCAGAGTACACACGGGTAAAAAAAAAGTCACCTATCATTCCCTAATGTCGTTTGTTACCACGGTCATGGCATCCAGGTTCATAATCAATCTATTTTATTTTTGTTTTATTGTTATTTTTTAGAAAGACAACAAGTCACTGTATACTAAATTGTTGAAGTTATATAACCTGGGTACTAACGATCGTCTGGTTATCACCGACATTAACACTGGTGTGGAGTAATGGTCAGTCAGAGAGATATTGCGCACATGCAAGAGAGCTAACGGAGAGACGTTAGTCAGCAGGAGTTCTCTCCCTCTCTTTTCTCTCTCTCTCTCTCTCTCTCTCTCTCTCTGTTCTCTTCTCTTCCCCGCGTCTTTTTTTCAGTTTCCGGCTAGAAACCTCAAACTAATATAAGCCCAAACACCCACACAACTATGCCCCTTCGAGCTGTCGCATAATTGACGTCAATCATATCTTTGTCGGCTAATCCATTTCAAGCATTTGTAGTTACAATCTGCCGGAAAATATTTTTATCAATGACATTTTTGTCGTCTCTACCTGTGTTTTCGACCGTTGATGTCAATCACATCTTTGTCGCCTATTGCCTGTGTTTCTGTTTTTGACGTTGCTCCTCGTCGTCACAATCCATGTCCGGAATTTATTTTTGTCAATGATATTTTTGCCGAGTCAAAAGTAATATATTACACTAAAACTGATATATTTTATCGTTAGTTAATATAATTGTGACAAATAGGAGCTACGGTTAGAACGATCTTTCACACCGTAATATAACTTTCATTATTATAATAGTTCTATTTTATTATTAATCAATCTCATTATGAGATCAATTCCAATACAAAGTCTGACATCTGCCTGTCATTTTCTATCTTCTCTCTAAAACTGACAATTTTCTTTTTCGTAATACTTTGTTTAGCTTTTAGAAGGCATTTTTTGCTATTCCAATACGACTTCTGATATCTGGCTGTCATTTTCTATCTTCTCTTCTAAAATTGACAATTTTCTTTTTCGTAATATTTTGTTTAGCTTTTAGAAGGCATTTTTTGCTATTCCAATACGACTTCTGATATCTGCTTGTCATTTTCTATCTTCACTTCTAAAATTGACAATTTTCTGTTTCGTAATACTTTTCTTAGATTTTGGAAGGCATCTTTCACTATTCCAATACACACTCGGATATTTTCTGTATTTGCTTGATTTTGACATCTCCAGTTTGTAGCTGTGTTCATTTCAGAAGTGTCTTCAATAAGCATCTAAAACGTCCTTGGAGTTTCCATTATAATTCTATCTTTCTGCCTTCTCTCACCTCTCGTACCAAAACCCGGATTAACCAACAACTTAAACAATAATCCTAATCGGATTTTTGCTGATAATTGTGTCTAGGTTATGAGCTAAAGACGTACCCCGTTCTTGTTTACGTTACAGATGAACGCCAAAAATCGATGTAAAGTCAATAATCATATTTTTGTGGTGCAGTCGATATCGACTCGGAATGACAAATCGGAGAGGCGAGTTCGAATTCCAGTTGAATTCCTTGCATTCACTTACGCTCAAATACCATTGGGAAAGATATTAATCCGTCTCTTCCCTATAATTATGGGTTAAATAATAGGACAGATTGGGTTCTATAGCCTTAACTGGCAACCAGTCTACCGCAGAAACTAATGGCAACCTACTGCGGCACAATCTTCTGCCCAGTTAGTCATGTCTCTTTTAGTAGTGCAGTGGATAACGGCTTTGAACAAGAAATCGGAGAGCCGAATTCGAATTCCAGGTGAATTCGTTGCATTCACTTACACGCAAATAGACTTGCAAAAGGTCTTAATCCATCTTTTGTCTCCAGCTATGTATCAATTAACAGGAGAGTTTGGATTCTATAGCCTTGGTAGGCAACCAGTCTAGGGCAAAAAGTAATTGCAACCTACTACCTGAAAATATTTTGCATAGTCAGTTATGTCTCTTTCGAGACATGTTAGCCCAAGCGTGTATCACGTATGGCACATAACTGACTGACTAGTGGTGATGGAAGTTTCCTTCCAAACATTTTCTTTAAGGTAGTGTGAAGGCACGTTGGAGTAATGCTCGTAATTAGAAATCGGAGAGCTGAGTTTGAATTCTTTACCATTACATATACTTACGTACTAATACTCTTGGAAAAGGTAAGAATCCTTCTTTTTCTCGTAGCTAAAATAACAAGACAGCCGGGATCCTATAGCGTTGGATAACGATACTGGGTACCTCCACACTCACTCACCATCAGTGAGTAAAAGAGAACCACGACGCCATTCACTCCGCCAGAAATTTGGAAACGGCATACTGTATTGCTTGGCAATCGTGCCGGAAACTCCAATACGAACATTTTAGAGTCTTTGATTGTCAATCTATGGGCAGTTCAGAGAATTCGGAGAGTGATGAATATCCAATCAACACCATGGTGTTTAGAGTGATCCCTAGTTATGCCTTCATTCATATTTCCATAGGGTCACATACTCAACACAATGTTGCTCTGGCTCAAGAGGGTGGCTGCTGGAAGATCCTATGACTGGAAACAGAACTCTGCACAATGCCACACAAACAGGAGAACCCAGTGCTGGCTGTCAGATAATTTCTACGACCATATCACTCATCTGACCACCAAACTCTCCGGACAGCAAGCCCCTTAATTATTATTATTATTATTATTATTATTATTATTATTATTATTATTTCGTTTCCATCCTTTCCAAAACCTCATCATTGTTCACATGTTCGATCCATGATATTCGCAGCATCCTTCTGTATAACCACATTTCAGTTGCTTCAAGTTTTTCCTTCATCTTTGATGATATTGTCCAACATTATCCATGCGCCGAATTATTTGAAGTGTTTAATATTTACTCATTCTACATAATGTTACGAAGATGCATTTATATATAAAAATAATCTTAATAATGTCAAAAATTTGTAGTAAAGAACTCTCTTGAGTCCTACTTGTTATTACAAACAAGTTTTAATTCATGAAGTAGTCGTAAAAACAGAGAAATTAGGAATATAACGTTTTGAAAGATGCCAGAATGTTCCAGTAAAATCGAGAGAATTCTATAAAATGCAAATTAGGTGTTAACCTCTATAAAAATATGTTTTGGGAAGAGAGTAGTTAGTTGTTAAGAGGATTTTATGACATTATCAACTTCGGCTTTGATTCAGGGTTTATATCATATATATCGTTATATCGTAAGAATCTCTAAGAAAAGTCACTGACCAACTAAAACCTGAAAGACAATCTCATGGAACTAAAAGGGTAAATAGATATGTTTGACTCTTTCATTGACCACACTTAAAATTATTCATTCTATACACATTTGAGGATTTCCAAAAAGTTTAGCACCTAAATTTCTTTGCTATCTTAACTAGGTAAAGATACTGACCTTTCCTCCCCTTTCGTAACACGTCGCCTCTCAGTAGTAAACTCTGTTTTTTTTTATGCAAAAACTGTATATTTGTAAATATTTTATTGAATATTTTGGTAAATTAAATATTTGTCTGTGATTTATCTCTGAGTTTTGGTCAATCATTTTTTTTTCTTTTGTTACACTTAACACGTAACAATACTGAAACTTTATGATAGAATCAGAGTCGGTTGGTGCCATCACTGTTTTAATTCCAAAATCACATATTATTTTGAACTTCAAGGTTGAAAGTGTATTCTTAAAGAAAGCACGTATATAATTGATTAACAATATTATGAGGTGGATTTAAATCAATATTTCAATTCTTATCACCTGATAATTTCACGAGTTCTTTTCACTATCATGCAAGGATTGTTATAATCGACACGTTTCCTCGGCTTATCGTTTATCCTGAAATAATTAACGAATGAATTCTTCTCTAAAGAAACTCTATACAGATCGATAGTTACCTAAAGGCATTCATAAGTGCCATATCCGGCCACTGTGTAAGTGATAATGAATCTCCACGGCTACACTTTTGTTAATGTCGGCAAACCAAAACTATTCTTGGGAAAAGTAGTAAGATACCGTCTCATTGCTTTTTCTAAGGTTTTGAATTCAGAGATGTCCTTGTAGATTCGTTGTTCATCAAATTTAGGTGGCTGAAGCTGTTCTGCTATTTAATCCATAGCTGGAGGAGAAAGAGATAAATTCATTCCTATCTGATATGTATTGGTACGAAGTGAAGAAGACAAACTATTTCAGCGAAAATTATATATATATATATATATATATATATATATATATAGTCATCCACAAACAGATCTGTTTCGCTGTATCACAGCTCAGAAGTACGGTTAGACAGCCGATTGCTTTTTACCTAGGATTGACACCCGACCGATTGGCGTCAGTCAGCGATTCTACCTCTGAGCTACGGGCGCTCGTTAGTGTTAAATATAAGAGACAATGAATGTCTATTATGCTTAATCATGAGCCGTTCTAAACATCGTATTTTGGCTTTAATTTCAAGTGAAAATAAAGATAAAAATTCTCTAACATTTGGATAATTTTTTATTAAGTTGGTTCTAAGCTACACACACACACATACACACACACACACACACACACATATATATATATATTAATACAGGTTTCATTGAATAATATAGACAAGTTCTGTCTATTTATTTTGTGTAAGATCCGTTCGTATGATCTGATTAGCTTGATAGTGTTGTCATGGAAAGACGACAACAAATCGCAATAATTGTTGATTTTTTTATCAGGTCTGAGCTTTCGGCTTACATAAGCCATTATCAAAGGATGAACATTTAATGTTCAGTGAACATAGAACATTTAAATTATTATTAATAGAGTGGAGTTATATAGAGAAAATTAGACAGGTCCATTTTTTGTGTCGCACATGGCTGTAGGCCGAGAAGGAATGGTGGTAGTGGGTTTTTGGTCAATTGAGTGTATAAACCTAGCCTAAATAAAATAAATTTCGACACCTCTACTAACATACTTCAATGCCTATAATCAACGGGAGAGGTCATAGTTATTATACTTACACCCTAAGTTTGAGTCTATCTGTTGGGACAGCGCACAAAATTGTCCATGATGACCTTGCCTACTCGAAGGTCAGCTGCCGATGGGTGACAAATATGCTTACTGCAGAGCACAAACGGTGCAGACCATCAACGAGCTGGGCTTGGAACTGCTCCCTTACCCCCTTACAGCCAAACCTTGCCCCTTCAGAATTCCACTAGTTTGGTCCCTTGAAAACATTCACGAGAGGTACGAAGTTTGAAAGTGTCGAGGAAGTGAGCAAGTGGCTGAGACTTCAGTCCAAAGATTTTTACGCTGAGGGAATACGGAAGCTTGTGCACAGATGGAAAAGTGTGTGACACTGCTGGGAGACTATCTATATTAGAAGCCTTTATACCGACCCTCGTAGAAGTCCTTTTACTGAAAAATTCATCTTATTTATTTAATGACCCTCGTAGAAGTCCTTATACCGAAAAATTCAGCCTTATTTATTTAATAACCCTCATCGAATTCTTGATCCCGAAAAATTCGCCTTATTAGTTGAATGACCCTCGTAGAAGTCCTTATACCGAAAAATTCACCTTATTTATTGAATGACCCTCGTACTTATAGATTTTCTATGTATCTTTTTGTGACTATTTTCTGACCACAGTGAGCTATAATAAGTTTTTAGCCACTCTTGATTACAGCAATTCTGCCATGTGTAATAACGTCTCTCTTTTTAAAAAAAATTTTTTTGCAGATAATACCATGTTAGTATCAAGCTATTCTCATCTATGAACGATAGATGACATATTTTGCAATGAAAGTTCGCGGAAGTAAAGAAATTGATGAGTTTCAACGAAAGCAAATAATACGATGGCGTCAGTGTGTCAAGTCAGAGAAATTGCTAGTTGTTTTTCCAGGTTAATCATGAAACGGTTAATAATATTGTCAATAAATATAATGAAGAAGACCATCGTTGTGTGAAAGACAAGAAGACCAAAGCATCGTGTCTGGGCGAATAAAAAAGGGTGCTGAAGAAGGAAGTCAATAAAAACCGTCGTCAGAGCAACAAAGATGTCGCCAACAGCATGGAAATGTCGACATATGCAGTAAGAAAAACTCTGAAAGAGCGAGGCTATCAAAGAAGAGTTACAGGAAAGAAGCCATCGATTTCAGAGGTTAAACAAGAACAACCGTATGGACTAGACGAGAGAATTTGGAAGCAAAGATTATGAGTTTTGGCAGTCTGTAATTTGGTCAGATAAAAGTAAATTAAAATTTAATTGCAATTTAATTTTGAAATTGGATGTAGTTTATTCTCCTGCCTAAAATCTTTTCTTGGGCCAGTGTCTATCCATAGAGGTGTTTATCTATTGTTTCCTTAGGAAATTTTCTCTTTCTACTTTTCTCATATTCCTTACTAATAATACTCAGTTTATAGTCGTTACTATCATCATATTAATTCTAATAAGCCTATAGTCACAGATAGTATCTGTCTTACTTGAAAGTTCCCATTTCTATCATTACCTCTTTGCAAGTCATTGTTATTATTACTTGATACTCGTCATCTAATATTCATACTTATTATTAATTATTATTACTTGATACTCGTCATCTAATATTCATACTTATTATTACTTGATACTCGTCATATAATATTCATACTTATTATTACTTATTATTACTTGATACTCGTCATCTAATATTCATACTTATTAATTATTATTACTTGATACTCGTCATCTAATATTCATACTTATTATTACTTGATACTCGTCATCTAATATTCATACTTATTAATTATTATTACTTGATACTCGTCATCTAATATTCATACTTATTATTACTTGATACTCGTCATGTAATATTCATAATATAGTATGACTAAAAAACGTCCAAAACTTAACAAAAACGAAACTTATTCCATCAAAATGTTTATATTATTATTAAGAGGAAAAATCAAATAATTCTTAATTATTTACAACAAATTTTAATCCCTTCTAATTTTGGCATAAAATCTTGTTTTGGTTTGAGTTAGCGGGTAACCAAAACGTCATCACTATTTACAATGGTAAACGTAATGATGACATAACCCATTTTTTTCTGTCGACAAACACATTATTTTGGAACTTCTCGTAAAAATCAAGTAATTGTCGGATTTTAAAGAAAATTTTAGTACTCATTCACAAATGAATTAAAATATTTTTTAAATTATTATTTTTTTAAAACATTGGAATAAATATTTTTTTTAACTCTGTTACTTGTCCCTCCACATAAATCTATGAAATTTTAATAAATTTTAATTTGTTGCTGTCTATGATTTTATTAGTTAAACGTAGAACTCATTGAGAAATATAAGTGTACTTTTTTAAAAATTTGGCCTCTGTATCCGAAAATCTGCTCCGTAGAGTAAAATAAAGAGTGCAATAAAAATCTGATATTATTTAATTTGATAAGATTTTAATTGCTTGAATACATAATAAAAATTAAGGACATTATAGTGGGAAGAAAAAAATTTCGATTGCTAATTAAATTTTTAAAAGAATTGTTTACATTTTTTTATTGTAACAATTTATAAAATTCTAAAAATATTTTTAAAATCATCAATGATTTGTTGCAGTTAGATTTCTTAGTTAAAATTTGATGACTATATTGCCTATCAGAAATTTAAAAATATAATAAAAATCGTTTTGTCTTTATATTTTTTAAATATTTTAAATTTTTTTTTGCGTATTTGAAGCTTGTTTCTTCTTTTTCTATGGTAACTTCTATGCGCAAATTAAAAGGTCAGAGTTTCCTCTCTTACCCGAAAAAAATTTGTACAATTTTGCCAATTGTAAACTCCATACACTTCATCAAGAACCTGACAGATTAATTTAACATAAAATTTGCTAATTATCCAAAAATGTAAACTTGAAATTAAAAAGTAAAAACTCAAAAACTGATTTAATAGGTAGAATATTTGAGGGGAACGGCTATACCGTTTGTGCGTGTGTATCAAGGGGAAGTAGTTGTTTCTTTTAGCTTAAGTCTGAAAATACTGCTACTAATAATAATAGTAGAAAGGTCTATCGAGAAGAATGTATATTAATCTGTGTCAACGTATTTGAGCAGATATTTATTTCTATGTTTGCATGTAATCATCAATTCATTTCTTTTGTTTAGTAAATTAGGGTCATTTAAGTGTTTTAAGATAGGTAGCTTTTTTTCCAAAAGATATAAATTACATCTGTTTCCTGTTCAGTTACAAGATTTAGTTTAAGATATTCCAGGTAATAACTGAGCTTTTGATGTTGTTTTTTAATTGCCAAAAATGCCTGGATAGGGTAGTGCTGTTACTTAGTATTGCTTAATGTCATTTGATGATTGTAGTAACGAGATTGTCACAGTGGAATAAAAATAAAATTTATCATCGCATTCAGTATGAATGCTAGCTCTGTAAATTATACTTTCGGCTATGCATTGGACATTTAGTGGGCAGCTCTTTCTTTTTCGGCAGTTGCATTTATTTTGAGTAGTGTTACTATTATTTTGCAGTATGGATATGTGTTTATTTAATATAATACTGTTATGCTTTGATATATATTTATCGATATTCCTATCACAACTATAGTTAACCTTAACATTGTTTTTGCTAAAAAAAACTTTTTAGTGTAGGGGAATGATTGAAGTGCTTATTAATTAAATTAAGGAAAAAATATTTCTATTCATTACGACTAAAAGGTGGGTTAAACCATATGCTATTACGTTTGCGTTGTTTCGGCTTATTTTTACCTTCTTTGTTATCTCGCAGTAGGTTGCCATTGCTTTCTCCGATAGACTGGTTGCCAGCCAAGGCTATAGAACCCAGTCCGTCCTAATATTTAACCCATAACTGGAGGGAAGAGGCGGATTAATACCTTTCCCAAATGTATTTGTGCGTAAGTGAATGCAACGAATTCAACTGGAATTCGAACTCGACTCCCCGATTTGTCGTTTCGAGCCGATATTCACTGCACCACAACGCACATCCTTCGGTATGTGGTTTATTCTGGCCATTATTCAGGTCAAAGACTGCATCGAGGAAGTTAATCACTTTGACGTTAGTGTTGGTGGTAATATTTAGTTTGTGATCTTTAAAGAAAAATTATCAGGTCCTTTCTCAGTCGATCTTTTTGACATGGACCTTTTTTCCGAGCAAGGCGGTAACGCCACTGATGTGCAGGGGGCTACGTCAGAGTGAAAAGATTGGAAAAGAGAAAGCCGGAAACTACATCCTAAACAGGGAACAAGGGCCTCTTCACCTGTTCAATAGATGTGGGTGGAGTGTGAACCGGGTAATAGTTTAGTCTATCTACTCCAATTGAGTCTATCTACTCCAATTGCCTGTTTTTCGGAAGAGAATTATTCCGTCATCTTTATATAGTCAGGTGTTTTGTATTTGGAAGATGAACCTCAGTCTCCATAGTAGTCGTATTCCAACCAATTCACAACCCTTCGCAGAGTCATACCCACCCCCATAGCAACTCTAAAATCTGGGTTATTTCTTTTAGTTCACGGGAAACTATCATGAAATAGTATACGTTTTTGTGTGTATTTTATGATAGTTACGTTTCGGCAGCTGGGGCAATTATTTTTTACTAAATTTTGAGCAGTTCTTGGGTAATGGACGGGTAAAAGTGACGAATATCGAACTGTATGATTTTCTTTTTTATTTTAGTTTGTTTGTTTGTTTGTTTCGAGGTTTAACGACCTATCAATCCTTATGGGATCATTTAAGGTCATAACCAATGCTTTTTGGGTAAGGTTATTTTATTTTTACAACATTTTTCTTTTCGAGTATCAAGATTCATTGGGATTTGTTTTTAAGAGAAGGGTCCCCGGGTCCTACCCTTGTTATTTAACCCATAACTGGAGGGAAGGGCCTGATTAATACCTTTCCCAAGGGTATCAGGGCTTAAGTGAATGCAGGGTATTCAACTGGAATTCGAACTCGGCTCACCGATTTCTCTTTCCGAGTCGATATCCACTGCACCACAACGCACATCCGTCACTAAACGCTTACAGCTTTTTTTATTTTAGTGAACCATGCTAAAGCTTCAACCATGCTTCACCACTGGTTGATGCCTAAAGCATTTTCCGTGTATTTACACTCCCTTTCCAGGATGGGTTTGCTGATTTTACAGATATTGTTATTAGATGGATTGAGTAGTCGGTATTGGGGGTTGTTTAGGCAATTTTCTACCAGGTCTTAACCATGATGAATGTCTGTTGTTTGTGTAATTTGTGAATTTTATCATCCATTTTTAGTTCAGTAGCTATTTTACCTCCTTTTTTTCTTTGCTTCACTGTTGATGGCATTTTCCGAATTGCTAAACACCTCAGAATGCAGAGGAATATGCGTGTATAAACGAAGAATTAAGAATCTCTAAACTCGGATCTGCAAATTCCAATACAGTTTTATTTTGTTGAGTATTATTTTTCTTTCGATAGAAATAAATGAATTACAAAGATTCTTCTTCTTCTATGTGACTTGTCCCTTCCGAAAGTAGGCGATCATGGCCTTCCACGTTTCCCTATCCCTGGTGGCTCTGAGCACGCCTTCTCCTGTTACACCATGCCATCCTTGTTCCGTCATCTACCTGATTAGGTCCTTCAAATATGTTATCCGTTGCTTTCCCCTGTTTCTTTTTCCCTCTATCTGGCCTGTTAGTATCAGATTCTCCAGGCCCTCCTTCCTCATTGCGTGTCCCAGGAACTTCAGCAGTCTCTTCCTGATGCTCAGTATTAATTTCCTTTTTGTTTCCATCATTTCCAAGACCTCATCATTGCTCACATGCTCGATCAATGATATTCGCAGCATCCTTCTGTATAACCACATTTCAGTTGCTTCAAGTTTTTTCTTCATTTTTGATGGTATTGTCCAGCATTGACTACGAGAAAAATATCTTGTATATCTAAACTTATTTATAAATGGAACTTTGTGTGTGTGCGTGTGTCTGTGTGTGTGTGTCCGTTACCTAAGGACCCCGAAACGGCTGAACCGATTTTCTTGAAAATTTACACAGTTGTATTATAAGCGTCTGCGAGTGTTCTTAGCTAGGTTTTGTTTCGAGGTACCCCGGATAAATATTGAAAATCAATAATCGAAAAAATCGGGTTACAGAAGGAGTGGTCCGATTTTAATCAAATTTGATACACTCATAGACAAAGACATAAGAAACGATATACATAAGTTTCAAGGTTGCAGTTCTTACAATAGTGCAGAAAATCGATAATATATATATATATATATATATATATATATATATATAAAGGCAAGATACTGGGTCTGATCGAAATCAGTTTTTCAGCCATTTTATTTTAGTTTTTGCTTCGGGTTTGGCTCTAAGTAGGTATAATTGTAGTTCTTAGTCTCAACCATGATACCATTTACTCATAGAACTTATTTAGCCCTCAAAATTCAGTTTACGACGAAAAAAACTTATTTGATATGGATACCAGGAAATCAAAATTTGACTTTTCTTTGATTTTTCTTTCAGTCTACGGTTTCGCTTTAACTGGAAACAACTATTGCTTTTTAGTCTTTCGTGCCAACATCCAAAGAGTCTGAGCTCCAGGACCATGGATTAGTTTTAAAGCTTTCATTACACCCGAGCAACGCCGGGCTATACTGCTAGTGTTTTTTTTTACAGTACAACTGAATGAATTGCGTTAGCATATGATAAACTGGAAATGCGCTTATATGTGTGTAGATGTATGTGACACAAGTTTACATTGTTTTAACTATGTGCATGAAATTCCAGCTGAAATAAAGACAAGAAAGTTAGTTGCGACTCTTGATACCATGATAAGTCATATCTGGTCGGGTTCTCCTGCTATTCATCTCGGGGTTCTTGACAAAATCCAGAACAAGATAATAAAATCTGCCCCGAAGAGTAAAATAAAAAATGCAATGAAACTCTGATAAAATTTAATTTGATAAGCTTTTAATTGCTGAAATTAAATAATAATAATTAAGGACATTATAATCTGAAGAAAAAAAAATTGATTACTAATAAAATTTTCATAGAATTGTTTTCATTTTACTTCTTATCATAATTTTTTTTTTTAATCATATCACTCCGAAACAGGGAACAAGGGATGAGCCTCTACACCTGTTCAATAGACGTTGGTGGAGTGTGAACCGGACGATAGTTTAGTCTATCTACTCCAATTGAAAAAAAAGTGAGGATTGGAAGAGAAAACCGGAAACCACATCCTAAACAGGGAACAAGGGATGAGCCTCTACACCTGTTCAATAGACGTGGGTGGAGTGTGAACCGGGTGATAGTTTAGACTATCTAATAATTCATAAAGTTTTAAAACTATTTTTAAAATCTTTTAAAAAAACTGTTGTCCTTTTTTTAGTTAAGAATTGATGATTATATTGCCTATCAAAAAATAAAAAAATTAATAAAAAATTTTCCCACCGTATATTTTTTAAATAATTAAAAAAATGTTTTTGTGTGTAAATAAATATGTTCATTTAAGTACGATGTTCCATAGGGGTCATAACAAGTTTCCACAGGGGTCATATTTGTTTTAGAAGTTTACAAGTGTTTTGGATTATCCCCCTTACATGGAAAACAACAGAAACCGCGCTTTAATTTTGATTCAAGTCTCTTCAAGACGTTTATAAAATATATAATCGGTCCCGATTTGAAGTCTTGACTATAGTCACTTTCTCACCGACGGGATGTGGCTTCTCTCTGTCTTATTTACAAATATTTTCTCGGCTTCTGCTCTAACGAGCTCCATTCCCATGAATTTACTCGTGCAACTAGACTGGCAACTAAGTCCCACTCTTTTACCATCTAAATAGGCAAATGTGACCGTCACTTCTATAAGTTTCTTTTCTCGCACTTCCAGTCTGCGGAACTTTCTTCCACACGCTTTCTTTCCACAATCTAAAGGTTTAAGTGCAACGTCAATTGCCATCTTCTATCTCATTGACCCCTATCTCTCTTTTACACTTTCTTCGACATCCCTGTATCGTTTTCTCTCTCTCTCACTCCCCTTTTAAATATTGTCGATCATACTCTGAAGTGAGCCTCCAAAATTTTCTTTTTAAGAGATATTTCATCGTCTGCTAATTCAAAGAATACAGCACATATAACGTCGCTAGTTGGTTTATATATCAGTCAGTTAATTAATCGTCATAAGTGATACACTCTTTCAGAACTGGATTGATTAAGTAGAAGATTTTCCCGCAGTAACTTGCCATTACTTTCCGCCGTACACCAGTTGACAAGTAAGACTATAGAACACAATCGGTCCTGCTATTGAACCCATGGTAGAAGACCTTTTCCCAAGGCTGTTTGTTCATAAGTGAATGAAATAAATTCGACTGAAATTCGAACTCGGCTCTCCGATTTTTCATTACAAGCCGATATCCATTACACCACAACACATATCTTAATATATACAAAAATTTAAATATCTGGAGCTTGTCACTGTACAAAAATTGAGTTACTTTCTGTGAGCCGGTTTTTGTACCAAAAAATGAGTTTTCAGTGACAGTATTTAAATCTATAAGCATTTTCCAACAATTTGGAAACGGAGCTCCACACACACACACACACACACGCACGCACGCACGCACGCACGCACGCACGCACGCACACACACACACATACATGCATACATACATACATACATACACTTATGAATAGCTTCTAAGAAACGATTTGTTTTTCAAGAATTTTCGCCAAGTCGCGTCTCTGTCTTTTCCTTTTCTCTCTCCTCCTCTCTTGTTCCCTGTTCCTCTCTCTTTATTTTCCTCCCACTTACAACTTTCTTTCTTTCTTTCTTTCTTTCTTTCACTTGCCGTAAGACAAATACTGTCTTGTTGCCGACTTCTTGGTTGATTTTTCTCTCCATTTTTTTTTTAACCATTTTTCTGCATTTCAGCTTATGAATTGACTGGGGTGCTTGTCAGCTCACCGAGCAGCGTTTTGGGTGAGGTGATCAAGCGTTGAGTGCTCGGAGTGGATGCCAAGTTAGGGAGGTAAACGAACTGGAGGTCAGTCGGCGGATGAGGAGTGAGGCTGACTAGTTGTGACGGTTGATTGATAGTATTAGAGTGGACAGCAAGGGAACTTACCGTCCGTCGTTATATGTTTTGGAAAGATAGAAGAAAAAATGGTTAAGAGGCAAAGTAAAAAGAAAATGAAACAAAGGATAGCGAGGAAAGTTCTATGAAAAGAAGGGGTGAAATTACTGGATTTATAAAAGGAAAGTGGAAAAAGTTCATGGAGTTGGCATGACAAGTAAGCAAGATAAAAAGAGAGTAGGCAGTGAGGAAAGAAGAGCAGTTAAAAAAGAGAAAGAAGGAGCAAAGAAATAAAGGGATGGAGAGATAAAAAAAGGAAGGGAGAGAAGGTGGGTAGAAAAATAAGAAGGAAGGAAGAGGGGCAAAAGAAGGAAGGAGTGGAGGAAGAAAATGTTAAGAAGAAGGTAGAAAAAGAGGATGGGAAGAAGGAAGATAGGAAAAGAAAGAGAAGAAAGGGGAGAGAAGAAGATAGAAAGAAAAGAAATAAGGAAGCGTGTAGTTTAAAGAAGACATGAAGTAAAGGTAGGAATGACGGAAGATAGAAAAAGAGGAATGAATTGGGAAAGAAAAGAAGACAAGTGTAATAAAAGAAGGAAAGAGAGTATAAAAAAAAAACGAAAGGCATTAATTAGAATATAGAAAATAGTGAAGGAATGGATCAAGATGAGAAGAATGCAAAAAGGAAAAAAGGAAAAAGATTTTAGGAAAAGAACGAATGAAAATAAAATAAACGAATGAAAATAAAATAAACGAATGAAAATAAAAGAAATGAATGAAAATGTAAAATTAGCGCGAGAAAAGACTTAAATTCATTTTTCGAGAAAGAACAAGGGGAACATAAAAAAAAAAAAAGATATTGATGAATAATAAGTAAAAAGAATAAAAAAAAAAATTAGAAGCTGAAAAGGGACAGAAAAGAAAATAGCCGATATATAAAAAAAAAAAAACCACAACAACAAAAAAAAAAAAACAAGGAAAGAAATGAAGGAGAAAAAAATTACTCTGTGGAAAGCAAATGATAAAAAAAAAATCAAGAAAAAAAATCAAGAAAAAAAAATCATGAAATACAACGAAGCCAACATGAAGGCAAGATAGAATCGTACCCCTGACATCTGTCAAAAAACGGTGTTTATGCGAGAAGACAAGGAACACAATTTTCAGAGCGCACAGGGCTTGTATTTTGGGCAGGACCTAAGATATCAGCAGCCATCTTTATTTGAGCTGGGAAGATCGAATTGATCAGAATCTTCGACACTGATACGAAACAAAAGATCCGATCCACCAACTTAAAAATGAACAAAAAAAATATAAAATGGCGAAAGATTGGACAACCTGTCATAGCTGTTGACCGGACATGCCAACAGACTGATGACCATTGGTCTACGCATTTAGACGAAGGCTTTTAAGTTAGTCGTGCGTAAGAAACGCCGGCGCATAGTGGCGACGATACCACAGAGACGGATGATTGGGAAAGTTGGCATTTCCCAGAGTAGAACGAAAAAGGAATGAGAATGCAGGTGTATGGAATGGGAAATTTTTTTTTCTCTGGGGTGGGGATCTCTTTTAAGCAAGCTATTCTTTTTTTTTCTTTTTTATTAATTTTTTTTTATTAGTTATTTTCTTATTTTCCCAGCATTTGTTGATATTACGTAGAAACGACAGCTGCTGCGAAATTTCAAAGTGTTTACAAAGTGTTTACAATACTGATTGGCTTCTCGCCACCGCAACTTACATCCTCGAAACCGGGGAACGAAGACAACCCGGGTGCGTACCCTTTATACATACGTACTGTGATTCTTAGGATGTGGGTTGTGGGGCAATGGATATCGGCTCGCGATGAAGAGCCGAGTTCGAATTCCAGTTGAATTCGTTGCATTCACTTACGCGCATATACTCTTGGTATTAATCTATTTCTTCCCCACTTCATCTATGGGTTAAATAGCGGGACAGTTTGGGTTCGATATCTTTGGTTGGCATCCATTTTACCGCAGAAGGCAATCGCTACGGGAAAATCTTCTGATTCGTCAGTCACTGATCTCAAGAAACATGATTGCCTAGGCGTGTATCACGTATGGCAATTAACTGACTGACCGTGGTTCTTAAGAGATTTATAAAAAATTCCCGATCTTTCAAAAGTTGAAATTCATTTTATGTGCCGTAACCCTTTAAGACCTAACCGATTACGGATCTCCACATTTTCCTATCTTTTCTCGCTTTAATTAAATTTTGACTTTTTTTCATCCTTCTTTTTCCTTGTACCGTTATCCAAATTCTTATTTATGTACAGTGCTTTTTCAGGACACATAAGATCACGTTTCTCCCCAACTTCCTGTCTTTCGTTGCTCTAAGTAATTTTTAACTCTTTGCCAGCCATCGTTGTTTTGTTTTTTTTCTATCATCATTCACACAAACTTGTTAAGGCTCCAAAGAAGGATCTGTAATATGATTGGTCCCGACCTGGCAGCTCGATTCCGGCCCCTTTCTCACCGGCAGGATGTGGCTTCTCTCTGTCTCTTCTATAAATATTTTCATGGTTTTTGCTCTGACGAACTTAGGTCTTAGGTCACTGGTGCCCCCTCCACAAGAATTTACTAGGGCACCCAGACTGACAACAAGGTCTCACCCTATTACAGTTAGATCAAACAAATGCAGGCGACAATTATACTCCAGCAGCTTCTTTTCTCGCCTGTGAAACCCACTTCCATATAGTTGCTTTCCCGACGGCTACAACCTCCAGGATTTTAAATGCAAAGTCAATTCCAATCTCTTATCCACTTAACTCCAGCCCTTTCCACATCACCCCGTGTATATTGTTCTTTTCCTTTCTCTCTACCTTCGTAACAGTGTTCACCCCTGTGTCCACATCCTTCTCTAGCCCTTTCTTTTTCACCCCTTGTAGCTGGTTCGTCTTTCTCTTCACTCTTCCTTTATCTAAAACTTTAAATCTCTTATGTAGCCCACTGCAGATCAGTGGCGGTACCGCTTTGCTTGGGATGAAATTATTAAAAAGAAAGTACGTTACTTGATTGTTTCTCTTACATTCAATACGCCCTGTGTGTGTTAGATTCCCTAGGACCTCTTTCCTCATTACGTGTCTAGGACGAATGGTAGACTTATCAACATGTAAGATAGTTTCTGGAGAAAAATGCCTAACATGCTGAAGTGAACCAATTTTCTTATCAGGGGATCTAGCAGTTGATCAATATAAGCTTTCCTCTCTATGTCAGCAGAGAATGTTAGCCCGATAAAGCGCAATGGGTCACTAAACTAGAGGTTAGCATAGGAAAGCAGGGAGAGGTCTCTTAGATGATTAACAGAGATCAGTATAATTTTGGAGATGTTAAAATTTACAGGCCATTACTTGCCCAGTTAACAACAAACTGGAAATCGTTTTGGATATCAGCTGCCATTTTGATCTCATCAAATTGGTCAGACTTAAAATCGGGACAGGATTAAATGGTTGTGCCATTCGCGTAAATACCAAGTTGAGAGCTGATGGCATCAGGAAGGTCATTAATTCAAATCAAAAAACAAAGTAAGACCAAAAGTTAAGCTCTGCGTGGCACCTGAATTAGTACGAAAAAAATAAAATAAAATAAAACGAAATCTCAATCACATGACAGTCAGTCAGTTAAGTGCCATACGTGAAACACGCTTTGGCGATCATGTCTCGAAAGGGCAGAGGATTATCCCGCAGTAGATTGTCATTGCTTTCTGCGGTAGATTGGTTGCCAGCCAAGGCTATAGAACCTAATCTGTCCTACTATTTAACCAATAACTGGAGGGAAGAGACGGATTAATACCTTTCCCAAGGGTATTTGTGCGTAAGTGAATGCAATTGATTCAACTGGAATTCGAACTCGGTTCCTCGATTTCTCGTTCCGAGCCGATATCCACTGCACCACAACACACATCCCAATCGCATGTACAGCACTTTAAAGTATCTTAAAAAGATTTAAGCATTTTTAAATAAAGCCTGGATGGCACGTTCACGTTCCAGTGCACTGGAACATTTAATACTGCTACAGAAGGAAGTAAGAACAAATAATATTGGGACATATATGTTATTAAATGTGTAAAGGAAAAAGACTGCTATAAAAATGAATTTATTAAAACGTTTAGACAAAACAGAACATGAAACATCGTTTAACACCGGCAAGCGTCTGAATGGAGCTAAGTTGTATCTAAACCTACTTATAAATGGAACTTTTCTCTCTCTCTCTCTCTCTCCCTCTCTCCCCCCCCTCTCTCTCTCTCTCTCTCTCTGTGTGTGTGTCCGTTACCTATAGACTCCGAAACGGCTGAGCCAATTTTCTTGAAATTTTACACAGTTGTACTATAAGCGTCTGCGAGTGTTCTTACCTAGGTTTTGTGTCGAGGTACCCCAGATAAATATCGAAAAGCGATAATCGAAAAAATTGGGGTTATAGAAGGGGTGGTCCGATTTTAATCAAATTTGATACACTCATAGACAAAAACATAAGAAACGATATTCAGAAGTTTCAAGGTTGCAGTTCTTACAATAGTGAAGCAAAAAGCAAATCAATAATATATATATATATATATATATATATATATATATGAAAGGAAATATGTTTGTGTGTGTGTCTGTTTATCTGCCTTTATGTCTGTTTTTTTTTTTCAGTCCTTTTATTTTAGTTTTTGCTTCGGGTTTGGCTCAAAGTAGGTATAATTATAGTTCTTAGTCTCAGCCATGATAACATTTACTCAGAGGACTTATTTAGCCTTCAAAATTCAGTTTACGACGAAAAAAACTTATTTGATATCGATAGCAGGAAATCAAAATTTGACTTACATCCATTCATTTTTCTTTCAGTCTACGGTTTCGCTTTAGCTGGAAACAACTGTTGCTTTTTAGTCTTTCGTGCCAACGTCCAAAGAGTCTGAGCTCCAGGACCATGGATTAGTTTTAAAGCATTCATTACACCCGAGCAACGCCGGGCTATACTGCTGGTAGTACCTTATAAACGTAAATCTTTCAATCATATATATATATATATATATATATATATGTGTGTGTGTGTGTGTGTGTGTGTGTGTGTGTGTGTGTGTGTGTGTGTGTGTGTGACCCACTTAATTGATAAAAAAATTATTAGTTCAAAAATGGCAAACATGATACAGAGTATTATGCTGCCCTATCTGGAGGAATGAACTCTTCCTCTGTCAATAAATACTAACCTGCATGACTTCTGGGGATGCATTCAAGAGGTAGACTAAACGCAATCGCGAGACAGTCGTAAGGCAGTCGTGAGACAGTCTAGATGCAGTTGAAACGCAGCGTAACTATACTTTTCGGACGTACACTTCTATTTGCTGACTACTAACCACACTTACTTTCTACATATGTCCTATTTTTCTAATACACTGCTTGAACCTACATTCATGTTTCCGTGTCTTTCTTCCTGGCCCTAACACTCGTATTTGTATATATATTCTGTTATTCTAATACACTTTGTGAACATACATTCTTGCTTCCGTGTCTTTCTTCCTAGCCCTAACACTCGTATTTTTATATATATTCTGTTATTCTAATACACTGTTTGAACCTACCTTCTTGCTTCCGTGTCTTTCTTCCTGGCCCTAACACTCGTATTTGTATATATATTCTGTTATTCTAATACACTGTTTGAACCTACCTTCTTGCTTCCGTGTCTTCCTTCCTGGCCCTAAAACTCGTAATTGTATATATATTCTGTTATTCGAATAAACTGTTTGAACCTACCTCCTTGCTTCCGTGTCTTTCTTCCTGGCCCTAACACTCGTATTTGTATATATATTCTGTTATTCTAATACACTGTTTGAACCTACCATCTTGTTTACGTGTCTTTCTTCCTGGCCCTAACACTCGTATTTGTATATATATTCTGTTATTCTAATACACTGTTGGAACCTACCTTCTTGTTTCCGTGTTTTTCTTCCTGGCCTTAACACTCGTATTTGTATATATATTCTGTTATTCTAATACACTGTTTCAACCTACCTTCTTGCTTCCGTGTCTTTCTTCCTGGCCCTAACACTCGTATTTGTATGTATATTCTGTTATTCTAATACATTGTTTGAACCTACATTCTTGTTTCCGTGTCTTTCTTCCTGGCCCTAACACTCGTATTTGTATATATATTCTGTTATTCTAATAGAATGTTTGAACCTAAGTTCTTGTTTCCGGGTCATTCTTCCTGGCCCTAACACTCGTATTTGTATATATATTCTGTTATTCTAATACACTGTTTGAACCTACCTTCTTGTTTCTGTGGTTTTCTTCCTGGCCCTGACACTTATATTTGTATATATATTCTGTTATTTTAATATACTCTTTGAACCTAGCTTCTTGTTTCCGTGTTTTTCTTCCTGGCCCTAACACTCGTATTTGTATATATATTCTGTTATTCTAATACACAGTTTGAACCTAACTTCTTGTTTCCGTATTTCTATTCCTGGTCCTAACATTCGTATTTGTATATATATTCTGTTATTCTAATACACTGTTTGAACCTACCTTCTTGTTTCCGTGTCTTTATTCCTGGCCCTAACACTCGTATTTGTATATATATTCTCTTATTCTAATACACTGTTTGAACCTACCTTCTTGTTTCCGTGTCTTTCTTCCTGGCCCTAACACTCGTATTTGTATATATATTCTGTTATTCTAATACACTGTTTGAACCTACCTTCCTGTTTCCGTGTTTTTCTTCCTGGCCCTAACACTCGTATTTGTATATATATTCTGTTATTCTAATACACTGTTTGAACCTACCTTCTAGTTTCCGTGTCTTTCTTCCTGGCCCTAACACTCGTATTTGTATATATATTCTGTTATTCTAATACACTGTTTGAACCTACATTCTTGTTTTCGTGTCTTTCTTCGTGGTCCTAACACTCGTATTTGTATGTATATTCTGTTATTCTAATACACTGTTTGAACCTACATTCTTGTTTCCGTGTCTTTCTTCCTGGTCCTAACACTCGTATCTGTATATATATTCTGTTATTCTAATAGAATGTTTGAACCTAAGTTCTTGTTTCCGGGTCATTCTTCCTGGCCGTAACACTCGTATTTGTATATATATTCTGTTATTCTAATACACTGTTTGAACCTACCTTCTTGTTTCCGTGTTTTTCTTCCTGGCCCTAACACTCGTATTTGTATATATATTCTGTCATTCTAATACACTGTTTGAACCTACCTTCTTGTTTCTGTGGTTTTCTTCCTGGCCATGACACTTATATTTGTATATATATTCTGTTATTTTAATATACTGTTTGAACCTACCTTCTTGTTTCCGTGTTTTTATTCCTGGCCCTAACACTCCTATTTGTATATATATTCTGTTATTCTAATACACAGTTTGAACCTAACTTCTTGTTTCCGTATTTCTATTCCTGGTCCTAACATTCCTATTTGTATATATATTCTGTTATTCTAATACACTGTTTGAACCTACCTTCTTGTTTCCGTGTCTTTCTTCCTGGCCCTAACACTCGTATTTTTATATATATTCTCTTATTCTAATACACTGTTTGAACCTACCTTCTTGTTTCCGTGTCTTTCTTCCTGGCCCTAACACTCGTATTTGTATATATATTCTGTTATTCTAATACACTGTTTGAACCTATCTTCTTGTTTCCGTGTTTTTCTTCCTGGCCTTAACACTCGTATTTGTATATATATTCTGTTATTCTAATACACTGTTTCAACCTACCTTCTTGCTTCCGTGTCTTTCTTCCTGGCCCTAACACTCGTATTTGTATGTATATTCTGTTATTCTAATACATTGTTTGAACCTACATTCTTGTTTCCGTGTCTTTCTTCCTGGTCCTAACACTCGTATTTGTATATATATTCTGTTATTCTAATAGAATGTTTGAACCTAAGTTCTTGTTTCCGGGTCATTCTTCCTGGCCCTAACACTCGTATTTGTATATATATTCTGTTATTCTAATACACTGTTTGAACCTACCTTCTTGTTTCTGTGGTTTTCTTCCTGGCCCTGACACTTATATTTGTATATATATTCTGTTATTTTAATATACTCTTTGAACCTACCTTCTTGTTTCCGTGTTTTTCTTCCTGGCCCTAACACTCGTATTTGTATATATATTCTGTTATTCTAATAAACAGTTTGAACCTAACTTCTTGTTTCCGTATTTCTATTCCTGGTCCTAACATTCGTATTTGTATATATATTCTGTTATTCTAATACACTGTTTGAACCTACCTTCTTGTTTCCGTGTCTTTCTTCCTGGCCCTAACACTCGTATTTGTATATATATTCTCTTATTCTAATACACTGTTTGAACCTACCTTCTTGTTTCCGTGTCTTTCTTCCTGGCCCTAACACTCGTATTTGTATATATATTCTGTTATTCTAATACACAGTTTGAACCTAACTTCTTGTTTCCGTATTTCTATTCCTGGTCCTAACATTCGTATTTGTATATATATTCTGTTATTCTAATACACTGCTTGAACCTACATTCATGTTTCCGTGTCTTTCTTCCTGGCCCTAACACTCGTATTTGTATATATATTCTGTTATTCTAATACACTTTGTGAACATACATTCTTGCTTCCGTGTCTTTCTTCCTAGCCCTAACACTCGTATTTTTATATATATTCTGTTATTCTAATACACTGTTTGAACCTACCTTCTTGCTTCCGTGTCTTTTTCCTTGGCCCTAACACTCGTATTTGTATATATATTCTGTTATTCTAATACACTGTTTGAACCTACCTTCTTGCTTCCGTGTCTTTCTTCCTGGCCCTAAAACAAGTAATTGTATATATATTCTGTTATTCGAATAAACTGTTTGAACCTACCTCCTTGCTTCCGTGTCTTTCTTCCTGGCCCTAACACTCGTATTTGCATATATATTCTGTTATTCTAATACACTGTTTGAACCTACCATCTTGTTTACGTGTCTTTCTTCCTGGCCCTAACACTCGTATTTGTATATATATTCTGTTATTTTAATACACTGTTGGAACCTACCTTCTTGTTTCCGTGTTTTTCTTCCTGGCCTTAACACTCGTATTTGTATATATATTCTGTTATTCTAATACACTGTTTCAACCTACCTTCTTGCTTCCGTGTCTTTCTTCCTGGCCCTAACACTCGTATTTGTATGTATATTCTGTTATTCTAATACATTGTTTGAACCTACATTCTTGTTTCCGTGTCTTTCTTCCTGGTCCTAACACTCGTATTTGTATATATATTCTGTTATTCTAATAGAATGTTTGAACCTAAGTTCTTGTTTCCGGGTCATTCTTCCTGGCCCTAACACTCGCATTTGTATATATATTCTGTTATTCTAATACACTGTTTGAACCTACCTTCTTGTTTCTGTGGTTTTATTCCTGGCCCTGACACTTATATTTGTATATATATTCTGTTATTTTAATATACTGTTTGAACCTACCTTCTTGTTGCCGTGTTTTTCTTCCTGGCCCTAACACTCGTATTTGTATATATATTCTGTTATTCTAATACACAGTTTGAACCTAACTTCTTGTTTCCGTATTTCTATTCCTGGTCCTAACATTCGTATTTGTATATATATTCTGTTATTCTAATACACTGTTTGAACCTACCTTCTTGTTTCCGTGTCTTTCTTCCTGGCCCTAACACTCGTATTTGTATATATATTCTCTTATTCTAATACACTGTTTGAACCTACCTTCTTGTTTCCGTGTCTTTCATCCTGGCCCTAACACTCGTATTTGTATATATATTCTGTTATTCTAATACACTGTTTGAACCTACCTTCCTGTTTCCGTGTTTTTCTTCCTGGCCCTAACACTCGTATTTGTATATATATTCTGTTATTCTAATACACTGTTTGAACCTACCTTCTTGCTTCCGTGTCTTTCTTCCTGGCCCTAAAACTCGTAATTGTATATATATTCTGTTATTCGAATAAACTGTTTGAACCTACCTCCTTGCTTCCGTGTCTTTCTTCCTGGCCCTAACACTCGTATTTGTATATATATTCTGTTATTCTAATACACTGTTTGAACCTACCTTCTTGTTTCCGTGTCTTTCTTCCTGGCCCTAACACTCGTATTTGTATATATATTCTGTTATTCTAATACACTGTTTGAACCTACCTTCTTGTTTCCGTGTTTTTCTTCCTGGCCTTAACACTCGTATTTCTATATATATTCTGTTATTCTAATACACTGTTTCAACCTACCTTCTTGCTTCCGTGTCTTTCTTCCTGGCCCTAACACTCGTATTTGTATGTATATTCTGTTATTCTAATACATTGTTTGAACCTACATTCTTGTTTCCGTGTCTTTCTTCCTGGTCCTAACACTCGTATTTGTATATATATTCTGTTATTCTAATAGAATGTTTGAACCTAAGTTCTTGTTTCCGGGTCATTCTTCCTGGCCCTAGCACTCGTATTTGTATATATATTCTGTTATTCTAATACACTGTTTGAACCTACCTTCTTGTTTCTGTGGTTTTCTTCCTGGCCCTGACACTTATATTTGTATATATATTCTGTTATTTTAATATACTCTTTGAACCTACCTTCTTGTTTCCGTGTTTTTCTTCCTGGCCCTAACACTCGTATTTGTATATATATTCTGTTATTCTAATACACAGTTTGAACCTAACTTCTTGTTTCCGTATTTCTATTCCTGGTCCTAACATTCGTATTTGTATATATATTCTGTTATTCTAATACACTGTTTGAACCTACCTTCTTGTTTCCGTGTCTTTCTTCCTGGCCCTAACACTCGTATTTGTATATATATTCTCTTATTCTAATACACTGTTTGAACCTACCTTCTTGTTTCCGTGTCTTTCTTCCTGGCCCTAACACTCGTATTTGTATATATATTCTGTTATTCTAATACACTGTTTGAACCTACATTCCTGTTTCCGTGTTTTTCTTCCTGGCCGTAACACTCGTATTTGTATATATATTCTGTTATTCTAATACACTGTTTGAACCTACCTTCTAGTTTCCGTGTCTTTCTTCCTGGCCCTAACACTCGTATTTGTATATATATTCTGTTATTCTAATACACTGTTTGAACCTACATTCTTGTTTTCGTGTCTTTCTTCGTGGCCCTAACACTCGTATTTGTATGTATATTCTGTTATTCTAATAAACACTGTTTGAACCTACATTCTTGTTTCCGTGTCTTTCTTCCTGGTCCTAACACTCGTATCTGTATATATATTCTGTTATTCTAATAGAATGTTTGAACCTAAGTTCTTGTTTCCGGGTCATTCTTCCTGGCCGTAACACTCGTATTTGTATATATATTCTGTTATTCTAATACACTGTTTGAACCTACCTTCTTGTTTCCGTGTTTTTCTTCCTGGCCCTAACACTCGTATTTGTATATATATTCTGTCATTCTAATACACTGTTTGAACCTACCTTCTTGTTTCTGTGGTTTTCTTCCTGGCCATGACACTTATATTTGTATATATATTCTGTTATTTTAATATACTGTTTGAACCTACCTTCTTGTTTCCGTGTTTTTATTCCTGGCCCTAACACTCGTATTTGTATATATATTCTGTTATTCTAATACACAGTTTGAACCTAACTTCTTGTTTCTGTATTTCTATTCCTGGTCCTAACATTCCTATTTGTATATATATTCTGTTATTCTAATACACTGTTTGAACCTACCTTCTTGTTTCCGTGTCTTTCTTCCTGGCCCTAACACTCGTATTTTTATATATATTCTCTTATTCTAATACACTGTTTGAACCTACCTTCTTGTTTCCGTGTCTTTCTTCCTGGCCCTAACACTCGTATTTGTATATATATTCTGTTATTCTAATACACTGTTTGAACCTATCTTCTTGTTTCCGTGTTTTTCTTCCTGGCCTTAACACTCGTATTTGTATATATATTCTGTTATTCTAATACACTGTTTCAACCTACCTTCTTGCTTCCGTGTCTTTCTTCCTGGCCCTAACACTCGTATTTGTATGTATATTCTGTTATTCTAATACATTGTTTGAACCTACCTTCTTGTTTCCGTGTCTTTCTTCCTGGCCCTAACACTCGTATTTGTATATATATTCTGTTATTCTAATACACTGTTTGAACCTATCTTCTTGTTTCCGTGTTTTTCTTCCTGGCCTTAACACTCGTATTTGTATATATATTCTGTTATTCTAATACACTGTTTCAACCTACCTTCTTGCTTCCGTGTCTTTCTTCCTGGCCCTAACACTCGTATTTGTATGTATATTCTGTTATTCTAATACACTGTTTGAACCTACCTTCTTGTTTCCGTGTCTTTCTTCCTGGCCCTAACACTCGTATTTGTATATATATTCTCTTATTCTAATACACTGTTTGAACCTACCTTCTTGTTTCCGTGTCTTTCTTCCTGGCCCTAACACTCGTATTTGTATATATATTCTGTTATTCTAATACACTCTTTGAACCTACCTTCCTGTTTCCGTGTTTTTCTTCCTGGCCCTAACACTCGTATTTGTATATATATTCTGTTATTCTAATCCACTGTTTGAACCTACCTTCTAGTTTCCGTATCTTTCTTCCTGGCCCTAACACTCGTATTTGTATATATATTCTGTTATTCTAATACACTGTTTGAACCTACATTCTTGTTTTCGTGTCTTTCTTCGTGGCCCTAACACTCGTATTTGTATGTAAATTCTGTTATTCTAATACACTGTTTGAACCTACATTCTTGTTTCCGTGTCTTTCTTCCTGGTCCTAACACTCGTATTTGTATATATATTCTGTTATTCTAATAGAATGTTTGAACCTAAGTTCTTGTTTCCGGGTCATTCTTCCTGGCCGTAACACTCGTATTTGTATATATATTCTGTTATTCTAATACACTGTTTGAACCTACCTTCTTGTTTCTGTGGTTTTCTTCCTGGCCCTGCCACTTGTATTTGTATATATATTCTGTTATTTTAATATACTGTTTGAACATACCTTCTTGTTTCCGTGTTTTTCTTCCTGGCCCTAACACTCGTATTTGTATATATATTCTGTTATTCTAATACACTGTTTGAACCTACCTTATTGTTTCTGTGGTTTTCTTCCTGGCCCTGACACTTATATTTGTATATATATTCTGTTATTTTAATATACTGTTTGAACCTACCTTCTTGTTTCCGTGTTTTTCTTCCTGGCCCTAACACTCGTATTTGTATATATATTCTGTTATTCTAATAAACAGTTTGAACCTAACTTCTTGTTTCCGTATTTCTATTCCTGGTCCTAACATTCGTATTTGTATATATATTCTGTTATTCTAATACACTGTTTGAACCTACCTTCTTGTTTCCGTGTCTTTCTTCCTGGCCCTAACACTCGTATTTGTATATATATTCTCTTATTCTAATACACTGTTTGAACCTACCTTCTTGTTTCCGTGTCTTTCTTCCTGGCCCTAACACTCGTATTTGTATATATATTCTGTTATTCTAATACACTGTTTGAACCTACCTTCCTTCCTGTATCCGTGTTTTTCTTCCTGGCCCTAACACACGTATTTGTATATATATTCTGTTATTCTAATACACTGTTTGAACCTACCTTCTTGTTTCCGTGTCTTTCTTCCTGGCCCTAACACTCGTATTTGTATATATATTCTGTTATTCTAATACACTGTTTGAACCTACCTTCTTGTTTTCGTGTCTTTCTTCCTGGCCCTAACACTCGTATATGTATATATATTCTGTTATTCGAATAAACTGTTTGAAACTACCTCCTTGCTTCCGTGTCTTTCTTCCTGGCCCTAACACTCGTATTTGTATATATATTCTGTTATTCTAATACACATTGTGAACCTACATTCTTGCATCCGTGTCTTTCTTCCTAGCCCTAACGCTCGTGTTTTCATAAATATTCTGTTATTCTAATACACTGTTTGAACCTACCTTCTTGCTTCCGTGTCTTTCTTCCTGGCCCGAACACTCGTATTTGTATATATATTCTGTTATTCTAATACACTTTTTGAACCTACCTTCTTGCTTCCGTGTCTTTCTTCCTGGCCCTAAAACTCGTATTTGTATATATATTCTGCTATTCTAATACACTGTTTGAACCTACCTTCTTGCTTCCGTGTCTTTCTTCCTGGCCCTAACACTCGTATTTGTATGTATATTCTGTTATTCTAATACATTGTTTGAACCTACATTCTTGTTTCCGTGTCTTTCTTCCTGGTCCTAACACTCGTATTTGTATATATATTCTGTTATTCTAATAGAATGTTTGAACCTAAGTTCTTGTTTCCGGGTCATTCTTCCTGGCCCTAACACTCGTATTTGTATATATATTCTCTTGTTCTAATACACTGTTTGAACCTACCTTCTTGTTTCTGTGGTTTTCTTCCTGGCCCCGACACTTATATTTGTATATATATTCTGTTATTTTAATATACTGTTTGAACCTACCTTCTTGTTTCCGTGTTTTTCTTCCTGGCCCTAACACTCGTATTTGTATATATATTCTGTTATTCTAATACACAGTTTGAACCTAACTTCTTGTTTCCGTATTTCTATTCCTGGTCCTAACATTCGTATTTGTATATATATTCTGTTATTCTAATACATTGTTTGAACCTACCTTCTTGTTTCCGTGTCTTTCTTCCTGGCCCTAACACTCGTATTTGTATATATATTCTCTTATTCTAATACACTGTTTGAATCTACCTTCTTGTTTCCGTGTCTTTCTTCCTGGCCCTAACACTCGTATTTGTATATATATTCTGTTATTCTAATACACTCTTTGAACCTACCTTCCTGTTTCCGTGTTTTTCTTGCTGGCCCTAACACTCGTATTTGTATATATATTCTGTTATTCTAATCCACTGTTTGAACCTACCTTCTAGTTTCCGTGTCTTTCTTCCTGGCCCGAACACTCGTATTTGTATATATATTCTGTTATTCTAATACACTTTTTGAACCTACCTTCTTGCTTCCGTGTCTTTCTTCCTGGCCCTAAAACTCGTATTTGTATATATATTCTGTTATTCGAATAAACTGTTTGAACCTACCTCCTTGCTTCCGTGTCTTTCTTCCTGGCCCTAACACTCGTATTTGTATATATATTCTGCTATTCTAATACACTGTTTGAACCTACCTTCTTGCTTCCGTGTCTTTCTTCCTGGCCCTAACACTCGTATTTGTATGTATATTCTGTTATTCTAATACATTGTTTGAACCTACATTCTTGTTTCCGTGTCTTTCTTCCTGGTCCTAACACTCGTATTTGTATATATATTCTGTTATTCTAATAGAATGTTTGAACCTAAGTTCTTGTTTCCGGGTCATTCTTCCTGGCCCTAACACTCGTATTTGTATATATATTCTCTTGTTCTAATACACTGTTTGAACCTACCTTCTTGTTTCTGTGGTTTTCTTCCTGGCCCCGACACTTATATTTGTATATATATTCTGTTATTTTAATATACTGTTTGAACCTACCTTCTTGTTTCCGTGTTTTTCTTCCTGGCCCTAACACTCGTATTTGTATATATATTCTGTTATTCTAATACACAGTTTGAACCTAACTTCTTGTTTCCGTATTTCTATTCCTGGTCCTAACATTCGTATTTGTATATATATTCTGTTATTCTAATACATTGTTTGAACCTACCTTCTTGTTTCCGTGTCTTTCTTCCTGGCCCTAACACTCGTATTTGTATATATATTCTCTTATTCTAATACACTGTTTGAATCTACCTTCTTGTTTCCGTGTCTTTCTTCCTGGCCCTAACACTCGTATTTGTATATATATTCTGTTATTCTAATACACTCTTTGAACCTACCTTCCTGTTTCCGTGTTTTTCTTCCTGGCCCTAACACTCGTATTTGTATATATATTCTGTTATTCTAATCCACAGTTTGAACCTACCTTCTAGTTTCCGTGTCTTTCTTCCTGGCCCTAACACTCGTATTTGTATATATATTCTGTTATTCTAATACACTGTTTGAACCTACATTCTTGTTTTCGTGTCTTTCTTCGTGGCCCTAACACTCGTAATTGTATGTATATTCTGTTATTCTAATACACTGTTTGAACCTACATTCTTGTTTCCGTGTCTTTCTTCCTGGTCCTAACACTCGTATTTGTATATATATTCTGTTATTCTAATAGAATGTTTGAACCTAAGTTCTTGTTTCCGGGTCATTCTTCCTGGCCGTAACACTCGTATTTGTATATATATTCTGTTATTCTAATACACTGTTTGAACCTACCTTCTTGTTTCTGTGGTTTTCTTCCTGGCCCTGCCACTTGTATTTGTATATATATTCTGTTATTTTAATATACTGTTTGAACCTACCTTCTTGTTTCCGTGTTTTTTTCCTGGCCCTAACACTCGTATTTGTATATATATTCTGTTATTCTAATACACTGTTTGAACCTACCTTCTTGTTTCTGTGGTTTTCTTCCTGGCCCTGACACTTATATTTGTATATATATTCTGTTATTTTAATATACTGTTTGAACCTACCTTCTTGTGTCCGTGTTTTTCTTCCTGGCCCTAACACTCGTATTTGTATATATATTCTGTTATTCTAATACACAGTTTGAACCTAACTTCTTGTTTCCGTATTTCTCTATTCCTGGTCCTAACATTCGTATTTGTATATATATTCTGTTATTCTAATACACTGTTTGAACCTACCTTCTTGTTTCCGTGTTCTTCTTCCCTGGCCCTAACACTCGTATTTGTATATATATTCTGTTATTCTAATACACTGTTTGAACCTACCTTCCTGTTTCCGTGTTTTTCTTCCTGGCCCTAACACACGTATTTGTATATATATTCTGTTATTCTAATACACTGTTTGAACCTACCTTCTAGTTTCCGTGTCTTTCTTCCTGGCCCTAACACTCGTATTTGTATATATATTCTGTTATTCTAATACACATTGTGAACCTACATTCTTGCATCCGTGTCTTTCTTCCTAGCCCCAACGCTCGTGTTTTCTACAAATATTCTGTTATTCTAATACACTGTTTGAACCTACCTTCTTGCTTCCGTGTCTTTCTTCCTGGCCCGAACACTCGTATTTGTATATATATTCTGTTATTCTAATACACTTTTTGAACCTACCTTCTTGCTTCCGTGTCTTTCTTCCTGGCCCTAAAACTCGTATTTGTATATATATTCTGCTATTCTAATACACTGTTTGAACCTACCTTCTTGCTTCCGTGTCTTTCTTCCTGGCCCTAACACTCGTATTTGTATGTATATTCTGTTATTCTAATACATTGTTTGAAATTTCCACATTCTTGTTTCCGTGTCTTTCTTCCTGGTCCTACACTCGTATTTGTATATATATTCTGTTATTCTAATAGAATGTTTGAACCTAAGTTCTTGTTTCCGGGTCATTCTTCCTGGCCCTAACACTCGTATTTGTATATATATTCTCTTGTTCTAAATACACTGTTTGAACCTACCTTCTTGTTTCTGTGGTTTTATTCCTGGCCCCGACACTTATATTTGTATATATTCTGTTATTTTAATATACTGTTTGAACCTACCTTCTTGTTTCCGTGTTTTTCTTCCTGGCCCTAACACTCGTATTTGTATATATATTCTGTTATTCTAATACACAGTTTGTCCCAACTTCACAGCCTTATTTGGTCTCTTGGTCCTAACATTCGTATTTGTATATATATTCTGTTATTCTAATACATTGTTTGAACCTACCTTCTTGTTTCCGTGTCTTTCTTCCTGGCCCTAACACTCGTATTTGTATATATATTCTCTTATTCTAATACACTGTTTGAATCTACCTTCTTGTTTCCGCCTTTCTTCCTGGCCCTAACACTCGTATTTGTATATATATTCTGTTATTCTAATACACTCTTTGAACCTACCTTCCTGTTTCCGTGTTTTTCTTTCCTACCATACCGTATTTGTATATATATTCGTTATTCTAATCCACTGTTTGAACCTACCTTCTAGTTTCCCGTGTCTTTCTTCCTGGCCCGAACACTGTATTTGTATATATATTCTGTTATTCTAATACACTTTTTGAACCTACCTTCTTGCTTCCCGTGTCTTCTTCCCAGTTCTAAACTCGTATTTGTATATATATTCTGTTATTCGAATAAACTGTTTGAACCTACCTCCTTGCTTCCGTGTCTTTCTTCCTGGCCCTAACACTCGTATTTGTATATATATTCTTGCTATTCCAATACACCGTTTGAACCTACCTTCTTGCTTCCGTGTCTTTCTTCCTGGCCCTAACACCTCGTATTTGTATGTATATTCTGTTATTCTAATACATTGTTTGAACCTACATTCTTGTTTCCGTGTCTTTCTTCCTGGTCCTAACACCAAGGTATTTGTATATATTCTGTTATTCTAATAGAATGTTTGAACCTAAGTTCTTGTTTCCGGGTCATTCTTCCTGGCCCCAACACTGTATTTGTATATATATTCTCTTGTTCTAATACACTGTTTGAACCTACCTTCTTGTTTCTGTGGTTTCTCTCCTGGCCCCCGACACTTATATTTGTATATATATTCTGTTATTTTGTAATATACTGTTTGAACCTACCTTCTTGTTTCCGTGTTTTTTCTTCCTGGCCCTAACACTGTATTTGTATATATATTCTGTTATTCTAATACACAGTTTGAACCTAACTTCTTGTTTCCGTATTTCTATTCCTGGTCCTAACATTCGTATTTGTATATATATTCTGTTATTCTAATACATTGTTTGAACCTACCTTCTTGTTTCCGTGTCTTTCTTCCTGGCCCTAACACTCGTATTTGTATATATATTCTCTTATTCTAATACACTGTTTGAATCTACCTTCTTGTTTCCGTGTCTTCTTCCTGGCCCTAACACTCGCATTTGTATATATATTCTGTTATTCTAATACACTCTTTGAACCTACCTTCCTGTTTCCGTGTTTTCTTCCTGGCCCTAACACTCGTATTTGTATATATATTCTGTTATTCTAATCCACTGTTTGAACCTACCTTCTAGTTTCCGTGTCTTTCTTCCCTGGCCCTAACACTCGTATTTGTATATATATTCTGTTATTCTAATACACTGTTTGAACCTACATTCTTGTTTTCGTGTCTTCTTCGTGGCCCTAACACTCGTAATTGTATGTATATTCTGTTATTCTAATACACTGTTTGAACCTACATTCTTGTTTCCGTGTCTTTCTTCCTGGTCCTAACACTCGTATTTGTATATATATTCTGTTATTCTAATAGAATGTTTGAACCTAAGTTCTTGTTTCCGGGTCATTCTTCCTGGCCGTAACACTCTGTATTTGTATATATATTCTGTTATTCTAATACAATTTGTTTGAACCTACCTTCTTGTTTCTGTGGTTTTCTTCCTGGCCCTGCCACTTGTATTTGTATATATATTCTGTTATTTTAATATACTGTTTGAACCTACCTTCTTGTTTCCGTGTTTTTCTTCCTGGCCCTAACACTCGTATTTGTATATATATTCTGTTATTCTAATACACTGTTTGAACCTACCTTCTTGTTTCTGTGGTTTTCTTCCTGGCCCTGACACTTATATTTGTATATATATTCTGTTATTTTAATATACTGTTTGAACCTACCTTCTTGTGTCCGTGTTTTTCTTCCTGGCCCTAACACTCGTATTTGTATATATATTCTGTTATTCTAATACACAGTTTGAACCTAACTTCTTGTTTCCGTATTTCTATTCCTGGTCCTAACATTCGTATTTGTATATATATTCTGTTATTCTAATACACTGTTTGAACCTACCTTCTTGTTTCCGTGTCTTTCTTCCTGGCCCTAACACTCGTATTTGTATATATATTCTCTTATTCTAATACACTGTTTGAACCTACCTTCTTGTTTCCGTGTCTTTCTTCCTGGCCCTAACACTCGTATTTGTATATATATTCTGTTATTCTAATACACTGTTTGAACCTACCTTCCTGTTTCCGTGTTTTTCTTCCTGGCCCTAACACACGTATTTGTATATATATTCTGTTATTCTAATACACTGTTTGAACCTACCTTCTAGTTTCCGTGTCTTTCTTCCTGGCCCTAACACTCGTATTTGTATATATATTCTGTTATTCTAATACACTGTTTGAACCTACCTTCTTGTTTTCGTGTCTTTCTTCCTGGCCCTAACACTCGTATATGTATATATATTCTGTTATTCGAATAAACTGTTTGAAACTACCTCCTTGCTTCTGTGTCTTTCTTCCTGGCCCTAACACTCGTATTTGTATATATATTCTGTTATTCTAATACACATTGTGAACCTACATTCTTGCATCCGTGTCTTTCTTCCTAGCCCTAACGCTCGTGTTTTCATAAATATTCTGTTATTCTAATACACTGTTTGAACCTACCTTCTTGCTTCCGTGTCTTTCTTCCTGGCCCGAACACTCGTATTTGTATATATATTCTGTTATTCTAATACACTTTTTGAACCTACCTTCTTGCTTCCGTGTCTTTCTTCCTGGCCCTAAAACTCCTATTTGTATATATATTCTGTTATTCGAATAAACTGTTTGAAACTACCTCCTTGCTTCCGTGTCTTTCTTCCTGGCCCTAACACTCGTATTTGTATATATATTCTGTTATTCTAATACACTGTTTGAACCAAATTTCTTGTTTCCATGTCTTTCTTCCTTTGCCCTAACACTCCTATTTGTATGTATATTCTATTTATTCTAATACACTGTTTGAACCTACCTTCTTGTTTCCGTGTCTTTCTTCCTGGCCCTAACACTCGTATTTGTATATATATTCTGTTATTCTAATACACTGTTTTGAAACTACCTTCTTGTTTCCGTGTCTATATTCCTGGCCCTAACACTCGTGTTTATATATATATTCTGTTATTCTAATACACTGTTTGAACCTACCTTCTTGTTTCCGTGTCTTTCTTCCTGGCCCTAACAGTCGTATTTGTATATATACTATGATGTCCCTATTTTACTGTTTGAACCTACTTCTTCAAAACATGCGTCTTTCTTCCTGGCCCTAACACACGTATTTGTATATACATATTATGTTATTCTACTACACTGTTTGAACCTACCTTCTTGTCTCCGTGTCTTTCTTCCTGGCCCTAACACTCGTATTTGTATGTATATTCTGTTATTCTAATACACTGTTTGAACCTACCTTCTTGTTTCCGTGTTTTTCCTGGCCCTAACACTCGTAATTGTATATATATATTCTGCTATTCTGATACACTGTTTGAACCTACCTTCTTGTTTCCGTGTTTTTCTTCCTGGCCCTAACACTCCTATTTGTATATATATATTCTGTTATTCTAATACACTGTTTGAACCAAATTTCTTGTTTCCATGTCTTTCTTCCTTTGCCCTAACACTCCTATTTGTATGTATATTCTTATTCTAATACACTGTTTGAACCTACCTTCTTGTTTCCGTGTTTTTCTTCCTGGCCCTAACACTCGTATTTTATACATATTCTGTTATTCTAATACACTGTTTGAACCAACCTTGTTGTTTCCGTGTTTTTCTTCCTGGCCCTAACACTCGTACTTGTATATATATATATTCTGCTATTCTAATACACCTGTTTGAAACTACCTTCTTGTTTCCGTATGTCTTTATTCCTGGCCCTACTTGCGCTCTTGTTTATATATATATATTCTGTTATTCTAATACACTGTTTGAACCTACCTTCTTGTTTCCGTATTAATGTTTCAACCACTGCTTCCTTTACGTATTTGTATATATATATATTATGTTATTCTAATACACTGTTTGAACCTACCTTCTTGTCTCCGTGTCTTTCTTCCTGGCCCTAACACTCGTATTTGTATATATATATTCTGTTATTCTAATACACTGTTTGAACCTACCTTCTTGTTTCCGTGTCTTTCTTCCACAAAAACCCTAACACACGTATTTGTATATATATATATTATGTTATTCTAATACACTGTTTGGACCTACCTTCTTGTCTCCGTGTCTTTCTTCCTGGCCTTAACACACTCGTATTTGTATATATATATTCTGTTATTCTAATACTGTTTGAACCTAACTTCTTGTTTCCGTGTCTTTCTTCCTGGCCTAACACTCCTATTTGTATATATATTCTGTTATTCTAATACACTGTTTTGAACCCTACCTTCTTACTTCCCGTGTCTTTCTTCCTGGCCCTAACACTCCTATTTGTATATATATTTCTGTTATTCTTATACACTGTTTGAACCTACCTTCTTGTTTCTGTGGTTTTCTTCCTGGCCCTGACACTTATATTTGTATATATATTCTGTTATTTTAATATACTGTTTGAACCTACCTTCTTGTTTATGTTTTTCTTCCTGGCCCTAACACTCGTAATTGTATATATATTCTGTTATTCTAATACACAGTTTGAACCTAACATCTTGTTTCCGTATTTCTATTCCTGTTCCTAACATTCGTATTTGTATATATATTCTGTTATTCTAATACACTGTTTGAACCTACCTTCTTATTTCCGTGTCTTTCTTCCTGGCCCTAACACTCGTATTTGTATATATATTCTCTTATTCTAATACACACCTAGTTGAACCTACCTTCTTGTTTCCGTGTCTTTCTTCCTGGCCTAACACTCGTATTTGTATATATATTCTGTTATTCTAATACACTGTTTGAACCTTCCTACCTTCTAGTTTCTGAAATGTCTTTCTTCCTGGCCCTAACACTCGTATTTGTATATATATTCACTTATTCTAATACACTGTTTGAACCTACCTTCTTGTTTCCGTGTCTTTAATGGCCTAACCCTCGTATTTGTATATATATTCTGTTAATCTAATACACTGTTTGAACCTACCTTCTTGTTTCCGTGTTTTTCTTCCTGGCCCTAACACTCGTATTTGTATATATATTCTGTTATTCTAATACACTGTTTGAACCACAACCTAGTTTCCGTGTCTTTCTTCCTGGCCCTAACACTCGTATTTGTATATATATTCTGTTATTCTAATACACTCTTTGAACCTACATTCTTGTTTTCGTGTCTTTCTTCCTGGCCCTAACACTCGTATTTGTATATATATTCTGTTATTCGAATAAACTGTTTGAAACTACCTCCTTCCGTGTCTTTCTTCCTGGCCCTAACACTCGTATTTGTATATATATTCTGTTATTCATGCTTTTGTGAACCTACATTCTTCTTCCGTGTCTTTCTTCCTAGCCCTAACACTAGTATTTTCATATATATTCTGTTATTCTAATACACTGTTTGAACCTACTGCTTCTTGCTTCCGTGTCTTTCTTCCTGGCCCGAACACTCGTATTTGTATATATATTCTGTTATTCTAATACACTGTTTGAACCTACCTTCTTGCTTCCGTGTCTTTATTCCTGGCCCTAAAACTCGTATTTGTATATATATTCTGTTATTCGAATAAACTGTTGAACCTACCTCACGTTGCTTCCGTGTCTTTCTTCCTGGCCCTAACACTCGTATTTGTATATATATTCTGCTATTCAATATACACTGTTTGAACCTCCCTTCTTGTTTCCGTGTCTTTCTTCCTGGCCCTAACACTCGTATTTGTATATATACTGTTATTCTAATACACTGTTTGAACCTACATTCTTGCTTCCGTGTCTTTCTTTCCTGGCCCTAAAACTCGTATTTGTATATATATTCTGTTATTCGAATAAACTGCTTGAACCTACCTCCTTGCTTCCGTGTCTTTCTTCCTGGCCCTAACACTCGTATTTGTATATATATTCTGCTATTCTAATACACTTTTTCAACCTACCTTCTTGTTTCCGTGTCTTTCTTCCTGGCCCTAACATATGTATATGTATATATATTCTGTTATTCTAATACACTGTTTGAACCTATCTTCTTGTTTCCGTGTTTTTCTTCCTGGCCTTAACACTCGTATTTGTATATATATATTCTGTTATTCTAATACACTGTTTCAGCCTACCTTCTTGCTTCCGTGTCTTTTTTCCTGGCCCTAATACTCGTATTTGTATGTATATTCTGTTATTCTAATACCACACTGTTTGAACCTACCTTCTTGCTTCCGTGTCTTTTTCTTCCTGGTCCTAACACTCGTATTTGTATATATATTCTGTTATTCTAATAGAATGTTTGAACCCTAAGTTCTTATTTCCGGGTCATTCTTCCTGGGCGTAACACTCGTATTTGTATATATATTCTGTTATTCTAATACACTGTTTGAACCTACCTTCTTGTTTCTGTGGTTTTTTCTTCTGGCCCTGACACTTGTATTTGTACATATATTCTGTTATTTTAATATACTGTTTGAACCTACCTTCTTGTTTCCGTGTTTTTCTTCCCTGGCCCTAACACTCGTATTTGTATATTCTGTTATTCTAATAAACTGTTTGAACCTACCTTCTTGTTTCTGTGGTTTTTCTTCCTGGCCCTGACACTTGTATTTGTACATATATTCTGTTATTTTAATATACTGTTTGAACCTACCTTCTTGTTTTCACGTGACATTCTTCCTGGCCCTAACACTCGTATTTGTATATATATTCTGTTATTCTAATACACTGTTTGAACCTACCTTCTTGTTTCTGCCATGGTTTTCTTCCTGGCCCTGACACTCGTATTTGTATATATATTCTGTTATTCTAATACACTTTGTGAACCTACATTTCTGTTTCCGTGTTTTTCTTCCTGGCCCCAACACTCGTATTTGTATATATATATTTGTTATTCTAATACACTGTTTGAACCTACCTTCTAGTTTCCGTGTCTTTCTTCTAGCTAACACTCGTATTTATGTATATATTCTGTTATTCTAATACACTATTGGAACCTATCTTCTTGTTTCCGTGTCTTACTTCCTGGCCCTAACATTCCTATTTGTATATATATTCTGTTATTCTAATGCACTCTTTGAAACTACCTTCTTGTTTACGTGCCTTTCTTCCTGGCTATATAATATTTGTATATATATTCTGTTATTCTAATACACACTGTTTGAACCTACCTTCCTGTTTCCGTGTTTTCTTCCTGGCCCTAACACTCGTATTTGTATATATATTCTGTTATTCTAATAAGCTGTTTGAACCTACTTTGTTGTTTCCGTGTCTTTCTTCCTGGCCCTAACACTCCCTATTTGTATATATATTCTGTTATTCTAATACACTGTTTTGGGAACCTTCTTCTCGTTTCCGTGTTTTTCTTCCTGGCCTTAACACTCGCGTATTTGTATATATATATTCTGTTATTGTAATACTGTTTGAAACTACCTTCTTGTTTCCCGTCATCATCTTTCGTCCTGGCCCTAACACTCGTGTTTATATATATATTCTGTTATTCTAATACACTGTTTGAACCTACCTTCTTGTTTCCGTGTCTTTCTTCCTGGCCCTAACACTCGTATTGTATATATATTCTGTTATTCTAATACACTGTTTGAAACTACCTTCTTGTTTCCCTGTCTTTCTTCCTGGCCCTAACACTCGTATTTATATATATTCTGTTATTCTAATACACTGTTTGAAACTACCTTCTTGTTTCCGTGTCTTTCTTCCTGGCCCTAATTCTCGTGTTTATATATATATTCTGTTGTTATTCCTAGCCACTGTTTGAACCTAACTTCTTGTTTCCGTGTCTTTCTTCCTGGCCCCTATCTTATTTGTATATATATTCTGTTATTCTAATACACTGTTTGAAACTACCTTCTTGTTTCCGTGTCTATATTCCTGGCCCTAACACTCGTGTTTATATATATATTCTGTTATTCTAATACACTGTTTGAACCTACCTTCTTGTTTCCGTGTCTTTCTTCCTGGCCTAACACTCGTATTTGTATATATATTCTGTTATTCTACTACACTGTTTGAACCTACCTTCTTGTTTCCGTGTCTTTCTTCCTGGCCCTAACACACGTATTTGTATGTATATTATATTGTTACAACCACTGTTTGAACCTACCTTCTTGTCTCCGTGTCTTTCTTCCTGGCCACCAACACTCGTATTTGTATGTATATTCTGTTATTCTAATACACTGTTTGAACCTACCTTCTTGTTTCCGTGTTTTCTTCCTGGCCTAACACTCGTAATTGTATATATATATTCTGCTATTCTAATACACTGTTTGAACCTACCTTCTTGTTTCGTGTTTTTCTTCTAGCTAACACTCCTATTTGTATATATATATTCTGTTATTCTAATACACTGTTTGAACCAAATTTCTTGTTTCCATGTCTTTCTTCTACTTTGCCCTAACACTCCTATTTGTATGTATATTCTGTTATTCTAATACACTGTTTGAACCTACCTTCTTGTTTCCGTGTCTTTCTTCTAGCCCTAACACTCGTATTTTATACATATTCTGTTATTCTAATACACTGTTTGAACCAACCTTGTTGTTTCCGTGTTTTTCTTCTAGCCCCCTAACACTCGTATTTGTATATATATTCTGTTATTCTAATACACTGTTTGAAACTACCTTCTTGTTTCCGTGTCTTTATTCTAGCCCTAACACTCTTGTTTATGTATATATATTCTGTTATTCTAATACACTGTTTGAACCTACCTTCTTGTTTCCGTGCTCTTTCTTCCTGGCCCCTATACATATTTGTATATATATATATATTATGTTATTCTAATACACTGTTTGAACCTACCTTCTTGTCTCCCGTGTCTTTCTTCCTGGCCCTAACACTCGTATTTGTATGTATATTCTGTTATTCTAATACACTGTTTGAACCTATCTTCTTGTTTCCGTGTCTTTTACTTCCTGGCCCTAACACTCGTATTTGTATGTATATTCTGTTATTCTAATACACTGTTTGAACCTACCTTCTTGTTTCCGTGTCTTTCTTCCTGGCCCTAACACTCGTATTTGTATATATATATTCTGTTATTCTAATACACTGTTTGAACCTACCTTCTTGTTTCCGTGTCTTTCTTCCTGGCCCTAACACACGTATTGTTGTATATATATATTATGTTATTCTAATACACTGTTTGGACCTACCCTTCTTGTCTCCGTGTCTTTCTTCCTGGCCCTAACACTCGTATTTGTATATATATGTTCTGTTATTCTAATACACTGTTTGAACCTAACTTCTTGTTTCCGTGTCTTTCTTCCTGGCCTAACACTCCCTATTTGTATATATATTCTGTTATTCTAATACACTGTTTAGACTACCTTCTTGTTTCCGTGTCTTTCTTCCTGGCCCTAACACTCCTATTTGTATATATATTCTGTTATTCTTATACACTGTTTGAAACTACCTTCTTGTTTCCGTGTCTTTCTTCTACTTCCCTAACACTCCTATTTGTATATATAATATTCTGTTATTCTAATACACTGTTTGAACCTACCTTCTTGTTTCCGTGTCTTTCTTCCCCTGGCCCTAACACTCGTATTTGTATGTATATTCTGTTATTCTAATACACTGTTTTGAACCTACCTTCTTATTTCCGTGTCTTTCTTCCTGGCCCTAACACTCGTATTTGTATATATATATTCTGTTATTCTAATACACTGTTTGAACCTACCTTCTTGTTTCCGTGTCTTTCTTCCTAGCCCTAACACTCGTAGGCCTGTATATATATATTCTGTTCTTCTAATACACTGTTTGAACCTACCTTCTTGTTTCCGTGTCTTTTTCCTGGCCATAACTTACTCGTATTTGTATGTATATTCTGTTATTCTAATACACTGTTTGAACCTACCTTCTTGTTTCCGTGTCTTTCTTACTAGCTATCTTATTTGTATATATATATTCTGTTATTCTAATACACTGTTTGAACCTACCTTCTTGTTTTCGTGTCTTTCTTCATTACCCTAACACACTTATTTGTATATATATATTCTGTTATTCTAATACACTGTTTGAACCTACCTTCTTGTTTCCGTGTCTTTCTTCCTGGCCCTAACACTCCTATTTGTATATATATTCTGTTATTCTTATACACTGTTTGAGGCTACCTTCTTGTTTCCGTGTCTTTCTTCCTGGCCCTAACACTCCTATTTGTATATATATTCTGTTATTCTAATACACTGTTTGAACCTACCTTCTTGTTTCCGTGTCTTTCTTCCTGGCCTTAACACTCGTATTTGTATGAATATTCTGTTATTCTAATACACTGTTTGAACCTACCTTCTAGTTTCCGGGTCTTTCTTCCTGGCCCTAACACTCGTATTTGTATATATATATTCTGTTATTCTAATACACTGTTTGAACCTACCTTCTTGTTTCCGTGTCTTTCTTCCTGGCCCTAACACTCGTATTTGTATGTATATTCTGTTATTCTAATACACTGTTTGAACCTACCTTCTTGTTTCCGTGTCTTTCTTCCTGGCCCTAACACTCGTATTTGTATATATATATTCTGTTATTCTAATACACTGTTTGAACCTACCTTCTTGTTTCCGTGTCTTTCTTCCTGGCCCTAACACTCGTATTTGTATGTATATTCTGTTATTCTAATACACTGTTTGAACCTACCTTCTTGTTTCCGTGTCTTTCTTCCTGGCCCTAACACTCGTATTTGTATATATAATTTCTGTTATTCTAATACACTGTTTGAACCTACCTTCTTGTTTCCGTGTCTTCCTTCCTGGCCCTAACACTCTTATTTGTATATATATATTCTGTTATTCTAATACACTGTTTGAACCTACCTTCTTGTTTCCGTGTCTTTCTTCCTGGCCCTAACACACGTATTTGTATATATATATTATGTTATTCTAATACACTGTTTGAACCTATCTTCTTGTCTCCGTGTCTTTCTTCCTGGCCCTAACACTCGTATTTGTATATATATATTCTGTTATTCTAATACACTGTTTGAACCTACCTTCTTGTTTCCGTGTCTTTCTTCCTGGCCCTAACACTCTTATTTGTATATATATATTCTGTTATTCTAATACACTGTTTGAACCTACCTTCTTGTTTCCGTGTCTTTCTTCCTGGCCCTAACACACGTAGTTGTATATATATATTATGTTATTCTAATACACTGTTTGAACCTACCTTCTTGTCTCCGTGTCTTTCTTCCTGGCCCTAACACTCGTATTTGTATATATATATTCTGTTATTCTAATACACTGTTTGAACCTACCTTCTTGTTTCCGTGTCTTTCTTCCTGGCCCTAACACTCCTATTTGTATATATATTCTGTTATTCTTATACACTGTTTGAACCTACCTTTTTGTTTCCGTGTCTTTCTTCCTGGCCCTAACACTCCTATTTGTATATATATTCTGTTATTCTTATACACTGTTTGAAACTACCTTCTTGTTTCCGTGTCTTTCTTCCTGTCCCTAACACTCCTATTTGTATATATATTCTGTTATTCTTATACACTGTTTGAACCTACCTTCTTGTTTACGTGTCTTTCTTCCTGGCCCTAACACTCGTATTTGTATGTATATATTCTGTTATTCTAATACACCGTTTGAACCTACCGTCTTGCTTCCGTGTCTTTTTCCTGGCCCTAACACTCGTATTTGTATATATATATTCTGTTATTCTAATACACTGTTTGAAACTACCTTCTTGTTTTCGTGTCTTTATTTCTGGCCCTAACACTCGTGTTTATATATATATTCTGTTATTCTAATACACTGTTTGAACCTACCTTCTTGTTTCCGGGTCTTTCTTCCTGGCCCTAACACTGGTATTTGTATATATATTCTGTTATTCTAATACACTGTTTGAAACTACCTTCTTGTTTCCGTGTCTTTCTTCCTGGCCCTAACACTCGTATTTGTATATATATTCTGTTATTCTAATACACTGTTTGAAACTACCTTCTTGTTTCCGTATCTTTCTTCCTGGCCCTAACACTCGTATTTGTATATATATTCTGTTATTCTAATACACTGTTTGAAACTACCTTCTTGTTTCCGTATCTTTCTTCCTGGCCCTAACACACGTATTTGTATATATATATTATGTTATTCTAATACACTGTTTGAACCTAACTTTTGTCTCCGTGTCTTTCTTCCTGGCCCTAACACTCGTATTTGTATGTATATTCTGTTATTCTAATACACTGTTTGAACCAACCTTCTTGTTTCCGTGTCTTTCTTCCTGGCCCTAACACTCGTGTTTATATATATATTCTGTTATTCTAATACACTGTTTGAACCTACCTCTTCTTGTTTCCGTGTCTTTCTTCCTGGCCCTAACACTCGTATTTGTTTATATATTCTGTTATTCTAATACACTGTTTGAAACTACCTTCTTGTTTCCGTGTCTTTCTTCCTGGCCCTAACACTCGTATTTGTATATATATTATGTTATTCTAATACACTGTTTGTAACTACCTTCTTGTTTCCGTGTCTTTCTTCCTGGCCCTAACACTCGTGTTTATATATATATTCTGTTATTCTAATACACTGTTTGAACCTACCTTCTTGTTTCCGTGTCTTTCTTCCTGGCCCTAACACTCGTATTTGTATATATATTCTGTTATTCTAATACACTGTTTGAACCTACCTTCTTGTTTCCGTGTCTTTCTTCCTGGCCCTAACACACGTATTTGTATATATATATTATGTTATTCTAATACACTGTTTGAAACTACCTTCTTGTCTCCGTGTCTTTCTTCCTGGCCCTAACACTCGTATTTGTATGTATATTCTGTTATTCTAATACACTGTTTGAACCTACCTTCTTGTTTCCGTGTCTTTCTTCCCTGGCCCTAACACTCGTATTTGTATATATATATTCTGTTATTCTAATACACTGTTTGAACCAACCTTCTTGTTTCCGTGTCTTTCTTCCTGGCCCTAACACTCCTATTTTTATATATATTCTGTTATTCTAATACACTGTTTGAACCTACCTTCTTGTTTCCGTGTCTTTCTTCCTGGCCCTAACACACCTATTTGTATATATATATTATGTTATTCTAATACACTGTTTGAACCTACCTTCTTGTCTCCGTGTCTTTCTTCCTGGCCCTAACACTCGTATTTGTATGTATATTCTGTTATTCTAATACACTGTTTGAACCTACCTTCTTGTTTCCGTGTTTTTCTTCCTGGCCCTAACACTCCTATTTGTATATATATATTCTGTTATTCTAATACACTGTTTGAACCAACATTCTTGTTTCCGTGTCTTTCTTCCTGGCCCTAACACTCCTATTTGTATGTATATTCTGTTATTCTAATACACTGTTTGAACCTACCTTCTGGTTTCCGTGTCTTTCTTCCTGGCCCTAACACTCGTATTTGTTTATATATTCTGTTATTCTAATACACTGTTTGAACCAACCTTCTTGTTTCCGTGTCTTTCTTCCTGGCCCTAACACTCGTATTTGTATATATATTCTGTTATTCTAATACACTGTTTGAACCTACCTTCTTGTTTCCGTGTCTTTCTTCCCGGCCCTAATACACGTATTTGTATATATATATATTATGTTATTCTAATACACTGTTTGAACCTACCTTCTTGTCTCCGTGTCTTTCTTCCTGGCCCTAACACTCGTATTTGTATGTATATTCTGTTATTCTAATACACTGTTTGAACCTACCTTCTTGTTTCCGTGTCTTTCTTCCTGGCCCTAACACTCGTATTTGTATATATATATTCTGTTATTCTTAATACACTGTTTGAACCTACCTTCTTGTTTCCGTGTCTTTCTTCCTCTGGCCCTAACACTCGTATTTGTATATATATATTCTGTTATTCTAATACACTGTTTGAACCTACCTTCTTGTTTCCGTGTCTTTCTTCCTGGCCCTAACACTCGTATTTGTATGTATATATTCTGTTATTCTAATACACCGTTTGAACCTACCGTCTTGCTTCCGTGTCTTTTTTCCTGGCCCTAACACTCGTATTTGTAACTATATATATTCTGTTATTCTTAATACACTGTTTGAAACTACCTTCTTGTTTCCGTGTCTTTATTTCTGGCCCTAACACTCGTGTTTATATATATATTCTGTTATTCTAATACACTGTTTGAACCTACCTTCTTGTTTCCGTGTCTCTCTTCCTGGCCCTAACACTCGTATTTGTATTTATATTCTGTTATTCTAATACACTGTTTGAAACTACCTTCTTGTTTCCGTGTCTTTATTCCTGGCCCTAACACTCGTGTTTATATATATATTCTGTTATTCTAATACACTGTTTGAACCTACCTTCTTGTTTCCGTGTCTTTCTTCCTGGCCCTAACACTGTATTTGTATATATATTCTGTTATTCTAATACCCGTTTGAACCTACCTTCTTGTTTCCGTGTCTTTCTTCCCGGCCCTAACACACGTATTTGTATATATATATTATGTTATTCTAATACACTGTTTGAACCTACCTTGTTCCTGTGAAAGTCTTTCTTCCCATTCAACACTGTATTTGTATGTATATTCTGTTATTCTAATACACTGTTTGAACCTACCTTCTTGTTTCCGTGTCTTTCTTCCTGGCCCTAACACTCGTATTTGTATATATATATTCTGTTATTCTAATACACTGTTTGAACCTACCTCTTGTTTCCGTGTCTTTCTTCCTGGCCCTAACACTCGTATTTGTATATATATATTCTGTTATTCTAATACACTGTTTGAACCTACCTTCTTGTTTCCGTGTCTTTCTTCCTGGCCCTAACACTCGTATTTGTATGTATATATTCTGTTATTCTAATACACCGTTTACCTACCGTCTTTGCTTCCGTGTCTTTTTTTCCTGGCCCTAACACTCGTATTTGTATATATATATATTCTGTTATCTCTAATACACTGTTTGAAACTACCTTCTCTGTTTCCGTGTCTTTATTTCTGGCCCCACCACTGCTTATATATATATTCTGTTATTCTAATATACTGTTTGAACCTACCTTCTTGTTTCCGTGTCTCTCTTCCTGGCCCTAACACTCGTATTTGTATATATATTCTGTTATTCTAATACACTGTTTGAAACTACCTTCTTGTTTCCGTGTCTTTCTTCCTGGCCCTAACACTCGTATTTGTATATATATTCTGTTATTCTAATACACTGTTTGAACCTACCTTCTTGTTTCCGTGTCTTTCTTCCTGGCCCTAACACACGTATTTGTATATATATATTCTGTTATTCTAATACACTGTTTGAACCTACCTTCTTGTCTCCGTGTCTTTCTTCCTGGCCCTAACACTCCTATTTGTATATATATATTCTGTTATTCTAATACACTGTTTGAACCAACATTCTTGTTTCCGTGTCTTTCTTCTTGGCCCTAACACTCCTATTTGTATGTATATTCTGTTATTCTAATACACTGTTTGAACCTACCTTCTGGTTTCCGTGTCTTTCTTCCTGGCCCTAACACTCGTATTTGTATATATATTCTGTTATTCTAATACACTGTTTGAACCAACCTTCTTGTTTCCGTGTCTTTCTTCCTGGCCCTAACACTCGTATTTGTATATATATTCTGTTATTCTAATACACTGTTTGAAACTACCTTCTTGTTTCCGTGTCTTTATTCCTGGCCATAACCCTCGTGTTTATATATATATATTCTGTTATTCTAATACACTGTTTGAACCTACCTTCTTGTTTCCGTGTCTTTCTTCCTGGCCCTAACACTCGTATTTGTATATATATTCTGTTATTCTAATACACTGTTTGAAACTACCTTCTTGTTTCCGTGTCTTTATTCCTGGCCCTAACACTCGTGTTTATATATATATTCTGTTATTCTAATACACTGTTTGAACCTACCTTCTTGTTTCCGTGTCTTTCTTCCTGGCCCTAACACTCGTATTTGTATATATATTCTGTTATTCTAATACACTGTTTGAACCTACCTTCTTGTTTCCGTGTCTTTCTTCCCGGCCCTAACACACGTATTTGTATATATATATTATGTTATTCTAATACACTGTTTGAACCTAACTTCTTGTCTCCGTGTCTTTCTTCCTGGCCCTAACACTCGTATTTGTATGTATATTCTGTTATTCTAATACACTGTTTGAACCTACCTTCTTGTTTCCGTGTCTTTCTTCCTGGCCCTAACACTCGTATTTGTATATATATATTCTGTTATTCTAATACACTGTTTGAACTTACCTTCTTGTTTCCGTGTCTTTCTTCCTGGCCCTAACACTCGTATTTGTATATATATATTCTGTTATTCTAATACACTGTTTGAACCTACCTTCTTGTTTCCGTGTCTTTCTTCCTGGCCCTAACACTCGTATTTGTATGTATATATTCTGTTATTCTAATACACCGTTTGAACCTACCGTCTTGCTTCCGTGGCTTTATTCCTGGCCCTAACACCGTATTTGTATATATATATATTCTGTTATTCTAATACACTGTTTGAAACTACCTTCTTGTTTCCGTGTCTTTATTTCTGGCCCCAACACTCGTGTTTATATATATATTCTGTTATTCTAATACACTGTTTGAACCTACCTTCTTGTTTCAAGTTCTCTTTCCCGTCTTTAACACTCGTATTTGTATATAATATTCTGTTATTCTAATACACTGTTTGAAACTACCTTCTTGTTTCCGTGTCTTTCTTCCCGGCCCTAACACTGTATTTGTATATATATTCTGTTATTCTAATACACTGTTTGAAACTACCTTCTTGCTCATGTTCTTCTTTCCTGGCCCCCACACTGTATTTGTATATATATTCTGTTATTCTAATACACTGTTTGAACCTACCTTTCTGTTTCCGTGTCTTTCTTCCCTGGCCCTAACACACGTATTTGTATATATATACTATGTTATTCTAATACACTGTTTGAACCTACCTTCTTGTCTCCGTGTCTTTCTTTCTGCCCCAACACACGTATTTGTATATATATATTATGTTATTCTAATACACTGTTTGAACCTACCTTCTTGTCTCCGTGTCTTTCTTCCCGGCCCCAACACCTGTATTTGTATGCATATTCTGTTATTCTAATACACTGTTTGAACCAACCTTCTTGTTTCCGTGTCTTTCTTCCTGGCCCTAACACCTGTATTTGTATATATTCTGTTATTCTAATACACTGTTTGAAACTACCTTCTTGTTTCCTTGTCTTTATTCCTGGCCCCAACACTCGTGTTTATATATATATTCTGTTATTCTAATACAGTGTTTGAACTTAAACTTCTTGTTTCCGTGTCTTTCTTCTGGGTCTTAACACTCGTATTTGTATATATATATATTCTGTTATTCTAATACACTGTTTGAAACTACCTTCTTGTTTCCGTGTCTATATTTCTGGCCCTAACACTCGTGTTTATATATATATTCTGTTATTTCATTAACTGTTTGAACCTACCTTCTTGTTTCCGTGTCTCTCTTCCTGGCCCTAACACTCGTATTTGTATATATATTCTGTTATTCTAATACACTGTTTGAAACTACCTTCTTGTTTCCGTGTCTTTCTTCCTGGCCCTAACACTCGTATTTGTATATATATTCTGTTATTCTAATACACTGTTTGAAACTACCTTTCTGTTTCCGTGTCTTTCTTCTGGCTCCCACACTCATATTTGTATATATATTCTGTTATTCTAATACACTGTTTGAACCTACCTTCTTGTTTCCGTGTCTTTCTTCCTGGCCCTAACACACGTATTTGTATATATATATTATGTTATTCTAATACACTGTTTGAACCTACCTCTTGTCTCCGTGTTTTCTTTCTGGCCCTAACACACGTATTTGTATATATATATTATGTTATTCTAATACACTGTTTGAACCTACCTTCTTGTCTCCGTGTCTTTTCTTCCCTGGCCCTAACACTCGTATTTGTATGTATATTCTGTTATTCTAATACACTGTTTGAACCAACCTCTCTTGTTTCCGTGTCTTTCTTCCCTGGCCCTAACACTCGTATTTGTATATATATTCTGTTATTCTAATACACTGTTTGTAACTACCTTCTTGTTTCCGTGTCTTTATTTCGGCCCTAACACTCGTGTTTGTATATATATTCTGTTATTCTTATACACTGTTTGAACCAACTTTCTTGTTTCCGTGTCTTTCTTCCTGGCCCTAACACTCCTATTTGTATATATATTCTGTTATTCTTATACACTGTTTGAACCTACCTTCTTGTTTTCGTGTCTTTCTCTTCCTGGCCCTAACACTCGTATTTGTATATATATTCTGTTATTCTTATACACCCTGTTTGAACCAACTTTCTTGTTTCGTGCCTTTCTTCCTGGCCCTAACACTCCTATTTGTATATATATTCTGTTATTCTTATACACTCTTTGAACCAACTTTCTTGTTTCCGTGTCTTTCTTCCTGGCCCTAACACTCCTATTTGTATATATATTCTGTTTTTCTTATACACTGTTTGAACCAACTTTCTTGTTTCCGTGTCTTTCTTCCTGGCCCTAACAATCGTATTTGTATATATATATTCTGTTATTCTAATACACTGTTTGAACCTACCTTCTTGTTTCCATGTCTTTCTTCCTGGCCCTAACACTCCTATTTGTATATATATATTCTGTTATTCTAATACACTGTTTGAACCTAGCTTCTTGTTTCCGTGTCTTTCTTCCTGGTCCTAACACTCGTATTTGTATGTATATATTCTGTTATTCTAATACACCGTTTGAACCTACCGTCTTGCTTCCGTGTCTTTTTTCCTGGCCCTAACACTCGTATTTGTATATATATATATTCTGTTATTCTAATACACTGTTTGAAACTACCTTCTTGTTTCCGTGTCTTTATTTCTGGCCCTAACACTCGTGTTTATATATATATTCTGTTATTCTAATACACTGTTTGAACCTACCTTCTTGTTTCCGTGTCTCTCTTCCTGGCCCTAACACTCGTATTTGTATATATATTCTGTTATTCTAATACACTGTTTGAAACTACCTTCTTGTTTCCGTGTCTTTCTTCCTGGCCCTAACACTCGTATTTGTATATATATTCTGTTATTCTAATACACTGTTTGAACCTACCTTCTTGTTTCCGTGTCTTTCTTCCTGGCCCTAACACACGTATTTGTATATATATATTATGTTATTCTAATACACTGTTTGAACCTACCTTCTTGTCTCCGTGTCTTTCTTCCTGGCCCTAACACTCCTATTTGTATATATATATTCTGTTATTCTAATACACTGTTTGAACCAACATTCTTGTTTCCGTGTCTTTCTTCCTGGCCCTAACACTCCTATTTGTATGTATATTCTGTTATTCTAATACACTGTTTGAACCTACCTTCTGGTTTCCGTGTCTTTCTTCCTGGCCCTAACACTCGTATTTGTATATATATTCTGTTATTCTAATACACTGTTTGAACCAACCTTCTTGTTTCCGTGTCTTTCTTCCTGGCCCTAACACTCGTATTTGTATATATATTCTGTTATTCTAATACACTGTTTGAAACTACCTTCTTGTTTCCGTGTCTTTATTCCTGGCCCTAACACTCGTGTTTATATATATATATTCTGTTATTCTAATACACTGTTTGAACCTACCTTCTTGTTTCCGTGTCTTTCTTCCTGGCCCTAACACTCGTATTTGTATATATATTCTGTTATTCTAATACACTGTTTGAAACTACCTTCTTGTTTCCGTGTCTTTATTCCTGGCCCTAACACTCGTGTTTATATATATATTCTGTTATTCTAATACACTGTTTGAACCTACCTTCTTGTTTCCGTGTCTTTCTTCCTGGCCCTAACACTCGTATTTGTATATATATTCTGTTATTCTAATACACTGTTTGAACCTACCTTCTTGTTTCCGTGTCTTTCTTCCCGGCCCTAACACACGTATTTGTATATATATATTATGTTATTCTAATACACTGTTTGAACCTACCTTCTTGTCTCCGTGTCTTTCTTCCTGGCCCTAACACTCGTATTTGTATGTATATTCTGTTATTCTAATACACTGTTTGAACCTACCTTCTTGTTTCCGTGTCTTTCTTCCTGGCCCTAACACTCGTATTTGTATATATATATTCTGTTATTCTAATACACTGTTTCAACCTACCTTCTTGTTTCCGTGTCTTTCTTCCTGGCCCTAACACTCGTATTTGTATGTATATATTCTGTTATTCTAATACACCGTTTGAACCTACCGTCTTGCTTCCGTGTCTTTTTTCCTGGCCCTAACACTCGTATTTGTATATATATATATTCTGTTATTCTAATACACTGTTTGAAACTACCTTCTTGTTTCCGTGTCTTTATTTCTGGCCCTAACACTCGTGTTTATATATATATTCTGTTATTCTAATACACTGTTTGAACCTACCTTCTTGTTTCCGTGTCTCTCTTCCTGGCCCTAACACTCGTATTTGTATATATATTCTGTTATTCTAATACACTGTTTGAAACTACCTTCTTGTTTCCGTGTCTTTCTTCCTGGCCCTAACACGCGTATTTGTATATATATTCTGTTATTCTAATACACTGTTTGAACCTACCTTCTTGTTTCCGTGTCTTTCTTCCTGGCCCTAACACATGTATTTGTATATATATATTATATTATTCTAATACACTGTTTGAACCTACCTTCTTGTCTCCGTGTCTTTATTCCTGGCCCTAACACTCGTGTTTATATATATTATTCTGTTATTCTAATACACTGTTTGAACCTAACTTCTTGTTTCCGTGTCTTTCTTCCTGGCCCTAACACTCGTATTTGTATATATATTCTGTTATTCTAATACACTGTTTGTAACTACCTTCTTGTTTCCGTGTCTTTATTCCTGGCCCTAACACTCGTGTTTGTATATATATTCTGTTATTCTTATAAACTGTTTGAACCAACTTTCTTGTTTCCGTGTCTTTCTTCCTGGCCCTAACACTCCTATTTGTATATATATTCTGTTATTCTTATCCACTGTTTGAACCTACCTTCTTGTTTCCGTGTTTTTCTTCCTGGCCCTAACACTCGTATTTGTATATATATTCTGTTATTCTAATACACTGTTTGAACCAACTTTCTTGTTTCGTGTCTTTCTTCCTGGCCCTAACACTCCTATTTGTATATATATTCTGTTATTCTTATACACTCTTTGAACCAACTTTCTTGTTTCCGTGTCTTTCTTCCTGGCCCCAACACTCCTATTTGTATATATATTCTGTTTTTCTTATACACTGTTTGAACCAACTTTCTTGTTTCCGTGTCTTTCTTCCTGGCCCTAACAATCGTATTTGTATATATATATTCTGTTATTCTTATACACTGTTTGAACCTACCTTCTTGTTTCCGTGTCTTTCTTCCTGGCCCTAACACACCTATTTGTATATATATTCTGTTATTCTTATACACTGTTTGAACCTACCTTCTTGTTTCCGTGTCTTTCTTCCTGGCCCTAACACTCGTATTTGTATATATATTCTGTTATTCTTATACACTGTTTGAACCAACTTTCTTGTTTCGTGTCTTTCTTCCTGGCCCTAACACTCCTATTTGTATATATATTCTGTTATTCTTATACACTCTTTGAACCAACTTTCTTGTTTCCGTGTCTTTCTTCCTGGCCCTAACACTCCTATTTGTATATATATTCTGTTTTTCTTATACACTGTTTGAACCAACTTTCTTGTTTCCGTGTCTTTCTTCCTGGCCCTAACAATCGTATTTGTATATATATATTCTGTTATTCTAATACACTGTTTGAACTTACCTTCTTGTTTCCGTGTCTTTCTTCCTGGCCCTAACACTCCTATTTGTATATATATTCTGTTATTCTTATACACTGTTTGAACCTACCTTCTTGTTTCCGTGTCTTTATTTCTGGCCCTGACACTCGTGTTTATATATATATTCTGTTATTCTTATACACTGTTTGAACCTACCTTCTTGTTTCCGTGTCTTTCTTCCTGGCCCTAACACTCCTATTTGTATATATATTCTGTTATTCTTATACACTGTTTGAACCTACTTTCTTGTTTCCGTGTCTTTCTTCCTGGCCCTAACACTCCTATTTGTATATATATTCTGTTATTCTTATACACTGTTTGAAACTACCTTCTTGTTTCCGTGTCTTTCTTCCTGGCCCTAACACTCCTATTTGTATATATATTCTGTTATTCTTATACACTGTTTGAACCTACCTTCTTGTTTCCGTGTCTTTCTTCCTGGCCCTAACACTCGTATTTGTATATATATTCTGTTATTCTTATACACTGTTTGAACCAACTTTCTTGTTTCGTGTCTTTCTTCCTGGCCCTAACACTCCTATTTGTATATATATTCTGTTATTCTTATACACTCTTTGTACCAACTTTCTTGTTTCCGTGTCTTTCTTCCTGGCCCTAACACTCCTATTTGTATATATATTCTGTTATTCTTATACACTGTTTGAACCAACTTTCTTGTTTCCGTGTCTTTCTTCCTGGCCCTAACACTCCTATTTGTATATATATTCTGTTATTCTAATACACTGTTTGAACCTACCTTCTTGCTTCCATGTTTTTCTTCCTGACCCTAACACTCGTATTTGTATATATATTCTGTTATTCTAATACTCTGTTTGAATCAACCTTCTTGTTTCCGTGTCTTTCTTCCTGACCCTAACACTCGTATTTGTATTTATATTCTGTTATTCTAATACACTGTTTGAACCTACCTTCTTGTTTCCGTGTCTTTCTTCCCGGCCCTAACATGCCGCAACAACTTGGCAACGAAGATTCGCCAAAACACAGGGAACCAACTTTCTCATCAGAGAACCTAGCAATTGATTCAATACAGTATTACCTTTCAACTTCATCGCCCGGTTCACACTCCAACCACATCTATTGAACAGGTTAAGAGGTTCATCCCTTGTTCCCAGTTTAGGATATGGTTTCCGGCTTTCTCTTTTCAAAACTTCTCACTTTGTTTTTTTTTTCAATTGGAGTAGATAGATCTATCTATCGCCCGATTCACACTCCACCCACATCTATTCAACAGGTTACGAGGCTCATCCCTTGTTCCCTGTTTAGGATGTGGTTTCCGGCTTTCTCGTTTCCAATCTTTTCACTATTACGTAGCCCCCTGCACATCAGTGGCGTTACCGCCTTGCTCGGGGTGATATGATTAAAAAAAAAGTCAGGCGAAAATGTTAGCCCAAGAATGTGCAAAGCGCCACTCTCCTGGAGGTTAGCATCAGCCATGATGGTGAAAGGCTGACTCCCAGATAATTAACTGAGATGAGTTTAGTTCCGAAGTCTTTAACATTAACAAGGCATTTGTTAGCAACAAGTTAAGGATCGTTTTTTAGATCAGCTTCCAATTTGCCATTATCAAATCGATCAGTCAATATAGAGACAGATATAAATTGTTGGGTCATCAGCATAGATACTGAGTTGAGATTTGGTACTATCAGAAAGATCGATCATGAAAATTAGGAAAAAAGTAGGTATAAACATTGATTTCTAGCAGACACCTGCTTTACTGCAAAAAAATCTAGATGAGTGGCCATTTAGGAGAACGTTTCATGCAGCAATTTGAGAAGAAAAGTAAACATTTTCAAAAAATACGCAATAATGACAACCATCTTGTTAGAAGCTATATTGTGCCTCATTCTATCAGTAAACAAACACTTAGTGTTGTGGATCCGGGTGAGGAACCACACAAAATAATGAACAACAAAACAGATATTTGAGATAAAAAAATGGATTATATTGAACATAAATATACAAACTACAACGCAGATTAGTAATCGAGGAATACAATAAGTAAGGAATATATATATATATATATATATATATATATATATATATATATATATATATATATATGTGTGTGTGTGTGTGTGTGTGTGTGTGTGTGAAGCCGTGTTGAAATAGTATATCCGTGTAATAATATTCTGACTGAATGGAGCTCAGAGGTACTATGCCTGCTGGCGCGGTATTCTCTGTGTAACTTCGGTATCTCTCGGTAACTTACGGATCAGTCCCGATGTCGCTAACGGATCTCTTTATGGCAGGAGTATATGTATACTTAAGTCGCGTCCATTATCATAGAAAAAGGGGAGGTCCTACAACACTTAATCACTTGGAGAACACTTTTAATACATATAGACATCTGTTGTGATTGGAATTAAAACTCTGGTAGACCTGAAAAAGTCATTCCCATAGGTTATAGCGGCTGAACAGGTTGGTATAAGCCAAGGAGACGATTGTGATTTCAACTGATACTTGCAATGCGGGATGATTAACCAATTCAGAGTGAATTAGAGTAATTTGCTAAAAAGAGTAGAGGGCCATTAGGCGAAGAGAAGGATTAGATGGTTGGCCTGAGTTCTTAAAGATTAGAAATACAGAAGAGAGTTTCCAAGAAGCAGGTCAGTAAGAAACAGGTAGGCATTTATGGTAGAGTTTACAGAAAACAGGGGCCAGTCCAGGAGCGTATTTCTTAAAAAATATTACAGGGATACCAGTAAGTCCACATGCTTTACGGGGATCCAGTTTAGAGATAATAGCAGAAACCATAGAAGTTATATCCATATCACTCTCAACAGAGACTCAATTTTAAGTGGAAAGTCAGGCAAAGGTACTCCAGATGACTCAAAAGTAGAAATGGAAGAGAATTTACGAGCAAAACAGTCTGCTTCACCAGCAGGTGTTGACAGGAGGGATAGTAAGCTTACACTTATTTAACACATTATTACAGAGCCGCCAGTATTCAGGAAAACCAAAGATGTTAGAGGCTATTTTGTGCATCATTCTATCATCAAACAAAGACTTAGCCCCTTAATGTAGAAAATCGTCTCTTTCAGTATGCATTTAACTTGGAAAATGATCACTCACAACTTGCCTCTAAGCATTAAATGTAAGACAGGATGATGTTTTTCAAAAAGGGGAGAAACAAGTTGTGAATTACATATTGGTAATGTCAAAATCAAGCAGGTGTGGATATTTATCTGTCGAGGGAGTTTAAACAAAAAACATGTGCAGCCATTTTGAAAGCAGAAAACGGCAGCTGGGTTTTAATGTAATCTTCAATTTACACGACTGGTTCCGTGGTTGGAGTCTTTTTATTTCCTTTTCTTTACTCGTTGTGCATATTTTTGTCCTCGATTAGCTATGAACAGCGAGAACCGGTTAACCTTTTCTCATGTTATTTTTTACTGCTGTTATATTTGATGATCTACCCTTTCTCGTGAGTAATTTGCTTTTTCTTGTCTTTTTGAAATATTTTTATACATGTAAATATTCTCATTTGTCAGTCAGTTAAGTGCCATACGTGAAACACGCTTAGGCGATCATGTCTCGAAAGAGATTATCCCGCAGTAGTTTGCCATTGCTTTCTGCGGTAGACTTGTTGCCGACCAAGGCTATATAACCTAATCTCTCCTCATAGCTAGAGGGAGAAGAGATTTATTATATAATTAAGTAGTAATAAGTGGGGGATCAGTTTATTACTTCATAACAATAGAAAACCGATCCCCCACTTTATGCTCAGTAGAAGCCTTAATTGTTTCTAACTATTATGTTCAGTCAGCCAGTTAAGTGCTATACATGATACACGCTTTGGGCGATCGTGTCTCGAAAGAGACATGACTGACTGGGCAAAAGATTATCCCGCAGTAGGTTGCCATTGCTTTCTGCAGTAGACTGGTTATCATACTCACGGATAGTCTTTCGCGTATTAAATTGAAAGATGTCAGAAATGAGCTGTAACGTTGACATGTTATCATCATTCGTTTCCTAAGGTACCCAAGTACTTTCAATCTATTTCCGAGATCATCTTCAGGGATGTGAGTTATGGTAACAAAAAAATAACGGGTTAAACTGTGTTGCTAAAATTACTGTAAATTTTTTCTGCTTCAAATATAACGCTTGACAAATTGCTAGCGTTCAGTAGCCCGTGAAAACTATCCAAAATGGAACTTTTTTATATGTTGTAATATCATAGTACCTTGAGAAATGAATGATAATAACATCTGCCAACGTTACAGCTCATTTCTGACATCTTTCATTGATAATACGCGAAAGATTACCCGTGAGTATGAACGGCTTTTATAAAAAATAAGCAAACACAATATCTGCAATTTATTTAATCTGACATGTCAAAAAGAAAGTTTGCTGCCTAAATACACAAGTTTTATATATACGCTCTGTCAATTCGATTGAGCACCATGGAGGAATGGAGAAAGCACTTGACGGCCGTTCCGTCCTATATTTGGGACTCATCAGCAGTGCGCATCCAGTACCAGGAATCGAGCCCAGACAGCTTTGATTACGAGGCTGATGTGATACCAACTGTACCATGGGCCCTGGTAACGAAGGAGTAACGAATTAAGCTCGATGAAGTGGGCCGCTCCTCACGAATTCCGTGGTGGAGCTACTCCAAGCTCCTTTGCCCATAGGATAGTGCCTCCCCAAGCAACGACTTCCGCAACCAAGCCGCTAAATCCATAGCGTGTTTCGTGATTGAAGCACAGATATTATTTAAGAAGTAGTTGCTTGGGGAGGCACTATCCTATGGGTAAAAGAGCTTGTATTTCCACCAAGGAATTCGTGAGGAGCGGCGCACTTCATCGAGCTTAATTCGTTACTTCTTCGTAATAATTGTTCAAATCCTCCTACTACTTCTTGAATATATATATATATATATATATATATATATATATATATATATATATATATATATACTAGCGGCCATAACGATTAGGCCACCCTAGTTGTTTTTTAAAGAAATGATTTATTTCCTACTATTTTTACTATTTATTGCCAAGTAGATAATTCTAAATGAAAATAGAATGGTTTCTTTTGTTATTATGACTTTGCAAAAAGTTTTTGAAGCAAAAATAAACTCGCCCAAATCACCCTAAATTTTCTTCATTCTTTCATTGAAGAAACTGCAATATAGGTAACTATTAAATATTTATAAAAATTTTTGATGCACATGTTATTGTGCAGTATTAACAAAGGAACCATTCTATTTTCATTTACAATTATTCACTTGGCAATAAATACTAAAAAATAGTAGGAAATACATCATTTTTTAAAACACTGGGGTTGCCTAATAATTATGGCCGGTTGTGTATATATACTATTTACGCTCTCACACCCTGATTGAGCACTAATGAATTGGGGCGTGTATAATGACAATATACATTCTAAAAAGTCTACCTTCTTCTACCGTGCGCCCATGGCCCAGTGGGAGAACCGCCGACTGACGCCAATTCGGTCGGGTTTCAATCCTGGGTTAAAAGCAATCGGAGTCTAACCGTATTGATGAGCTGCGAAACAGATCTGTCTGCGGATGACTATATATATATATATATATAGAGAGAGAGAGAGACAGACAGACAGACAGAAGAGCATGCATGCCATTGATTTATCATGGCTTTGAAATTTGAAAATATTCATGAAATTTAAAAGCCGGTAGCATCCTTGCTCTTGTAACTCGCTCCCGTATTCTTGCTTTCCTGCCGGCTACAACCTCCAGAAATTTAAATGCAAAGTCAATACTCATCTACTAACCACTGGACTCTAGCTCTCTCCCCACCCCCTATGTATCTGTCATCGCACCTGCTTTCTCAGCTTTCTATTGTTCCTTTCTAACTAGTTTGTACTCCTCACTCTTTTCTAATTAATCTTTTTACATTTATGTAGCCCCCTGCACATCAGTGACGTTTCCGCCTTGCTCGGGGTGAAATGATTTAAAAAAAAAAAGAATATATATATATATATATATATATATATATATATATATAGATAGATAGATAGATAGACAGACAGACAGACAGACAGACAGACAGACAGAAGAGCATGCATGCCATTGATTTATCATGGCTTTGAAATTTGAAAATATTCATTAAATGTAAAAGCCGATAGCATCGTTGCTCTTGTATATTCAAACTTGCAACAAAATAAATCCTACATTTGACTTGATAAAGTCCCCCTCAGAGGACGAAACGTTACGGTTAAGAATAGTCTTTGTTTTTATTTTTTTATCATTTTTTTCTTTACAGAGACGCTGTATCTGATCTATAATTTGCTTTCACACACACACACACACACACACATATATATATATATATATGTATACAACAGAGCTTATTTAAGATTTTAATATTGCTTTTCATAGTTTGCTTGATAAAAATGCAAAACGTTAATATTATGATATTGATAATAGGCAAGACGAGAAAGGAAATAAATAACAGCATATTTATAGAATACGATAAGTCTTGAAAATTACTGTAAACAAGTTACAAAATTTTATGAAAAAAGGTTTTTTTGTGAGCAAACATGGAAGGGAAAAATAGGAAAATATTCATATTGTTTTATAATGATATCCTGTATCACATACACGAACACACACACACGCACACACATACACACACACATATATATATGTATATGACACATACACATATATAAACACAATATATGTATAATACACATCCATATATACTCATTATAAATATATATGATGCGTGCGTGTTCTATGAGTGATTGTGTGCATTCTTTCGTGGATTAATATATGTGAAACGCGCATGCGTAGAAACAATCAAGTTGTGAAATTACAGAATTTTCTCGATCCAAATCCTTTTATGTTGAAATTGTGAACAAAAAGAGTTGCTTGACAATTTTTTTTAGCACTCGATCGCTCATCGGAAGTTAATTATGGCGTTGTAAACTTAGGTTTATTGAATGTTTTGGTTCCTATCGCGCAGACAAATGAGTTATATGGCTTGCAAAATTCAATTCTCATGGGTCGTTTGCCGCGTTCAAATCGAAACGTGTTGATTCTATTCAATGTTTATAAAATTACATAACTGTGTTTTCTGCGCGACTATGGTGAAAAAAATAAGTAAAGAAAAATCATAAAAGAGTGCTATTTTTATATTGAAAAGATGCTGGTGTCTGCAATTGGTAAAGAGTTAACATTGATGTTCATGATCGGTGTTCAAACCCAGCAAAAAGGCTGTATTACAAAATATTTTTCTAAAGAGTCTCACTGACTTAGAGGGTTGGTACAATACATGCATATCCTCCTCTTCTCTCTCCCTCTGTAGTGTTGCGTTATGGCACCAAGATTGTTTGTTTTTTTTTTCAGTAGTTTTATTGATAAAATGTATTTTCTCAAGCAAGTTTTTTTTTATCTTAAAGTGCTCGATATCGGGGTAGAGAAAGAGCGTTAACTGTTTTAGTGCAAAGAATTTGACACTGTAACTGAGCAGATTCATGCCGACTTCGGAGTTTCACTTATCGGGATTGGTTTTCTTGCAAAAGCAAGAACGGGAAAACTAGCCCTGATGAGTGAAAGCATCATAATGGTGACCTTACGAAACTTCAGAGTCTGCATATACCTGCTCAGTTAAAGTGACAAATTTCTTGCACAACATATCTATCTATCTATCTATCTATCTATATATATATATATATATATATATATATATATACACATATATATATGTGTGTGTGTGTGCGTGTGTGTATATATATATATATATATATATATATATATATATATATACCTATTCTCCTCCGACACCCAAGAGTAAACCGTGGATAACTATAATCTGAAATACCAGAAAATCCCACCACCTTCTAAATCCCTAAATCCCTTTCAAAAAGATCTGTTTAATATTGTATCCAAGATAAAATTCAAAAAAACATTCGAACTCCTTCCAAATGATGTTAGAGAAACATTCTAAATCTATTAGAGATTCGAAGGATATTTGGGTTAAGGCCGATAAGTCTAGAAATGTTTACAAGTGTAACCCCTCCCACTACCTTAAGCTTCTGTCTAATAAGATTACTAGCACATATGGACTAGACAAAGAGGAGAATATAATTACCGAGACTGATCGTGATACTGCTAAATTTGCCGGCAACTTAAACATTAAAGATAGAATAGGGAAAGTCAGTACTAGAAACGCTTACCTCCTGTTTAAAGCTCATAAACTCAATGTCGAGAATAGGGTACAATCTACATTATTAAATTCAAGTCAAATTGAATGAGGATTAACCTCGAAAAAATTACCAAACATCTAACCACTAAGCTTCAACACACCCTCCGTTCAAACCTTTGAAAGGTTCTACAGACACTATCCTTTGGTTTAACAATATTGCTGATAAAACTAGACCCACATTTCTTAAATTTTTTTTTTTTTTAACCAAGGCTATAGAACCCAAACTCTCCTGTTAATTGATACATAGCTGGAGACAAAAGACGGATTAAGACCTTTTGCAAGGCTATTTGCGTGTAAGTGAATGCAACGAATTCACCTGGAATTCGAATTCGGCTCTCCGATTTCTTGTTCAAAGCCGTTATCCACTGCACTACTAAAAGAGACATGACTAACTGGGCAGAAGATTGTGCCGCAGTAGGTTGCCATTAGTTTCTGCGGTAGACTGGTTGCCAGTTAAGGCTATAGAACCCAATCTGTCCTATTATTTAACCCATAATTATAGGGAAGAGACGGATTAATATCTTTCCCAATGGTATTTGAGCGTAAGTGAATGCAAGGAATTCAACTGGAATTCGAACTCGCCTCTGCACTACTAAACACTACTACAAAAAGCGATAACGTTGATGCCTTATTTCCTGAAAAACACTTTGAGAGAAAGATTTAACACTAGTCTACCTGAAAGCAATACACTGCACCTCCTTGGTCGCGCTCTCTCAGCCGATCTCAAGTGGAATTACTACATTGAAACAATAGCTAGATCTCCTGAAGGTTGAATCACTGTGCCGAAGCAGGAAGTTTTCCTTGTTAGAATCCATTTTGCACATTTATAACAATTTAAAAAAAAATTTTTTTTAATCATTTCACCCCGAGCAAGGCGGAAACGCCACTGATGTGCAGGGGGCTACATAAATGTAAAAAGATTAATTAGAAAAGAGTGAAGAGTACAAACTAGTTAGAAAGGAACAATAGAAAGCTGAGAAAGCAGGTGCGATGACAGATACATAGGTGGAGAGAAAGGGAAGGTTATACAGGGGTGGGGAGAGAGCTAGAGTCCAGTGGTTATTAGATGAGTATTGACTTTGCATTTAAATTTCTGGAGGTTGTAGCCGTCAGGAAAGCAAGAATACGGGAGCGAGTTCCACAGGCGGGAAGTGCAAGAGGAGAAGCTGCAGGAGTAGAATTGTCGTCTGCATTTGGCTAACCTGACTGTGAATGGGTGGGACCCAGTTGCCAGTCTATATTATGGACTTCTAGTCCTCTATATTTAGAGACTTCCTAGTAAACTGTATTAATTTTACTAGAAACTATGTAGAGATCATAGAAAAAGTTAAAATTGTTTTAGCAGCGAGTAAATCTCTCCTTACCCTTAACAATTCTACCTGGATTAAAAGTCGTAATAGTAAATTTGACATCCCCATGGGAGCATATGAGTCAGTCTAAGTTGCCGATTTTACAGGCATCTATATCCTACACACTCTTAGTAGTTGTGGATCTTAAGCAGGTAGGTCTATACCGATATGATAGACTTATGTTCATCCCAAATAGTAATGACCTCTTGGCTATGAAAATCCAGGTGAAAATCATTAGAACCTTCAGGATGTTAGAATTTAAAATAGAAATTGCTTCCAAAGATTATGAATTACCTAGACATTACCCTCAACCTCGATAATAATGCATTTAAACCGTACCATAAAGACAATGAAGCCCCTAGTTACATCAACATTAACTTCAACTACCCTAACGCCATTATAAAGCTGAGGCCAGTTCATACTAGAATTAGCCGATTATCTCCTAACCTTAGAATCTTTAGAAATAACAATATATATATATATATATATATATATATATGAAAAAGTCCTCCAGAGTAGCCAGTATAAAGATAAATGAATTTATTTAACACTCACTAGTAAGTCCGAATAGCAAAATACTAAAGGCAAACATAGGAAAAGGAAGATTATATGGTTCAATGCCCCGCGTTCTGTAGATTATCAACTGTTAACATTGGGAAGATCTTTCTTAAATTAATAAGGAAACGTTTTCATAACGACAACCCCCGGAGTAAAATATTCAATAGGAAAACTATTAAGATTAGTTACTCTTGTACTAATAATACATACAACATTATTAGCTCCCACTATAACCAAATTTTGAAGAAGTTTAGTGAATCCAATACAGAAGATAAGATTATACCCCACTGCAATTGTAAATCCAGAGAAAAGTTTCTGGTTGAAGGTAAATGTAGATCTACAAATGTGATCTATCAAGCTACCATCTACCCTAAGGAATGCAAGGAAAAATATAACGTTTATATCGGAATCTCGGCGGGAATTTGGATACAAAGATATTATACTCACAGACACTCCTTTACTAACCCTAATTTAAGGTATCCGACAGCTCTCTCTCGAAAATACTGGAACTGAAGAAAATTTTCTAAATTCACAAATAGGCGCTGCATAGTGATAAATGTAATCTATGCCTAACAGAAAAAATTAAGATTTTGAAATTTCAATATCAGAATGTACTTCTGAATAAGCGTAAAGAAATCATTAGTATGTGTCGTCACCGTAATAAATATAAATTTTAATTTTTATAATTATCTCTTCTTCCAGTTATTCATAATAAAATTCCAGTTATTCATAATAAAATTTGCCTTTTACATAAATTAGGTTTTAAAATTTGGTGAATTCGTAACCTTTTTCCTCCTACCTACCATTACTAACCAAATGGTAAAATCAAATGCTTCCCACTAGCAAAAGGGAATTTACCACTACGATTCACCTCGGATTAACCCTATAGTCACTAACATTCCCCACTCGTTCATTTACTAGCCCCTGCTTCCAGCATAAGAATTTTTCTCCATTCTTTGATTGAACAGGGTTGACAATGCATGTCTCGGACTGACATGTTGAAATAGCTATCCTCCAGATACGATCCAAATTTACACACACACGCGCACACGCACATACGCACACACGCACACACACACACACACGCACACACACACTTATATATATATATATATATATATCAGTCATCCACATACAAGCCTGTCTAACTGTATCACAGCTCATCCACATGCTTCCAGCAGGGATCAAACTCGACCGATGCAGTTTTCCTTTTACAACAAAAACGAAATTGATAATCCTAAAACTACTTTTTTTTTTAATTCTGTTCTCAATTGCACATATGAGCTTAGTAAAAAAAAAATCCCAGGTAACTTTTTTTTATTTTTTAATCGTTTCATCCCAAGCAAGGCGGTACCGCCACTGAAGCGCAGGGGGCTACATAAGAGTAAAAGTTTCAGAAGAAGGAGTGAAGAGAAAGATGAACCAATTACAGGGGGTCTCAGAGAAAGGGCAAGAGAAGGATGAGAACACAGGTGTGAATACAGTTTACGCAAACCACATAGCCTATATTTGCTATATGATAGTATATTATATATATTTATAGACAATAACAGCCTGAACGTCCGACTTTCTAGCAACTTCGATTCAGTGGTCAGTATATTCTATTGAAGTTTTCAATTTCTTTGAACTTGATCTTATGACCAGCAGTTACTGCCACGTCAATGTGGAGACATTTTCTTGCTTCTTTGTCAACGACGTGATGTCTGGTCCTATAGCCGCCAGGATGCGATCAAGTTAGATGTTGAAATCTCATAAACTTTTAACTTGCATGTTCTCAATCACCATTTTTGGTTTTGTGGCTATACCATAGATTGTCAATAATAATAATAATAATCTAAGACAAGAAAGCTTCTTTCTAAGCAAAAGATGCAGCATCCAAAGGCTGATGTAGACCGTCTATTCATACCCCCTAAAGGTGGAAGAGGTCTTATTCAGCTAGAATTGTCATACAAGACAACAACTATTGGCTTACTAACATACATGTAAACAACAAAGGACTGCATGATACAATTAGTCAAACAACATGAAAACAGAACGAGAAAATATTCAATAATGAAAGAAGGCAGAAAATACAAACAAGATTTTCGTTTAGTAGATTCTGTAGAAAAGCGAAACTTGGCCAAGAAGCAACTATGCGGCAAACATTATGAAAATGAAAGCCAAGAATAGAGCTCTTGAACAGATAAAACAACGCTGGCAAGACAAACCTCTGCAGGGCCAATATCCAGAACGTGTTAATAAACCCAATGTTGATAAAGTTAATACTCATCGATGGTGACGTGCATCTGGATTAAAGTCTTAAACTGAAGGATTTATTCTTGCAGCGCAAGACCAAAGTCATTTCATTAGAAACTCAGGAAAATATCATACATAATGATGTGGATCCAAAATTCAGGTTCTGTGATAAATACCAAGAAACAATAGACCATCTAATCACAGGATATTCTGTACTTGCCCTAAATGAATATAAAAATCGCCACGATTTAGTGGGGCAATATTTACATTGGACAATGTGCAAACACCATGGAGAATATATAGACAAACACTGGTATAAACATCACCCAGCACCGGTTACAGAAATAGAAGATGTCACCATTCTATGGGATTACACCATCTACACAGACAGGAAAATTGAAGCAAACAGACCGGGCATTATTGTTAAACACACAAAACATGCCTATTAATTAATATGGCTTGTTCAGTGGATTGTAACATAGCAACCAAGGATTTCGAAAAACTATCAAAATATAAATAGTATAATATTAAAACAGAACAAATGTGAAAATTGAAAACAAGAACAATACCAGTAATAGTAGGTGCAATTGGAATGATAAAAAGTGGAACAAAACAACACATTGAAAAAATCCTTGGAAACCCCAGCTTACGAGATATACAAAAAATTGTCTTGTTAAGTACAGCCCACACACTAAGGAGAACTTTGTCTATGTAACGCTAGGGATGTCAGGGGAGATAGAAAAACATGTGGCTTCTCTCTTTCTTTTTTACAATTATTTTCACGGCTTCGGCACTGACGAGCTTATCTCCCTGGTGACCCTTCTACATGAATTTACTGGAGATATTTGATCTGTCAACTAGGTCTTACCTTTTACAGTCAAAACAGTCAAATATAGCCACCACTTCTACCATATAGTTTCTTTTTCTGCGCTTCCCGCACGCGGAAGTCTTTTCCATATACTTGCTTCTCTGATAGCTAAAATCTCCAAGAGTTTAAGTGCAACATCAATTGCCATCATTCATCTCCCTGATTCCCATTTTCTCTTATTCTTTCTCCACTACCCCTGTATATTAGTCTTCGTCCTCATTGCTGTACTTTCATGTAACGCCCTGCGCACAAGTTTTTATCATTTTTCTTTAAAGCCCCCGGTATCTTGTTCCTCTTTTTTCTCGCTATCCTCTAATCTATAAACCGCTGCACCCCAGTAGCATTACAGCTTTGCTTGGGATGAAATTTTTTTTTTAAATCTTAAAATTATATCTATTAGGTTGTCCCAAAAGTTCGTAAACACTTGCAAAAAATTGAAACATTACTCGCCAAGTAATCTAAGGTTACCAAAAAACACTTGCAAAAAATTGAAACTTTACTCGCTGTTGTAGTGAAATATCCTGTCCTACCCAGGAATGGGTATGGCCCGGGTTATAAAAGACCTAGACGGGAACGAACTACAGTGTGCTCGGGAGTAATCGAGAGTGTTCGTGACTATACGAGATTATTCGTCATTACACGAGTGAGATCGAGAGCCATCGGCCTTAGCCGAGAGGTAGACGTCACTAGACGGAAGCCTTCTTCTCAAGATGGACGCATACGTCCTATACAGAGACATTGCCTTCTTAAATGTTATTCTTGTTAACTGTTCGTTGGTGTACGTGTATTTGGTTTATTGTACTGAGGTATAATAAATCTCTATTTATATATCCTCAGTGTTAATAATTATTTCTTGCACTATTCTTTCTCTTTTTATCACCCCCCGGGATACAACACTCTCAAAAACAACAAAAATTATTCCTCAAAATAAAGACCATCATTTTCCAAGACTTTCTGCCATCGATCTGCAAGCTTTTGGATTTGGTCAAAGTACCATTCAGCCGGCTTCGAATCAAAGAATTTTTGACACGCTTCCTCGACTTCATCAAACAAGTCGAATCGGCGGCCCTTCAGAAAGTGTTGCATTGAGCGGAAAAGGCCGTAATCTGATGGAGCACAGTCAGGACTGTAGGATGGATGTGGCAGAACCTCAACGCCGTCCAGTTCTTCAAACTTGTCTTTGGTTTTCCTGGCGGTGTGTGGCTTGGCATTGTCCTGCTGCATCAAAGCGCGCTTTCGGTTGATCAGAACCGGGTACTTTTACTTCAACTTTTCATAGACCCGCTCAATTTGCTGACAGTAAAGTTCGGCACTGGTGGCAACCAACTCAAAATGTACGATTCCTTCAAAGTTCGACCAAAGGCACAACATGACTTTCTTGCCGAATCGATCTTGTTTTGGAACCGACGGTGTCTCTTGCCCTTTCTGAACCCATCGCTTGTCTCGATTGTGCTGGACCAGATAGACCTATTTTGCAAGTGTTTACGAACTTTTGGGACAACCTAATAATATACAAACAACTGCGATAAAAGACAATCGCCGGGAAGCTGAATGAAATCGACTAGGCTATACGACAACACACATCGGACACCAGTAAATTAGGATTTAAATGTTATTCCATCACTAAGAATACTTTTTAGGTTCTGTGACATGTTTAATAGATTTGTATCTGTTGAAGTCATTTTGAAGGATGAGACGTGTTATATATGATGTCTTTTTCTTTTGTCATTCAACTATAAATATTCCTCCTACGACATGTCTAATAGATTTTTATCTGTTGAAGTCATTTTGAAGGATGAGACGTGTTATATATGATGTCTTTTTTCTTTTGTCATTCAACTATAAATATTCCTCCTACGACATGTCTAATAGATTTTTATCTGTTGAAGTCATTTTGAAGGATGAGACGTGTTATATATGATGTCTTTTTCTTTTGTCATTCAACTATAAATATTCCTCCTACGACATGTCTAATAGATTTTTATCTGTTGAAGTCATTTTGAAGGATGAGACGTGTTATATATGATGTCTTTTTCTTTTGTCATTCAACTATAAATATTTCTCCTACGACATGTCTAACAGATGTTAGTCGAATGAAATTTTTTAAGACAAAACGCGTTACATATATTTTTCTGTTTTGTTTTATCATTTAACTACAAAGATTCCATCTTTGATATGTCTAATAGATTTTAGTCCCACGAAGTCTTTTTGACAGATGAAACGCGTTACCAAGATTTTTTTATAGCTTATTCAACTACATAGACTCTGCCTAAAACATGTCGAATATATCTTAGTCTGATGAAGTCATTTTAAAGTTTGAAATGCCTTAGATACTTTTTTTTTTACTGTGACATTCAACTAAAAAGATCAGTCCAATAACATATCAAACAAATTTTTGTCTGGAATCCTTCTGAAGGATAAAACGCGTTACATAGACTTTTATTTTATAATTCAACAACAAAAATTCCTGCTATGATAGATTTTAGTCTGATTAAGTCCTTTTGAAGGATGATATGCGTTAAATGGAATTTTTTTTCACTTTATTATCCAACTACAAATTTTCCTTCGATGACATGCCTAATAGATTTTAGTCTGATGAAGTTTTTCTGAAGGATGAAACGCGTTCCATAGATATTGTTATATAGCGACAAATAACAAACGCGGGTGTATATAAAAATATATGACTTATATTTTTATTGATGAACGATGGACCGTGTGGCACAAGGCAGAGAATTGAGAGCGCGCTTCTAATGGGATTTCGACGGGAGCTGGCCTCTCTGCTTAGCTCGTCTAGCTTCTTCTTCGACTTCTCGAGACTGACTTATCTGTGTTTTCGCAGTCTTTATATATCTTCCAAAAGCGGAAATTGTTTCTTCCGGTTTTTTCTTGATCACGCGACGCCTACGCGACGCCTACGCGACGCCTACGTAAATTCTCAGAGTCACCTGTCTGTTTGCCTGCGTAGGCATTTCCGCCGCTGTCGGAAATAGGGTCAAAGTGACATCCGCTACTTTTCATCAACCGGGAACACCCACGCTTCATCCCTTCTTGGGTGGGGCCAGACCGTTATATTACAATATTTTTATTTTATCATTGAACTACAAAGATTGTATCAATGATGTGTCTAATAGATTTTAGTTTGATCAAATCTTTTTGAAGGATGAAACGAGTTACATAATCATTTTGTTTTATTATGCCATTCATTTACAAAGCTTTCACTAATGATAGGTATAATAGATTTTAATCTGATGAAGTCCTTTCGAAGGACGAAACTCGTTTACATAGGGAGTTTTTATCAATTATTCAACGACAACTATTCCTCTAATTATATATTTAACTAGCAGTATAGCCCGGCGTTGCTCGGGTATAATGAAAGCTTTAAAACTAATCCATGGTCCTGGAGCTCAGACTCTTTGGATGTTGGCACGAAAGACTAAAAAGCAATAGTTGTTTCCAGTTAAAGTGAAACCGTAGACTGAAAGAAGAATGAATGGATGTAAGTCAAATTTTGATTTCCTGCTATCGATATCAAATAAGTTTTTCGTCGTAAACTGAATTTTGAAGGCTAAATAACACCTCTGAGTAAATGGTATCATGGTTGACACTAAGAACTACAATTATACCTACTTAGAGCCAAACCCGGAGCAAAAACTAAAATAAAAAGGCTGAAATACAGACATACAGGCAAATAAACAAACACACACAAACATTTTGCCTTTTATATATATATATATATATATATATATAATCGATTTTCTGCACTATTGTACGAACTGCAACCTTGAAACTTCTGAATATTGTTTCTTATGTCTTTGTCTATGAGTTTATCAAATTTGATTAAAATCAGACCACTCCTTCTCTAACCCCATTTTTTCGATTATCGATTTTCGATATTTATCGGGGGTACCTCGACACAAAACCTAGCTAAGAACACTCGCAGACGCTTATAGTACAACTATGTAAATTTTCAAGAAAATTGGTTCCGCCGATTCAGAGCCGATAGGTAACGGACACATAGACACACACACAGACAAAGTTCCATTTATATATAAGTTTAGATAAATGCTAGTTTGATGAAGTTCTTTTAAAGGATAAAACATGTCATACAGACTTTATATTGTTATTTCACTAGAAATATTTTTTATATGATATGTCTAAAAGATTTCATTCTGATGGAGTCCTTTTGAAGGATAAAACGCGTTACATAGAATACTGTTTATTCATTATTCAACTACAAAGATTCCTCTGATGACATGTCTAATAGACTTTAGTCTTATGAAGACCATTTTTATGGTGAAACGTGATAGGAATTATTTGTATTTTATCATTCAACTACAAAAATTACGCCTATGACACGTTTAATGCTTTTTAGTCTAGTTAATTTCTTTTCAAGGATGAAACGCTACTTATAAATTTTCTTTTATTATTTTAGCATGTAACTACAAAGATTCCTCTTATGACACGTCTAATAGAATTTAGACTGAGATAGTACTTCTGAAAGATGAAATGCCTTCCATACTTTGTCATACAACAAAAAAGTTTCCTCCAATAACATGCCTAATAGATTTTTAATGAAGTTTTTTTAAAAATTGAAACGCGTTACAAAGATTTTTTTTTATCATTCAACTACAAAGTTTGCTACTCTGCTATATTTAATAAATTTTAGTCTGATGACGTCCGTTTGAAGGATAAAACGCGTTACAGAGATCTATATTTTTTCATTCAACTACAAGGATTTCTCCTATGATATGTCAAACAGATTTCAGTTTGATGATGTCCTTTTCTAGCATAACATGTGTTACATAGATTTTATTTTTTATTTTATCATTCAACTACAAAGATTCCTCTTAGGACTTGTCTAATAGATTTTAGTCTGATAAACGATGAAAATCGTTACATAAATTTTATTTTATCATTCAACTACAAAGATTTCTCTTAAGACTTGTCTAATAGATTTCAGTTTGATAAAAGATGAAAAGCGTTACATAGATTTTAATTCATCATTCAACTACAAAAATTCCTCTTAGGACTTGTCTAATAGATTTCAATCTGATAAAGAACGAAAAGCGTAACATAGATTTTCATTTTATCATTCAACTACAAAGATTCCTCTTATGACTTGTCTAATACACTTCAGTCTGATAAACGTAGAAAAGCGTTACATAGGTTTTTATTTTATCATTCAACTACAAAGATTTTTCCTATGACATGTCTAATAGATCATAGTCTGATAAACGATGAAAAGCGTTACATAGATATTTTTATCATTCAACTACAAAGATTCCACTTATGACATGTCTGACAGATTTTAGTCTGATAAATGATGAAAAGCTTTATATAGATTTTTATTTTATTATTCCACTAAAAATATTCATCTTTTGACTTGTCTAATAGATCATAGTCTGATAAACGATGAAAAGCGTTACGTGGATTTTTATTTTATCATTCAACTGCAAATATTTATCCTATAACTTGTCTAATAGATTTCAGTCTGATAAACGTAGAAAAGCGTTACATAGATTTTTATTTTATCAATCAACTACAAAGATTTTTCTCATGACTTGTCTAATAGATTTTAGTCTTATAAACGATGAAAAGCGTTACATAAATTTTTATTTTATCATTCAACTACAAAGATTCCTCTTATGACTTGTCTAATAGATTTCAGTCTGATAAACGTAGAAAAGCGTTACATAGATTTTTATTTTATCATTCAACTACAAAGATTCCTCTTATGACTTGTCTAATAGATTTCAGTCTGATAAACGTAGAAAAGCGTTACATAGATTTTTATTTTATCATTCAACTACAAAGATTCCTCTTATGACTTGTCTAATAGATTTTAGTCTGATAAACGATGAAAAGCGTTACATCGGTTTTTTATATTAACATTAAACTACAAAGTTTCTTTCATGACATGGCTAATAGATTTTTGTCTGCTGAATCCTTATGATGGATGTAACGCGTATATGTTTGTATTTCATCATTCAAGTACTAAGCTTCTTCTATGGCATATCTAACAAAATTTTCTCTGATGAAGTTCTTTTTAAGGATGAAACCTGTTTCGTACCATTTTTTATTTAATCCTTCAACTGCGCAGACTTACCCTATGATACATCAAATATGACGAATTCGTTTTGATGGATGCAATGCGTTACATTAATTTTTTTCTATCTGCATGACGTATATATTACCCCGACAATAGTATCCAGAGTAATTTCAAAACTCGACCCCCATAAGGCGTGTGGAGACGATGGAATCCCGGTGATAGTCCTTAAGAGGTGTGCCCCTGAACTTTCCCCTGTCCTCTCTAAACTGTTTAACTACTGCCTTTCTGCTTCCTGCTTTCCTGCATGCTGGAAATTCTCCTCAGTCGTTCCTGTCTTTAAGAACTGTAGTGAACCCTCGGACCCATCCAACTATCGCCCTATCAGTCTTCTACCAATATTCGGGAAAGTGTTCGAGGCTATAATAAATGCTGAAATAGTTCATCATCTCACCGCCCACAAACTGTTCTCCGACAGGCAATATGGATTCCGATTTGACAGGTCCACAGCCGACCTGCTAACTACTGTAACGGTGTACATGCTACAGGCCCTTGATGAGTCTGACGAGGCTCGCGCGGTTGCTCTGGATATCTCCAAGGCTTTCGACAGGGTTTGGCACCCTGGCCTCCTATGCAAACTACGCGGTTATGGTATTACCGGTCGCCTGCTTGACCTAATCCAATCTTTCTTAAATAACCGCAAAATGAAGGTCGTTCTGAATGGGCGTGCCTCTTCGTCCTACAGCACGAATGCTGGTGTCCCACAAGGCTCTATCCTGGGCCCAACGCTCTTCCTTATTTTCATCAACGACCTCCCAGATGAGATCAAGTCCCAAGTAGGCATCTACGCAGATGACACTACAATATACTCCCGCTCCAGTAAGAAACCTGTCGTGGCGGACAGACATAATCTCGCTGCTGACCTTAAGCGGGATCTACACTCTGTGGTGAACTGGGGCAAGAAGTGGCTTGTCAACTTCAATTCATCTAAGACCAAGCTGTTGTCTGTCAACCATTACAGGCAACCTCTTCTGCCTCCCATAAGCATGGACCAGATGATTCTCCCGGAGAGTAATACACTACGCCTCCTCGGACTTACCCTGTCCTCAGACCTCAAATGGAAGCACTATATTGAATCCATAGCAAAATCTACTGCTAAGAAGATTGGGTCACTATGTCGATCCAGGATGTTTTTTCCACCTGAATCCATCCTGCATATATACAAGTCAACCATCCGTCCGTGCATGGAGTACTGCTGCCATTTATGGTCAGGTGCCCCTGCCGTTCTCCTCAGTGTTCTTGACAAGCTCCAAAGGAGAGTCTGTAATGTGATAGGTACTGATCTGGCGACTCGTCTGCAGCCACTTTCCCATCGTCGAAATGTGGCCTCCCTTTGTCTCTTCTATAAATACTTTCATGGCTTCTGCTCGGATGAGCTTAAGTCACTGATGCCTTCTCAGGTGTTTACCCGTTCAACCAGACTGGCAACTGGGTCCCACCCATTCACAGTCAGGTTAGCCAAACGCAGACGACAATTCTACTCCTGCAGCTTCCTCTCTCGCACTTCCCGCCTGTGGAACTCACTCCCGTATTCTTGCTTTCCTGACGGCTACGACCTCCAGAAATTTAAAAGCAAAGTTAATACTCACCTACTAACCACTGGCCTCTAGCTCTCTCCCCTCCCCTGTATAACCTTCCCTTTCTCTCCGCCCATGTACCTGTCATTGCACCTGCTTTCTCAGCTTTCTATTGTTCCTTTCTAACTAGCTTGTACTCCTCACTCTTTTCTAATTAATCTTTCTACATTTATGTAACCCCCTGCACATCAGTGGCGTTTCTGCCTTGGTCGGGGTGAAATGATTAAAAAAAAAAAAAAAAAAAAAATTTGACTTCAAAGATTTCTCCTCTGACATGTCCAACATATTTTAGTCTGATGAAGCCATTTTGGGGGGATGAAACGTGTTACACTGATTTTTTTTTTTATCATTCAACTACAAAGATTTCTCCTATGACATGTGTAAAAGATTTTAGTCTGATGATGTCCTTTTGAATGATGAAACGAGTTTTATAGTTTTTTTTTCTCATTCAGCAACATATGTCTAATGAATCCCAGCAATTATATGTCTAATGAATGATTTTTTTATTATAATTGTATTTTTATCAATTTTCTTTTCCTTTTAAAACTCTCTTGTAATTATTTACTTTTAAAATTATTTTCTCTGCTTTTAGAAAATCCATATTTTTTACTTGTCTTAAATTTTCATCTCCTAAGCTTGTCATCTGTTGCTTCCTTTTAGTTTTTGCCTCCTCGTTTGTCTATTTTGCGGGACTTTTTTCCGATACTTTTACTTTCATATCCGCAATGTTCATCCGCGCCTTTATGTACGCATTTATTTATTTTTTGCCGCTCACATCCAAAACTCGATAGCATTTTCTTTTTCAATATTTACACGCGGGCTTTTTTTGACTTCGTAACATATTTTGGATGTGACCTGAAATCTTAAACACGTTAAAAAATTACAAAGAGACGAAAAAAAGGAAGAAAACGGCTCATATTGATACATTCGAAGTAGAAAATCTGTTCTAAAACAGACCGGAAAAAGATTTCCTTGGAATAAATTTGACAGCGAGATTGTTATCTTTAGCGTCTTCCATACATTCATGACTTTTATATTTATAATGTCACAAAAACAGTTTCCTTCTTAACTTTTCAATGTTTTCCATCTTAACTGAAAAAAATCGTTTCTATTCTTTATCTCTGCTTCCCTCTCTCTCTCTCTGTCTCTCTCTGTATATATATATATATATATGTATATATATATATATATATATATGTGTGTGTGTGTGTGTGTGTGTGTGTGTGTGTGTATATATGGTTGCGATTAGTAAATTGTCATCATGTATTTTTTTTTTAAATTTCGGGCTTGTGCATTGATTTTTTTACTTTATCGACTGCACTGTATAGTAGCGTCAGTTGGACACCGCTGGGGTGCGATTAGTCATTTGTCGTTATCTTTTTTTAAATTTCGCGCATGCGCAAGGCCGTTTTTAACGTTGTGCTTCCGAACACGTACGCTCAGGCAAATATTCTTCGTAGACTCTACTCAAGCAGGATCGGGTCTTGTCTAATTTTCCCCAGAAAAGACTGCCATTCGGCATAGCCTAGTCTAGGTACATCTTCACCTAAAGACTAAGAGTCCGACAATTCTGATTTCGGGTGGAAGTCTGAGTATTTACCCAAGTCCTTTCCACTGAGACGGGATGTTTCATGAGGTCATTTTTAACGTGGGATTTACGTACGCTAGGGCAAAATTTCTCCATAGACCTCGCCTGAGCGGGACCGGGTCTTGTCTACTTTATCCCAGATGAGAATCTGCCGTATAGATTCTTTTCCACCCGAAGGCAGAGAGGCAGATTTTAAATTGAAATATCCATCTGTTTTAAAACGTTTTCGACGATCATGTAAATTAGGTGGGATATCTGTGCTGAGTATGTTTATTAATTATATATCTATAACGGTATTTACTATTATAATAATAATAGAGATGAAGAGAGGATTATTAGCTGTTTCCTCAAAGGTTATCTACTCTGAGCATGACAAGAGGTAATATACAAAGGTCATTCAATAAGGAAGGTGAATTTTTCGGTATAAGGATTTCTACGAGGGTCATTCAATAAATAAGGTGAATTTTTCGGTATAAGGATTTCTAATACAGATAGAAGCTTACTTTTTTTTAAAAATTTTCCTTTAATTCTTTTTCAAAAGGATTTTATTTTTTTATTTTTTTATTTTTTTGCAAATTGACAAAAAACTTTGAGAGTTTTAGAGATTAACAAAGTTATCAAGTTTTTGGTTGCTGAAAGGTGCAAACCAGTTGAAATTCATAGGAGAATGTCAACTGTGTATGGTGCCACATGTTTCAGCCAAAAAATGTCTACAAGTGGGGTAAATTGTTTAAAGAAGGATGGAGCAGTGTCGAGGATGAATACAGGCCTGGGAGGCCTACAGAAGTGAGGTCTGCTGAGGTGATCAAATCAGTCAATGACCTCATTCAGTCTGACAGAAGGGTAACAGTGGATGATATTGCAAAAACTTTGAGCCTATCTGTTGAACAAATACAGGGGTCATTAGTCACATGAAGTCGTCTTGCATCAAGACAACGCAAGCCCTCACACAGCAGCCCAAACGGTGCAGACCATCAATGAGTTGGGCTGGGAACTGCTCCGTCATCCCCTTTACAGCCCAGACCTTGCCCCTTCAGAATTTCACCTGTTTGGTCCCTTGAAAGCGTTCACGAGAGGCACGAAGTTTGAAAGTGACGATTAAGTCAAAAGTGTTGTCAGCGATTGGTTGAAACATAAGTCCAAATTTTTTTACGCTGAGGGAATACGGAAGCTTGTGTACAGATGGGAAAAGCGTGTGACACTGCTGGGAGACTACGTTGCAAAAAAAGAAAGAAAGTAATCTTCTATCTGTATTAGAAGTCCTTATACCGAAAAATTCACCTTATTTATTGAATGACCCTCGTATATATATATATATATATATATATATATATATATATATATATATATTGTAACGTGAATTAATAAACATACATATGACAGTGCACATGGACACCTCGAGATGGTGTAATGGTTAGCAAGTTTGTCTCACTTGTCTTTGGTTGAAGTAGTGTGGAACATCAACATCTTCATTATGTCTTTATTTTCTCTTCGAGTTACGTGTTCTATCCATTTAAGTTGTTTCATCTTTTGTTAGTCCTCAAGTGATTTGGTTTCTTCTTTTGTCGTTTGGTTTCTCAAGTTCAGTAGCTGTTATCGCTCTTTCCAGTATTGATGGGGGTTTCCTTTCTAACCTTTTGGTTGAAGTAGTGTGGAACATCAACATCTTCATTATGTCTTTATTTTCTCTTCGAGTTACGTGTGCTATTCCTTTAATATGTTGCTACTGTTGATAGTTCACAAGTAATTTGGTTTCTTCTTTTGTCATTTTGTCTCTCAAATATAATATCTGGTATCACTCTTTAGCATTAGTGGGTGTTTCCTTTCTAAACCTTTTGTTTGAAGTTGTGTGAAACGTCAACATCGTGATTTTGACATCATTTTCTCTTTGATTTACGTGGGAAATGTGTTTTAGATAGTCGATCACGGTTTCCCACATCTTCCGTCTTTATGTAGCTCTCAGCAATGTTTTTTTTTAGTCATCAATCCTACTACTTGATCAACCATTAATTTATAGAAAATTATAGTTTTTATTTTCTTAATACTTTGCTCAACTTTTGTAAAGCATCTTTTGCTATATTACTATCAGATGTGCGTTGTGGTGCAGTGGATATCGGCTCGGAACGTGAAATCGGGGAGCCGAGTTCGAATTCCAGTTGAATTCATTGCATTCACTTACGCGCAAATACCCTTAGGAAAGGTATTAATCCGTCTCTTCCTTCCAGTTATGGGTTAAATAACAGAACAGATTGGGTTCTGTAGCCTTGGCTGGCAACCAGTCTACCGCAGAAAGCAATGGCAACCTACTGCGGGATAATCATCTGCCCAGTCAGTCATGTCTCTTTAGAGAACCGAAGGGAAGGGACGGATTAATACTTTTCCAAAGGGTACTTGTGCGTAAGTGAATGTAAAGAATTAAACTAGAATTCGGACTCGGCACCCGATTTTGTCGTTTCGAGTCGATATCCTCTGCACCACAACGCACATCACAGTTTTCTAGTGAACCGACGTGGATTGAATCAATTAAGTGATAAAATATATCCTGTAGCGTGGAAAGAGGAATGTGAAAGAAAATCTGAGCCCGTTAATTAAATAAATTGTATGGTTCGAAATTCTTGATAAGTTACGATGTCTGAGCAAAAAATATCTGCAGCGTCGCTATAGTAACGGATATAAAGTGCTCAGAGTGGAGCCACCTGGCACACATTGACCTTGAATTCGTATATATCTCGCATATACGAGTTATAAAATTCTCCCTCATTTTGTTTATAGCATTACTTTGAGTGAAAGTGAGTAGAGTGTGGTCGTCTCACTGCACCATCAGTAAGCATAGCTTGGGCAGCAGTTTTGGGCTAAGGGTCTGAAAATTTCCCGGGTCTGAAAATTTCCCGGGTCTTAAAACCACCATATTCTCCAGATCTCACCACTTGCGACATTTTCGTCTTCAAAAATCAAACCCAACTTGGAAGAAACAAGATTTCAAGACATCGACGAAATCCATGAGTATTCTCAATATAAAAAAATAAAGAGTTCCAGGAATTCTTTGATCATTGGAAACATCGCTGGAGAAAGAATGAGGCTTCAGAAGGGGACTGTTTCGAAGGAGATTAAATGTCGAATTGTTATGTGTTGAAGTTTTATTTTTATAGCATCAGTTCCGATATTTTTTTATCAAACCCTTTACAAACAAGATTTTGACGATAGTCTGACTAAATCAGTGTCTAATAACAATAATCTATCCCCAAAATTGAGATAATCCTGTTTTATAATTATTCTACTCATATTTATTGAGTAATTCTACTTTGCTTGTTCGAAATATAAATAAGACTTCTAAATTAAAACAAAACCATGTTGACATCAGTCCTAACATATTTGCTGCAACAGCGGAGGCCGGTAAAGCCGTTATGGGGAAATGTAATCTCAATTTAAAAATTGGTGTAATCTTCCAATTCCTATTTTCCAGACATACAGTCACATCACGTTGAAACAGCGGTTCTCATACGAAACCCGAAGTGAAGGAACGTCGAGGCTGGTTAGAGGCTGCTCAAACACACTTGGCAAGGGTATTAATCCCTCTCATCTGTCTCCAGCTATGGGGTAAATAGCAGGACAGAGTGGGTTAGCAACCAGTCTACCGCAAAAAGAAATATCAAACTTCTTTTTTTTTTTTTTTTAATAATTTCACCCCCAGCAAGGCATTCTACTGCCACTATTGCGCAGGGGGTTACATAGGGGAAGGTGAAGAGAAAGAGAGGTTAGATATAGGAAATGTCAGAAGGAGGGTGATAGACTGGTAAGGATACCGAGGCAGTTGGGAAGAGTGCTTGAGAGAATGGATGCGAGTTAGTGTTTAGGAGGTGTCTATTGACCTTACATTTAAACTCCTGGAGATTGTAGCTGTCGGGGAAGCAATCATGTGGAAGGGAATTCCACAGTCGGGAAGTGCTAGAAAAGAAGCTGTTGGAGTAGAAATTGCGGTTACATTTTATCGGTTTCACTGTAAAATGGTGGGACCTAATTGCTAATCTAGTATCTCGTGCAAATTCGTACCTAGGGGGCACCAGTGATCTAAGTTCATCGGAGCAGTAACCGTGAAAGTATTTATAGAAGAGAACAGAAGCCGTGAAAGTATTTTCTGCGGGAAAATCTTCTTCCCAGTCAGTTCTGGATCGAAAGAAACTTGATCGCCCAAACATGTATTACGTATGGCACCAAACTGACTGACAAAGAATCTGACATCCACTTGGTGGAGTTTTAAGCTTCATTTACTGACGCACAAATTTGAGAGCTGAGTTCGAATTCAAATTGAATTCGTTGCATTTGCATACATGCAAATGCCCATGCAAAGATATGAATCCGTCGCTTCTCCCTCCCTCTACGAATTAAATAGCAGGACAGATTGGGTTCTATAGCCTTGGTTGTCAACCAGTCTACCGCAGAAGGTAATGGCAACCTACTGCAAGAAAAATCTTTCGTACCATGATCGCCTAAGCCTCCGCGTGAGGTAGACTTGTTGCTAACCAAGAATATAGAATCCAATCTGTCCTGCTGTTTAACCCATACCTGGAGGGAGAAGAGATGGATTAATGCTTTTCCGAGGGCCAGTTAGTCAAGTGGCATACGTAATGCACGTATGGCACTTGACTAACTGGCACTCGGAAAAAGCATTAATCCATCTCTTCTTCCAGCTATGGGTTAAACAGCAGGACAGATTGGATTCTATATTCTTGGTTAGCAACCAGTCTACCTGGCCGGAAGGATAAAAGAGTTTGCGTAGAATCAACCCTTCTACCTGTAAATATGATACCTGATACAGGCATCTACAACCCTCTAGTCGATGGCGAGGGGTCGTCGATAGCTTATACTCCACTGGGAGCAATGAGGGCTATTTGATTTCCAGCTTCAGGAACAATGATCAACCACACTATTCTCGTTAAACGTTACGTCGCGCCGAGACACCATGCGGAGATTGACCAGAACCATCAGACATGTAATAAGAAAATGTACCAGTTTGCTCAGAATTATTATAAAACAGTCATGAATGGGTAGGAAAGTTGGTCTAGTGAGAACTGTGCGAGCGAATAGGATTTGCCGTTATAAACCGATGGAATATGCGTCGACCAGACTCAACAAATAAAAAAAAATGTTTTAATGTTGGTGGGCTTTTGAAATTCCAACAGATCACCGAATCGAGGACAGAAGACCGGAGAAGAAGATTATTAGCCAGAAAAGGCCTTCTGCTGACTCAGCAAGCCACAGGGTAAAAACATAAAAGATAGTGGCTTGCAAGAGAAAAGAAAATTGTGAAACATGAAAGTGACAGTTGCATCCGTGATAATAGGCGTATTTGGAACAGTTCAGGAGATCAAAGCAAAGATGACGGAGGAACTGAATATTCGTGCAAGAAGAGAAATCAATCCAACCAACCGAATTGCTAAGACAAGAGAAAACATTAACAAAAAAAGTGTTAGCCTACTAATATAACATACTGTCTCTTACTCTCCAGTAAATAATCCATAAATAAATAAATATACATATGGATATACAACACACACACACACACACACACACACACATATCAGCAATGAATTAGAATACTCTCAGCTATTGGGCGTGTATAATGATAATATACACGCTAAAAAGTCTACCTCCTACCTATCGGGTTTCAATCCTGGGTAAAAAGCAATCGGATGTCTAACCGTACACCTTTAAGCAGCGCTGGTACATGCACTTCACTTCATTCAAAAACACCAAACATCCCTTTCTGCATATTTTTGGAAATTAAAAGACACAAAACAAAAACCCAAAGTAAAATGGAAAATCCTGGAAAAAACTAGAACCTGCAACTTGCTTAACGACATCTGCCCTTTATGCTTAAGTGAAACGCTACGCATTCTAAAGTACCCCAACAATGGCGAATTATTGAACCGTAGAGACGAATTAGCAGTGTTATGTAAACATCGAAAATATTTTTCGTAAAAATTTAATTAACCAAAAAATACCTCATTCACATAAAATCTTAAAAAAAAACAAAAAACAAAAAAAACATCGTATAAATAAAAGAAAATAAACTCACACAACATCAATAGGAACTTTATTCCATCCACTCATAGATAGTAATAAAATAAAAAGTATCTACCCTTTCTTAAAAAAACCTTACATCCCAATATAAGAATTACACAGACAAAACCAAAAAGTGACCTGTCCAAAACTAAGCTACTCCGCACCCCTCTCCTAACCCAAGGCTGTATCACTATGGCTACAAACTGCCGGCTAAATCATACTAAACCCCCATCCCACATTCACTTACATATCATATTACCAAAAATAAATCGTTTTCACCATTTATTTTTCATTTGAACTTATCACCAGATGAGGAGAAACGTAGCTCCGAAACGCGAAAATTTTTGTGCTTTTATAAACCATTGTAACAACCATTACAATATAAAGTTCTATGTTGTATGGAGCACTTTTTATAAAACTAAATGCATGAACAGTGGCTTTAAAACCTACGTGTTACATAACTTTCTTACAATATATATATATATAATAATGACAAATCTGTAAAAACATAGAGAATAATCCAAAAACAACCTAATTAATATGAAATATTAAATAAATGTAAATATAGAGCATTTGGGATATCACTCTGAACCTTCTAATAATACTTTTAAACCATATCATAAAAATACCGAGTTTCCGATAACCACCGATCTGCACACAAAAACACATACATAAAGACACACACACACACACACACACACACACACACACACACACATATATATATATATATATATATATATATATATATATTTCTAGTATGTCGATGCAGCAGATAATTTTCTAAACATATATTTTTAAATATAACACAATGAACGTCTGTTATGTTTAATCATGGGCCGTTCTAAATATCGTATTATATATATATATATATATATATATATATATATATATATATATATATATATATAACTGTTGACAAATTGCTAACGTTCATTAGAACGTGAAAATTATCCAAATTGGATTTTTTTGATATGTCATGGTGATGCACGTGTTAAAGAAAAACTGTTCTTTTTACAAACATTTTAAACATTTTAAAACATTACTACTGTATTCATGGCTGTTTCTATTAATTGACGATTTAATTGTTTTAATGAATATTGGCTTGAGAATCTGTCGTTTGCTTTTATTATATTTATCATACCGTTATATCTGAAGCAGTAAAAAAAAAAAAATTAAAGTAATCTTTAGCAACACAGTTTTGCGGTTATTTTTGGTTACAATAACTTACACCACTGAAGATGATCACGGAAAGAGATTGAAAGTACTTGGGTACATTGAAAAATGAATGACAATAACATCTGCCATCTTTACAGCTCATTTCTGACATCTTTCAATTATAATACGCGAAAGATTATCTGTGAGCATGAACGAATTTTATTAAAAATAAGCAGACACAATATTTGTAATTTATTTAATCTGACATGTCTAAAAGAATATTTGGTGCGTAAATACACACACACACACACACACACACACACACACACACACACACATATATATATATATATATGTTGTGGATTCTGGGTGAGGAACCGCACAAAATAATGAACAACAAAACAGATATGAAGATAGAAAAGTCGGTAATATTGAACGTATATACTAACGCAGGTTAGTAAGTCCAGAAATACTGTTAGTAGAAATAAATATATACAGAACTGTAACGGATCTCTAAAATTACTCTCCACTGCCAACTGAAACGTTATTTCGTCACCTTCCCACTTAATGTGAAATGTGACACAAGGTCTTTTTAATGTGGGTCTTCCCGGCCATATAACCAAGCCAAAAATATCTGTCTATCTTTACCCAGTCATGATTATACTCTTCGGCGGAACCACGACTGAACTAGTGCTCTCTGCCCGAAGGCAGAGAGCTGACAGTGTCATAGTAGCAGAGACAACTGCCAACTGCAACGGTATTTACCCACTTCCCACTTAAGGCGAGATGTGACACAAAGTCTTTTAATGTGTATAGCCAGGCCAAAAATATCTGTCTATCTTTCTCCAGTCGTGATTATATTCTTCGGCGAAACCACGACTGGGTTAGTGCTCTCTGCTCGAAAGTAGAGAGCGCTCTCCACCCGAAGGCAGAGAGCTGACAGTGTCATAGTAGTAGAGGCAAATGCCAAGTGCGACTACTGTTCTCTGTATGGCAGGAGTATATGTACACTCAGTCGAGTCCATTATGATATACAAAAGAGGATTTCACAAATATATATATATATATAGCTCAGAGGTAGAATCGCTGACTGACACCAATTCGGTCGGGTTTCAATCCTGGGTAAAAGCAATCGGATGTCTAGCCGTACTGATGAGCTGTGATACAGCAAAACAGATCTGTCTGTGGATGAGTATATCTATATATATATATATATATATATATATATATGCACAATCAGATATTCAGATATTGTTACACAACCTGACTAATAGCAAAAAATTTGGTGTGTTGATTTATATATGCACATTGTGTATCTATTAGCACATATTGATCATTCTTCTCTTATAAATATCGCTAATGTTAAACCACCATTTTAATTTATAACGTTCGTTTGCCTTTTGCCTATTTTTTTATTTTTTCAGCATTGTCGTTTTTGTTTAAGACTTTATCTGGATAACGGTTTTAGATTTTTGCTTGTTGTCCGATGGTTCCATCAACGGTTGTGTTTTTCTTTAGTAAGGGCAATCTGTTTCATGCCTGGACGTAAACCCCAGGCAATGCATTGCGTTCAACTATTAAATAGACTAATACCACCGAATTTTAACTTCAGTATCCACTCTTTCAACTATACACACTTTATCCGTGATAATTTTAGTTATAAATAAAGATTAGCCAAAGCAAGGTATGTTTTTATTATATATATATATATATATATATATATATATATATATAATCATTAATTTGTTGTGGATTAGTTTTCGCACTGAAAGTTATAATCGTGCTATGTCGGTTGCTAATCGACTTAACGCACCCAGTATGTTAAGAACTTGGTAATCTTATATTGTAAGCTGACTCCTTAGTATACGGCTAACTGCCGAATAATATCAACTGCCTTAGTAGAACTATGTCCAAACTGGAACTAACTAATAGTTCTACTGAATTCCAACAGAACTCTAAAGAACTCTCTAGAACCTCTAAGAAATTCTCGTTAACTCTTATTAACATAGGAGGGAGAGTTCATAATCTGAGGAATAGGTGTGTTTCACCATAACATACTTTCAACGTAGTATATATATAAACATGTATATATATAACATAACTGCATATATTTCAATAACTAATTTAACATAATATATATGTAAATTTATTTGAACATTATTTTTAGCGTATACTCGTATTTAAGTTGATAGTTTGTTTTGTTTTTTTTTAATATTCATTAGACTGACATATTTGAGAAATTTTGTTAGAAAAATATTCATCTGTCGGCAGGATTCGAACCTGCGACTCCCATGTACCGGTTAGATGTCATCATTAGACCTGACGTGTCTTACCACTCGACCACAGATGATTTTACAGCCAACAAAGTTTGAATTAAGCCATATGAATACACATTTTTCTGATTTCTTGAGAACATTCATTTCTTCTCTGGGAAGAGACGTCAGATCTAATGACGACGGCATCTCACCGGTAAATGTTTCGTGCCAACATTCACCTCCATACGGAAGGACATATATCACATAGTAATCCAGCACTCTTTTCTTTGTTTCAAATGAGATTTTCTTTTCTCTCAGTACTCTGGTTATCTTTTGAAATAAGTCCTCGGCCTTGCCAATGCTTCTTCGGATCTCAGTGTCACATTTTTCATCCTCTGTGAAAAGCTTCCCAGATATTTAGATTTCTTTATTGTTTTATCTAAGTTTCTCCGATCTGTTGTTGGCATTTTAAGTTTATTTTTTCGAATGACCATACATTCAGTTTTCTTGAAGTTTATGCTCAGTCCTTTCTTCTCCCTTTCTCTCCATACCTTCTGTATGTCAACGTATGCGACCAGACAAAATATCCAAAAGTGATATGCAAAACACCTGTATGAAAAATGGTAACAAGCTAGAAAATCGGAATATTTCGTTCGCATTCCAAGATAATATGCAAATAACCCCGCAAACAACGAAGATTTTGGTATTTTTTAGTTTTGAGACGGTTTATTAACATTCAAATAGTTCTTCAGGCGAAATAACATTTGGTTTTGGATAAAAATCAGTTAGATTTCTATAATTCTAAGACGGTTTATTAACATTCAAATAGTTCTTCAGGCGAAATAACATTTGGTTTTGGATAAAAATCAGTTAGATTTCTATAATTCTAAGACGGTTTATTAACATTCAAATAGTTCTTCAGGCGAAATAACATTTGGTTTTGGATAAAAATCAGTTAGATTTCTTTAGTTTTGAGACGGTTTATTAACATTCAAATAGTTCTTCAGGCGAAATAACATTTGGTTTTGGATAAAAATCAGTTAGATTTCTATAATTCTAAGACGGTTTATTAACATTCAAATAGTTCTTCAGGCGAAATAACATTTGGTTTTGGATAAAAATCAGTTAGATTTCTATAATTCTAAGACGGTTTATTAACATTCAAATAGTTCTTCAGGCGAAATAACATTTGGTTTTGGATAAAAATCAGTTAGATTTCTATAATTCTAAGACGGTTTATTAACATTCAAATAGTTCTTCAGGCGAAATAACATTTGGTTTTGGATAAAAATCAGTTAGATTTCTATAATTCTAAGACGGTTTATTAACATTCAAATAGTTCTTCAGGCGAAATAACATTTGGTTTTGGATAAAAATCAGTTAGATTTCTATAATTCTAAGACGGTTTATTAACATTCAAATAGTTCTTCAGGCGAAATAACATTTGGTTTTGGATAAAAATCAGTTAGATTTCTATAATTCTAAGACAGTTTATTAACATTCAAATAGTTCTTCAGGCGAAATAACATTTGGTTTTGGATAAAAATCAGTTAGATTTCTATAATTCTAAGACGGTTTATTAACATTCAAATAGTTCTTCAGGCGAAATAACATTTGGTTTTGGATAAAAATCAGTTAGATTTCTATAATTCTAAGACGGTTTATTAACATTCAAATAGTTCTTCAGGCGAAATAACATTTGGTTTTGGATAAAAATCAGTTAGATTTCTATAATTCTAAGACGGTTTATTAACATTCAAATAGTTCTTCAAACGATGTAAAACATTTGTTTTCGAATAGAAATCATATAGATTTCCATAGACGGTTTATTAACATTCAAATAGTTCTTCAGGCGAAATAACCTTTGGTTTTGGATAAAAATCAGATAGATTTCTATAAATCTAAGACGGTTTATTAACATTCAAATAGTTCTTCAAACGATGTGACATTTGTTTTCGAATATAAATCAGATAGATTTCCATAGTTTTGAAACGGTTTATTAACATTCAAGTAGTTCTTCAGGCGAAATAACATTTGGTTTTGGATAATCAGATAAGGGCATCCAAGAAAATCAAAATATGTATTCGCTGAATTATTTTTCTTGCCTTTAGCGTATATTATTTTTAATTTTATAGTTATGAACAAAAATTGTTTAATTTTCTCTCAATACTTGCAACGCTAACCTTAACCATAAAATAAACCACCCCCATAAAACTAAGTGATATATGTATATGTATATATATAGTTTTTAATGGTCAAATTTACTTTCGTTTAATAAGGTAGCAGCAAAAGTAGTCGCCGCTTAAGTTAACGTTATTTGTTACCGCCTTTTCGTATTTATTTATTTTTTATTAAAGCCTGTTTACGAAGCAGTAACACACGTTTACCAAACAATTCTTGTATGCTTTTGTATATTTACTGTACAGGTGGGCGCTGAAATTTTTTCCACTGAAATGTGTGCGATAACGCAGGAAAAGTTGATTGCCCATAGACTAATCACCGCAAAGAATGCGAACAATTCCATGAAATCGGTGTCTTAGATAATTATTGGCAAAGTCAGCTTTACAGTTAGTTTTACAGAATGTGAAATTTTTCTTGTATAAAAACATTGTTTTGCCCAGTTACTTACAATAATTCACTGCATGTATCTTGATACTATCATAAATTTAGAAGAACTTGCATTTATATATATATATATATATATATATATATATATATATATATATATACTGCAATTGTTCTTTAAAAACATTGTAACAACCATTACAGTATAACGCTCTACATTTGTATCGAGCACTCTTTATAAAAGTAAATGCATGAACAAAAAGGTAAATAAAGCTAAGAGTTCAACAACTTAGTTACAATATATATATATATATATATATATATTGATGCATGTTTCATTAAATAATATAGACAAGTTTTGTCGGTTTATTTTATGTAATTTTTTTTAAAGCTTAATAGCATTATCGTTGAAAGAGGAAAGAAAATCTCAATATTGATACATGTTCTTATTTAATTCTTTCTGTCCTTTCGGCTTACATCAGCCATTATCAAAGATGAAAATAGTCTTGATTGTAACGGTAAGTTCTCGGACGAACGATAGTAGTAGTCGGCTATTTTGTTTGTGTGGAGGATTGGCGAACACGTGCGTGCGTGCTGGAAGTGAAAATCGCACTACAGCTTGTGGCTTTTCACATGACCACACGAGAGTGGGGGCGAGAAGTATTAAGTATGCAAATCCATTGGGATAACCATATATATTTGTGTATATATATATATATATATATATATATATATATATATATATATATATTTATTTATTTATAAACATTTCACCCCAAGCAAGGCAGTACTGCCACTGGTGCTTATATAAGAGGTGAGTGATGAGAAAGAGGAACGAGTTACAGGGAGTGTCAGAAAATGGATAAGAGAAAGATGAGAACATTGATGTGAATAGAGCTGCATGAGTGTTAACTGGAGAGGAAGAAGGACATAATACAAAGATTGTCAGAGAAAGGATGCGAGTCAATGAGATAAGAGATGGTAACTGATATTGCATTTAAATTCTTGGAGATTGTGGCTGTCAGGGAAGCAAGTATACGGAACGGAATTCCACAGTCGGGAAGTGGGAGAAAAGAAGCTGTTAGAGTAGAAGTTGCGGTTGCATTTGATCAGTTTCACTGTAAAAGGGTGGGACCTAGTCGCTAGTCTAGGAGCTCGACTAAATTCATGCAGAGGAAGTACCAGGAAGCTAAGCTCATCGGAGCACAACCCGTGTAAGTATTTGTAGAAGAGACAGAGTGAAGCCACATTACGTCGGTGAAAAAATAACTAGAGTTGAGCTAACAGGTCGAGATCAATTACATTGCAGATTCTCCGTTGGATTTTGTCAAGAACCCCGAGATGAATAGCAGTGGCACCCGACCAGACGTGACAGCAATATCCAATGTACAGGCGGATGGTAGATTTATATATGTGCAAGATGAATTCATACGATAAAACTTCCTGGTCTGTCACAGTAAACCGACTTTCCTAGCTGCAGATTTGGCTATGAATTCAATGAGGTATTCCACTTGACGTCGGCTGATAGAGTTAGGCCAAGGAGGCGCAGTGTATTGCTTTCAGGGAGACTAACCTGATCTATGATGATGAGGAGTGGAAGATTGTTTATGGTGGCTAAAGGCTAGAAGGTTCGTTTTGGAAGTATTAGAATTTACGAACCATTTCTTACCCCAGTCCAGTACAGATTGGAGGTTCTTTTTAAGATCAGCAGCGAGGTCTGCTTTGTCAGCCTTGGCAGATTTCTTATCGAGGCGGGAGTAATTGATAGTTTCGTCAGCGTAGATGCCTACTTGGGGTCTGATTACATCAGGGAGATCGTTGATGAAGACCAGAAAAGGTGTAGAACCGATAATAGAACCTTGAGGGACACACGCGTTAGTGTAATAGTATCTGGAAGCATTCCCATTCAATACTACCACCATTACGCGATTTGAAAGGAACGACTGGATTAGATCAAACAAGCTTCCAGTTATTCCATAGCGTTGTGGCATGCCAGACTCTGTCAAATGCTTTGGAGTTATCTAGGCCAGCATGCCAGACTCTGTCAAATGCTTTGGAGTTATCTAGTGCAACAGCTCAAGTTTCGCCGTTCTTATCGAGAGCCTGATAAATATATATACACTGTGATGGACGTTAGTAGATCAGCAATAGACCTGGTAAAACTGAAAGCATATTGTTCATCGAAGAAGAGGCCATGGGTTGTGAGATGTTGAACCACTTCAACATTAAACACTTAGCCAAAAATAGGTAGGAGCCTGATAGGGAGATAATTAGAGGAGATAGAGCGTTCCCCGGAGTTCTTAAATACAGGGATCACAGAGAAGGACTTCCAGCAGAGAGGAAAGCAAGAGGCAGAGAGGCAGTAGCTGTAGAGTTTGGAGAGGACAGAGGAGATTTCAGAGGCACATTTCTTCTGCTCGCCTTATACAGCCTATAGTTCTTCTCATGGCTCTCCACAACATCATATCCTCTGTAGCTCTTAGCAATATTTATATTTTTACTATCCCCTTTTCCCTATTCAGACATACGTTTACAAAAGCTATCTACCCACTGTTTCATACTGTTCTCTTGCCTTCAATATGCCCGTCAGCGTCAAGTGAGTTTCTACTCTAGAAATTTTAATTGTTAATTTCGGATTTTATGTATGAGTATCCTTTTATTTTAATTTTATTATAACTTAATCGTTACTCATATGCTATGTATTTAAAATATTGCACATCCTTTCATCTGTTGATTCCTTAGTTTGGCTATTTCAATGCCAATTTCAACTACTAATGAATTAAATGAGGTTCTTCCAAAGTCATTCTACATTAATCACTAAGAATTACTATTGATGAATCAATTATAACGTACTACGTTGGCTGTTGTAAATTCCGGGTGAGGAACCACACAAAATAATGATAAAAAAACAGATATTTGAGATAGAAAAATAGGTTATATTAAACGTAAAGATACAACTGGAACGCTGGTTAGTAATCTAAGAATACAATTAGTAAGGAATATATATATACAAGTCTTTGAAGTGAAGCCGTGCTGGAATTAGTATGCCCGTGTAATACTATTCTGGCTGAGTGGAGCTCAGGGCTACTATGACTACTGACGCGGTATTCTCTGTGTAACTTCCGTATCGTTCGGTCCGCTACTCTCCGATAACTGACGTATCTTACCATGGCAGGAGTATATGTATACTCACGTCGAGTCCATTATCATAGAAAAAGGGTAGGTCCCACAACATCGGCAAATATGTATTTTTTCTTTATTCGGCTTTATTTATTTAGTTGCTTTCATGCCTTTAGTCAAGGTTCCTTTTCTACATATTTTCTTTCTGTCTACGTTCACAATACCGGCTACTTCAAAATTTTTCTTGCTGCCCAATTCACTTCTCCTTATTTACTTATAAATCTGTAACATTTTTAAAGCCAGTTTTCTCTTATCTTGCTAATGTTTTCAATTTCGTTTTTGTCATCTAATTTCTGTATAACTTTCTCACATTCTCCAGATCCGTATTCACATGACTCAATAGTTTTACGTTCTGTCGTTTCCCTTTTGAACATTTTTTTTTAATCGTTTCACCCCAAGCAAGGCATTCCACTGCCACTATTGCGCTTGGGGCTACACATGGGAAGGTAAATAGAAAGAGTGGTTAGATATAGGAAATGTCAGAAGGGGGGTGATAGGTAGTTGGGAGGATGGGAAGAGTGAAAGAATGGAAGCGAGTTATTGTGTTAGGAGGTGTCTATTGACCTTACATTTAAACTCCTGGAGATTGTAGCCGTCGGGGAAGCAGTCATGTGGAAGGGAATTCCAGACTCGGGAAGTACGAGAAAAGAAACTGTTGGAGTAGAAGTTGCGGTTGCATTTTATCGGTTTCACTGTAAAAGGGTGGGTGGGATCTTGTTGCTCATCTAGTAGTAGTGGGGAGGCATGACGTCATCATACTCATGCGAGCCTCGGATCGGTTCTGTGTTTTTCTCTGATGAGTCAGGGACTCGCCCCCCAGCCTCACCAGACTCTTTGAAATCGGCAAATATGGATAAACGTGCTCTCATTGGGGTGACAAAAGGACGTTTGTTTTCCATGACACTGGTTTTTTAACCGCCTTTACTCTTTGGTAATGTTTATTAATTATTAAAATGCGATTATTATAATTGAAATAAAAATAAAAATATGAAAGTAAAAATATACAGAGGTGTGCGCTACAATCTGGAAAAACATACACTGAAAGAAAAATTGTGTTTATTCGGAGACTAGCAGTATAGCCTGGCGTTGCTCGGGTGTAATGAAAGCTTTAAAACTGATCCATGGTCCTAAAGTAATTGCGACAATTTACCAAAGATATATATGTATATATATATATATATACTAGCAGTATAGCCCGGCGTTGCTCGGGTGTAATGAAAGCTTTAAAACTAATCCATGGTCCTGGAGCTCAGACTAAAATTGGGACGTTGGCACGAAAGACTAAAAAGGTCTGGGATACTGGGAGGCCAGAACTCCTTTGACCAGAACATGTCCAGATTCTCGTCACACCAAGCCTGGACCAAACTGGACGCATGAGCAGGAGCTCCGTCCTGTTGGAAAAGTCATGGCTTCCATGCAGCTACCTGAACAAGCCATGACTTCACAACATTATTCATGACATATAGACAGACCTCCTTCGTCACATTTCTTCATCGATAAGGACCTGAAGCTGCTCCATGAAGTTCTTGTTCCTCTTGGGAACCTCGGATCCGTCCTGTGTTATTCTCTGAGGAGTCAAGGATTCACCCCGAGCCTCACTAGACTCTTTGAAGGTCTTCACAATGTCGTACACAGTCGATTTTGGGAAATGAAAAAACTCAACAATCTCTTTGGGCGTAAGGCCACAGTAACTGCAGTACGGCGCTCGAATTCACTGGACATTTTGCTTAATTTGTTCTTAAATTCAACAGATTGTTGTCACACAAATCTAAAACAAGAAAAAATGATATATTAATATGGTTGTCATTTTATGGCAAGTTAAAGTTAGTCCGGATTATAGCGCACACCTCTGCATAATACAACTTTACTACTCACCTCGATGTGGTGTAATGGTTAGCAAACTTGGCTCGGTAAACCTATTACAACTGAGTTGTGAGTTCGGTTCTCACGGAGTGCCACATACTTTCGCTTTCGTACCACATCTAAGCGATGCTTACAAAATCAAATATAAAGCAAATTTAATTGGAAAAACATTAACTTCCTTAAAGATAATACTACACTGTGTATACCTACTTAAAAATGATATATAATTCTAACAGAGTATTTTGACAAACAGGAGTTTTTAAAGTTTTAACGATTGTTTTGACTTGTAATCATAAATGTGCGTTGTCGTGCAATGGATATCATCTCGGAATGAGAATCGAAGATCCAAGTTCGAATTATACTATGGGGAAACAAACCTATTCCTCAGATAACGGACTCTCCCTCCTATATTAAGAGTTAACAGCAGGTTCTTGAGAAGTACTTGGTTCATAGGAGTTCTTTAGACTTCTATTGAAGTTCAGTAGAACTACTAGGTAGTGATATTAGTCGGCAGTTAGCCGAATACTAAGGAGTCAGCTTTCAGTGGAAGACTACCAAGTTCCTAACATTTGGGGTGCGTTAAGTCGATTAGCAACCGACATAGCACGATTATAACCTTCAGTGCGAAAACTACTCCACAACAAATTAAAGTTCTATTCGCTGCATTCACTTACACACAAATACCCTTTGGAAAGGTATTAATCTACCTTTTTTCTCTCCAGCTATGGGTTGAATAGCAGAACAGATTGAGTTCTATAGCCTTGGTTGGCAATCAGTCTTCCACAGAAAATGAAATGGCAACCTACTGCGGGAAAATCTGCTGCCTAGTTAGTTATGAATCGAAAGAGATATGAGCGCTCAAGCATGTATCGCGTATGGCTGTTAACTGAATCATAATTGAAGCTTTTCAAATCATATATAGTACTTTGCAAACTTATTAGGACAAAAACTATTTTATCTTTTATGAGGCATTAAAATAACGTTTAAAATCACCTCTGTTTTAACACTTTTGCACCCTACCGGTAGTGTGCAAACGTAGTAAGACAGGAGTAATTTTCCTAAAAATCTCACTGAAATTCAAATACAGGGTAAAAAGCCAAGTAAATGGCTAATAAATATTGATTATTTAAAACTAGGTGTAAAAGAAATGTATTAAAAAGAAGTTATATTTCATTTTTCCTATTTTCTGTTAAACAAGCTATTTTGAAACTACTCATCATTCTATTATCCTTGGATATGACTGACATTTTTCTTATTCCCCACTCTCGAATTGATAAATCTAATGTTAGTTCACAAGACACACTTTGGGAACAAATACAAACTGCTTGTCAAGAGATACCATTAGATACATTGAAGAAGCTTGTGATATCAATGCCTGACAGAATGAAGTCTGTGATCAAAGCAAAAGGCTATTATACTAAATATTAAATTTATTTGGTAACAAGTATTTTTCTTGTTAAAGCATTTGTTGAGTAAATCAAATAAAATTAGTTTAATTAAATTGTTTATTTTCTGTCAATATGCCTCATAAAAGACTTGTTCTAATACTTTTGCACAGTACTGTATAATTAATTCTAAGCTTATTAGCGGACTAGTGTGTCAAACGGGGTTATTGTTTTTTTTTAACTATATGTCGATTTTTAGACATAATATAATTGTTTACAATCATATCTATTTCACTCTGGTGTCATCAGGAAACTAGCATATCAAAATGGGGTGTTCCAGTTTTAATCTAGGACCTGTAGCCCAACCGGTGCGGTTTTAAGACGCAGGTGACTTTTGTAAGAGACTTTTGGCTTGAAATAATGAAATAACAGTAACACCACCAACACCACCAACAACAAGCAAAATAATAATAATAATAATAATAATAATAATAATAATAATAATAATAGAATGCAGAGGTAGAAGAAGAACGAAAGCGAAAACCGAAAGTACGAGACGACTGAAGAGAGGCGGGAAGAGCATATGATGACGACAAGTGATAAAGAAGATCCCATGAACATTTCAGAGGAGGAGCTTGGAGCTGTGATATTTTTGAAAAGGCTGCCTAAAATAAGAGAACCAATCAGAGATTCTCCTTGAATCTAGGTGGGTGTGTAGGGCGGAATATATCGACTGTTCGTTAGAATAAGGGACCTGATGCCGAGGCGCGAAACAAGATGGCAAGGTGGTGGCGGGAAACGGAAAGAAAAGGGAAGTGGGCTCATGATCGTACTGGAAATGGATAGAACAGAAACAGAACAAATGATGAAAGGCTTTTGATATGAGGGAAGGTTTGTGGTAACCTATAGTTATTTGATGACGACATACGATTAGAAAATGCTCAACTACGTGGGAATCGATATCCGAAAGTAAAAGTGTTATACACACACACACACACACACACACACACACACATATATATATATATATATATATATATATATATATATATATATAGAATACTTGGTATATATGTCCGGTAAATTCCGATAGAAACGAACTCAAAAGAACTCAGTGTTAAATTTATTTCTTTAATTTAACATAGTAATATAATTTAGAAATTTTAGATATTCTACAATTTCATGGGTAATACATATTTCACAGCAGAAAAAAGCTGCTTGTCAGACCCAAAAAATACAACAGTTAATCTGCTGTATCTTTTGGGTCTGACGAGCAGCTTTTTTTCAAATATGTTATCCGCTGCTTTCTCCTGTCTCTTTTTGCCTCTATCTCTCCTGTTAGTATCCGGTTCTCCAAGCCTTCTTTCCTCATTACATTTCCCAGGAACTTTAACTCTCTCTTCCTGTTGCTCACTATTAATTTCCTTTTCGTTTTTATCCTTTCCAAAACCCCATCATTGCACACATGCCCGATATACTATGGGTATCAAATTCTCCACGCCCACTTTCCTCATCATTTGTCGCAGAAATTTGAACAGTGTCTTTCTTATTATAAGTACAAGCTTTCTTTTTGTTTCTATTTTAAATTAACTTTCTGAGTTTGTTAAATGATTTGTCCATGGCATTCTCAGCATTCTTCAGAAGAACTACATTTTGTTACTTTAAGTCTCCTTTTCATCTACGTGGAAAATTGTCCAGCATTCAGGATTAATATTCTAGAATGGTTAAGTACTCGTTTAACGACCACATAAAGTGGGGTCGGCAACCTTTTGAATCGAGCGAAACAGGCAAATTCAACGTCTTGAAGGAGAGTCATTATATTCTTCTTCTTCTATGTGCCTTGTCCTTTCAGGACGTAGGCGATCATGGCCTTCCATGTCTCACTATCCCTGGTGTCTCTTAGCACGCTTTCTCCTGTAATATCACGCAACCCCCGTTCTGTCATTCACCTTCTTCTCAGGCCCTTCAAATATGTTATCCGCTTCTTTCCCCTATCTCTTTTTCCCTCTATCTGGCCTGTTAGTATCAGGTTCTCCAAGACTTCTTTCCTCGTTGCACATCCCAGGAACTTTAACTGTCTCTTCCTGTTGCCCAGTGCTCATTTCCTTTTCGTTTTTATTCTTTCCAAAACCTCATCATTGCTCACATGTTCGATATACTTGGAGCTGACCATTTCTGATCGGCATTCTAATGTTTTCGTACCTGCTTGTCCAACTGTCTTCGATAATCGGATAAAATTAAGTTATGAGCCTGAATTGACACCACGAATAGCTTCCTCACTCATGCTGCATTCTGGGACACAAAATGCTCTTGCTGAACGACGGCATCTCATTTCTTCATAGTTAACATAAGGATGATCCCAGCGACAAGAACTTCAGTACTTGAAAAATCTATATTCCATACTTTCTATGGACAAGGTTAATCCAATTTGAAACATAAGGGACTGCTGCTCTAAAGATGAAGCATTTCTGGGACTCCTTATTTTGTGGATAGGGCGCCATTGTCTCGTCGCATTCTCTTGGATTTCCACGACGTCTTGAAATTTTGGTCCTTTCAATTGTAATTTGATATTTTAAAATAGGAAAATGTCGAGAGCTGGGGAATATGGCAGTTGTCATATCTAGGAAATGTTGTTCTCAGCCTAAAACTGCTGCACAAGCCATGGTCCCTGATGTGGGGAAATGACCACACTCTCCACACTTTCCTTCCAAGCACAACTATAAACAACGTTTGTGAGCGAGAAAACGTTATAACATAGTGTGCATGCGTGACAGAGTTCAAGGTCAGTCTGTGCCAAGCGGCATCATTCAGCGTACTTTACCTCCGTTACCTTAGCAACAGTCCTGATAATTTTTATCAGATATCGTACACAAAAACAAGAGCAGTAATTCTGCAAGACTGGCGCGTCAAAGAACACAATTTCCATATTTCTTCTTCTTTTTCTTTTTCTTATTTTCGATTATTCTTTTTTTTCTTTTTCTTTATTCTTTTTATTCATATTTTTCTTCATTTTCTACTTTTTCTGTTTTTTTTTCTTCTTCTTCTTTTTGTTCTACTTCCATGCGCTGTGTCTTTTACGAATGATGACAAAATTCCTATCCTTTGTAGCTCTAAGCAATGCTTATTCCCCCACGATTTCTTCCAATCAATGATCTGCCATCCATTTATGCAAGATCGTTAAGTAGGTTATACGCTGCTTTCCTCTGCAAATGCGTCCTTCAATATAACGATTTACTAAGTGTTGTTTAGATGTAAGTCAAGGCCGAGCACTAAGTGAGGACCCAATTCACTATTCAGTCGTAGTTTATCTAACGAGACAATCTTTCTAACCGCCAAAATACCCGTTACTTTCAATATAAGCTGTGGGTATCAAATTATCCACGCCCGCTTTCCTCATTATTTGTCCCAGAAATTTGAACAGTGTCTTTCTTATTATAAGTACAAGCTTTCTTTTTGTTTCTATTTTAAATGAACGTTTTGAGTTCGTTACATGTCTTGTCCGTGGCATTCTGAACATTCTTCAGTAGATCTACATTTTTGTTACTTTAAGTCTCCTTTTCATCTACGTGGAAAATTGTCCAGCATTCAGAATTAATATTCTTGAACGGTTAAGCACTCGTTTCACGACCTCATAAAGTGGGGTCGGCAACCTTTTGAAGCGAGCGAAACAGGCATATTCAACGTCTTGGAGGAGAGTCATGATATTCTTCTTCTCCTATGTGCCTTGTCCTTTCAGGACGTAGGCAATCATGGCCTTCTACGTCTCCCTATCTCTGGTGTCTCTTAGCACATTTTCTCCTGTAACATCACGCAACCCCCGTTCTGCCATCCACCTTCTCAGGCCCTTGAAATATGTTTCCTCTGTCTCTTCCCCTCTTTCTGGTCTGTTAGTATCAGGTTCTCTAAGCCCCCCTTTCTCATTGCACATCCCAGAAACTTTAGTTGTCTTTTCCTGGTGCTCAATGTTAATTTCTTTTTCGTTTCCAATAAACGATTTATCAGGAGTGGGATTCGAACCCACGCCCACATTCGTGGACCAGAACAGTCTACGTCCTGATAAGTTAAGATTATTACTTAATTCTAGTGCTTTAGACCGCTCGGACATCCTGACAAATGTACTATAATAAATTGTCTCGACCTCAGACCACTGCTATCAGCAATCTGTCTTGGTCTGGAGGTTTAAAACAACGACATTCATGTTATATTATTTAAACAAGTTTCCTTATTTTACTGCAGAAATAACAGGATAGCAACTAGCGCAACAAAAAAATGAAAATTACTTTCTAGAAACGAAATACAGTTAGAAATTTTTTTTTTTTTATAAGCGTTTCACCCGAGCAAGGCATGTCACTGCCACTACTGCGCAGGGGGCTACGTAGAGTGGAGAAAGGCTGATTAAATATAGGAAATGTCAGAGGGTGGGTGATAGGCGGGTAAGGATACCGAGAATGAGGGTTGGGTAGATTAGAGTGTTCTGAGAATAGTTGGGAGTTAGTGTGATAGGAGGTGTCTATTGACCCTACATTTAAACACCTGGAGATTGTAGCTGTCGGGAAAGCAGAGTTGTGGAAGGGAGTTCCACAGGCGGGAAGCGCGAGAAAAAAAGCTGTTGGAGTAGAATTTACGGTTACATCTAATTTGTTTAACTGTAAAAGGGTGGGACCTAGTTGCTAATCTAGTATCTCGTGTAAATTCGTGCTTAGGCGGCACCAGTGATCTAAGCTCATCGGAGCAGAAGCCATGAAAGTGGCAAATTATTTAACAAGACACATGTCTTTGCTTACCCAGTGAAATGCAGATTGACGACAAGAGCAAAAATATCGTCTAGGTGGTTGTGACACAACCTTCCCGTTCACAGGTATCTTCTTCAACGTGCCTTTCAGTAAGTAGGCGATCATAGCTTTCCACGTCTCCCTATCCCTGGGGGCACGCTTTCTCCTGTAACACCACGCAACCCCCGTTCTGTCGTCTACCTACCCACGCCCTTCAAATATGTTATCCGCTGTTTTCCTCTGTCTCTTTTCCCCTCGATCTGGCGTATCAGTATCAGGTTCTTCAAGCCCTCCTTCTTCATTGCATGTCCCAGGAACTTTAGTTGTCTCTTCCTGGTGCTCAATATTAATTTCCTTTTCGTTCCCATCCTTTACAAAACCTTGTCATTGCTCACATGCTCGGTCCATGATATCCGCAGCATCCTTCTGTAGAACCACATTTTAGTTGCTTGAAGTTTTTCCTTCATCTTTGATAATATTGTCTAGCATTCACTGCCATATGGAGAAACTGACATTACATAGCAACTCGGTACTCTCTTCTTTGTTTCTAGTGAAAGTTTCCTGTCTTTTAATACTTTTCTCAGCTTCTGGAACGCGTCCTTCGCCATGCCAATTCGTCTTCGATTTCTGTGTCGCACTTTCCGTCTTCTGTTAGAAGACTTCCCAGGTATTTAATTTTTTTGTACCTGTTTGATTGTATGTACTCCAAAATAATGACACTAATATTTTCGCATTATTTAACAAGTTTTTATATTTTCCGTTTGGCAAAAGATATTTCTTCAGCAGTGGATTCGGAATTAAATTTGAATTTTAAAGAATCCGTTGCATTTCAAGTTGATTAACTTTTAACTGATATTTTTTCTGCGACTTGGTCCACAAAATAATTAGATATTTACTGTCCATGGCTTAATTTTGAGGGCTGGACAAAAATCCTTCGGATGTGGCCCGAGGCCGGGGATTGCCAACCCTGTCAAACTATTTTGATAACACAACAAAGTGGTGGATACTAGAACGAAATATTCTTTGAACATATTGTCTAATGAAGATACATTATCTCTTACCGGTGGAAAGAGAAACACCTGAAGTCATCAGAGATAAATTTTCGCAATGGTTAAAGTGATACCATTATTTTGTCATGCGACTGATTGTAGTCAATAAGCATTATAGATACCAACGATTGTGATGTTGGTCGGTAGGTTGTTTTGTTTTTATAGCATATCAACTTCGGCGGGTCATTTATTGCCAACTAAATTTTATTTATTTATTGCTGGTAATACCTTTTTCTTTCAACAGTTTATTGTTGTTTTTATACAAGTTTTGTTTCTATTAATACTTTTTTTTTTTCGAGTATCAAGATTCATTGGGATTTGTTTTTAAGGGCAGGGTCCCCAAGTCCTACCCTGTTATTTAACCCATAACTGGTGGGAAGGGACGGATTAATACCTTTCAAGGGTACCAGTGCTTAAGTGAATGCAGGGTATTCAACTGGAATTCGAACTCGGCTCACCGATTTCTCTTTCCTAGCCGATAGCCACAGCACCACAACGCACATCCGTCACTAAACGCTTACAGTACCTAGTATTCTCAAGCGGTCACCCATCTAAGTACTGACCAGGCTCAACGTTGCTTAACTTCGGTGATCGAGCGAGAACTGGTGTATTCAACGTGATATGGCCGTCAGCACGCACATCCGTCACTAAACGCTTACAGCACCTGGTATTCCCAAGCCGTCACCCATATAAGTACTGACCAGGCTCAACGTGATATGCCGATTGTGATGTAAACGTCATTTAACTCCAGAAATGATCCTGGAAAAACTTGTAATTATTCAATAATTATTTTATCTAAACTTTGTCTGTCTGTCTGTGTATGTGTATGTGTCTGTGTGTGTGTGTGTGTGTGTCCGTTACCTATAGACTTCGAAACGGCTGAACCGATTTTCTTGAAAATTTACACAGTTGTACTATAAGCGTCTGCGAGTGTTCTTAGCTTGGTTTTGTGTCGAGGTAGCCCCGATAAATATCGAAAATCGATAATCGTAAAAATCGGGTTATAGAAGGAGTGGTCCGATTTTAATCAAATTTGATACACTCATAGACAAAGACATAAGAAACAATATTCAGAAATTTCAAGGTTGCAGTTCTTGCAATAGTGCAGAAAATCGATAATATATATATATATATATATATATATATATATATATATATATATAAGGCAAGATGTTTGTGTGTGTGTCTGTTTATCTGTCTGTATGTCCTTTATACAAAGCCACAATTTTTATCCGATTCTCACCAAACTTCACACAAATATTCTTTCGGCTGAGTCCGAGCTCCAGGACTATGGATTAGTTTTAAAGCTTTCATTACACCCGAGTAACGCCGGACTATACTGCTAGTTCGCCAATAATTCAGTAGAGAAATCATTGTCTGAACGAAAAATAATGTTGAAAGCAAGAAGTGTTATAGTTTCCGCTGTTGGACAGAATTATAACAATATCTTTCACTCCGTATCTTTCTGTCTACCATGTTTAGGTTTCTGCAATCGAATTGTTCTACAGAGTAGGATGATTGACCCTATGTATTATCTCTGTACACAAGGAATGATTGCTTTCCTGTCGAGGTTTTCCCTCACTTAGACAATCATCTGTTCCCCACTAACCCACACTATCAGCAAATCGGCTTTCGAATCGTTGTTTTTTCCTTCTCCAAACCTAGTCACCAATCAAGGCTGAAAAGGCAAATTTACCCAACGAATTTAACCCATAATTGTAGAGGAAGAGATGACTTTCTTTCTTTTCATGGTTCTCTGCCGCTACATAAGGTTTTGAATTCAACGTTTCCTTTCTCCTAGATGGGTTGTTCACAATGGCTAGAGAACCCAACCTGCTTCGCCATTTAATTCTTAATTAGGTAAGAAATGGGTTCATATATTTCCCAATGTATTTGTCCGAAAGTGAACGTAATGAATTCGACTGGAATTCGAACTTGCCTCGTCGATTTCTCGTTCCGATCAGCTAACCAATACCAGCATTATCTATAGTGGAAATATTCATTTTCTTATTCCCTATTGTTCTCGGCTGAATACAATAACTTCAATTTTGAATCCGTGTAAGGCCATAGTCGAAAACAAGAAAAACGAAGTCTTATCTTACATATTTATAATTCTAAAATTGGTCCATGCATTGAACATCTGCTTTGATGCTTCTAATACGTATTTAGAGATCATTAATAATCTGCAATGTTAGGGGTCTTGACGTCGCATCTCGACATGTCATTTCCCCACCACCATAACATAACTTCTCTGTACCTCTATAAATATTTTCTTGATAATATGAGCTTTCCTCTTTATTACATAGACTTTATGAATTTAAGCGCAGTTCTAGACTGGCGGTTAGGTCTCATCATTTTACATTTGAAGTGGTTAGATGTAGCCGTAAGTTCTATGCTAACTGTTGTAGGCAGCAGATTTTCCCGCAGTAGGTTGCCATTTCCTTTTCTACGGAAGACTGATTGCCAACCAAGGCTATAGCACTCAATCTGTTCTGCTATTCAACCCATAGCTGGAAAGAAAAAAGGTAGATTAATACCTTTCCAAAGGGTATTTGTGTGTAACTGAATGCAGCGAATAGAATTTTAATTTGTTGTGGAGTAGTTTTCGCACTGAAGGTTATAATCGTGCTATGTCGGTTGCTAATCGACTTAACGCACCCAAAATGTTAGGAACTTGACTGAAAGCTGACTCCTTAGTATTCGGCTAACTGCCGACTAATATCAACTTCCTAGAAGTTCTACTGAACTCCAATAGAAGTCTAAAGAACTCCTATGAACTTCCAAAGAACTTCCTGTTAACTTTTATTAATATAGGAGGGAGAGTCCATTATCTGAGGAATAGGTGTGTTTCCCCATAACACTAACATTTTCATCTCTCGCACTTTTCGCTTGTGGAACTCTCTTCGGGTTTTGATCTTCAACATTTAAAATTCAACATCAATCGTTATGTTCCGCCTTCTTAATACCAATTCTTTTATTGTTATCTCTCCTTAATAATGTTTTCTTTTTCTCATATTCTTTCACACTCATTAATACATTGCCTTTAGTGACTTTTCTCACCTGCTTAAGAGAAATGCTGAATATATGAACATCCTCAATGACTTTTATTTAAACTATCTTTAATGCCACTGAATGACAAATGTTGAAATTGCAGCTGAGCAGGAACCTTAGATTAGTTGGAAATAAAATTACTTCTGACATTTGAGTTAATATGTTTTGGAATGATTTAAAAGTGTGACGCAAATTATAATTAGGTAGAAAGTAAGAAATCGAATTGGTATAACATTGACACCTGCAGATTTTTATGAAGATGTCTTGTGGGCCAGATGGGTGCAACCACACAAAAAATTTTGTCGCTGCTTTAGTAGTAAGTGGGTTTTTACAAAATGGTGTTACTAATCCCACACTCTATTTTTATTCGAGATTATCTCGTTGATTATTGCGAAATATCCTATGAAATCAATTATCACGTTGGAATTTGGGTATTAAGAAAAGGATAAAATATGAATGGGATTCAAGAATATATATAATGACAATTGACATTGCATTCAGATTTTTGAAGATCGTATCTATCGGAGAAGCAAGTAAATTGAAGGGATTTCCACCGGCGGGAAGTGCGAGAAAAGAAACTGTTAGAGCAGCAGTGACGACTACATTTAACTATATCGACGGTAAAAAGGTATGACGTAACTGTCCCTTTTATAGCGCGCTTAAATTCACGTGATCGGGGCACCAGGGAAAAAAGCTTATGAGAGCAACTGCCACGAAAATACTTGTAGAAAAGACAGAGAGAAGCCACGTCACGTTCTTTCTGCTTAGTAAAGTTTCTCATTTCTAATTTGTTCCACACGCAGTAACTACTCATGTCTTAGTGGCTTTACTGATTTACTCAGAGTGAAATCGAGAAAAAAATGAGATATCTCTATACCTGGTCAGGGGAACTTACCGCCATAGAACAAATAAAGAGTTCAGTTCGAAATAACTTGAGGGTTATCCAGATCGATCAGCATCTTATCAAGATCGGATAGCCCAACAACAACGCCCAAAATGTTGAAATAATAGCCACAAAGATGAGAATCCATCTTTTTCTTCACCTGCTAGAACATTAGTTGGCGATCATAGACTTTCACTTACCCTTGTCTCTTTTTGCCATATGTAAGCAGAAGCTCAATTTTTTAAATGATTTGGTTCTGTTGCCTTAATTTTCGTCTTCTGTGAGATAATTGTCTTGGAACTCAGAATGAGGAAAAACAGTATGGAAATTTTAATACTCATAGGAGATTTTGAATAACACCGAGTTAACCACCTGACAAGTTATGCTAAAGAATTGTAGAACGAGGAGTTTAAGGAACGATAAAAAGGTAAATAATCTTGGAATTATATCCTGTGAAATCAATTATTGTTCTTTCATGTTGCAATTTAGTTCGTCACTACCAAGTCTAACGATCGAATTCATGACCACTAGATGATACTAACACATATATAACCAACTACTATATCCACCACGCCACAACATTTCGACCAAGTACTCTCTGGTCATTGTCAGGTGTCCATAGATTAGCTGATGTGTCTATTATGACACTATATCAACCAAGATGAGAACAAAAGTTCGAAATAATTCCAAGATTATCGAAAATTACTCATCTCAGAAAATAAATAAAAATTATGACAAAGGACACGAATCCACTAACATAATCCAGTTGTCAGAATCAGTCTGACACTAAATATAAAAGGCTCCAAAAATACACCACTAAGTCCATCGGGACGGTGGCGTAGCGAATATAGTAGTTGGTTTTACATGTGTTAGTATCATCATGAATTCGATCCTTGGACTTGGTAGTGACGAACCAAATTCCAACATAAAAGAACAGTAATTGATTTCACAGGATATTTCGCAATAATCAACGAGATAATCCACATCAGCCAATCTATGGACACCTGATGATGACCAGATGGTACTTCAAATAAAAAGTATCATCAATTTCCTTCATGAAACTTAAATGTTCAACTTCATACTTCAACCTAGTTCTCGCGTTTGATTGACTAATACAGACACACACATAATTATACTGTTTAACTTAACTGTTTAACCACCCCTCCTTAACTTTCTGAATAACTATGAATTCATTTTATAATTTCTGAAATAAATCATTTTCACCATTTGTTTTTAAAATATCACCCAAAGAAGAATAACATGAACTTTTTATGTAGTGATGCAATGCTTTTATAAACCATTGTAATAATAAAATTACTATATATATATTTTCGTTAAAAATGACGGATAAGAAAAATTTTATTGCGAGATACTAGATTAGCAACTAGGTCCCACCCTTTTACAGTGAAACAGATGAGATGTAACTGCAATTTCTACTCCAAAAGTTTCTTTTCTCGAATTTCCCGCCTGTGGAATTCCCTTCCCTATACTTGCTTCCCCGACAGCTACAATCTCCAGGACTTTAAATGAAAGCTCAATAGACACCTCCTAACACACTAACTCGCACCCATTCTCTCATACACTCTTCTCATCCTCGGTATCCTTGGTATCCTTACCCGTCTATCACCCTCCTTCTAACATTTCCTATCACTTTCCCCTATGTAACCCCCTAACCACTCTTTCTCAGCACTTTCCCCTATGTAACCCCCTAACCACTCTTTCTCAGCACTTTCCCCTATGTAACACCCTAACCACGCTTTCTCATCACTTTCCCTGATGTAACCCCTAACCACTCTTTCTCATCACTTTCCCTATGTAACCCCCTAACCACTCTTTCTTATCACTTTCCCCTATGTGACACCCTAACCACTCTTTCTCATCACTTTCCCCTACTCGCCCCTAACCAATCTGTCATCTTTCCCTATATAACCCCCTAACCACTCTTTCTCATCATTTTCCTCTATGTAACCCCTAACCACTCTTTCTCAACTTTTCCCCGATGTAACCCCTAACCACTCTTTCTCATCATTTTTCCCCGATGTAACCCCCTAACCCTCTTTCTCATCACTTTCCCTATGTAACCCTAACCACTCTTTCTCATCACTTTCCCCTATATAACCCTAACCACTCTTTCTCATCATTTTCCTCTATGTAACCCCCTAACCACTCCTTATAGCACTTTTCCCCGATGTAACCCCCTAACCACTCTTTCTCATCACTTTCCCCTATGTAACCCTAACCACTCTTTCTCATCACTTTCCCTATATAACCCCCTAACCACTCTTTCTCATCATTTTCCTCTATGTAACCCCTAACCACTCTTTCTCTCATCTCACTTTCCCCTATGCCAACCCCCTAACCACTCTTTCTCATCACTTTCCCCTATATAACCCTAACCACTCTTTCTCATCATTTCCTCTATGTAACCCCCTAACCACTCTTTCTCATCACTTTCCCCTATATAACCCTAACCACTCTTTCTCATCTTTCCCCTATATAACCCCCTAACCACTCTTTCTCATCATTTTCCTCTATGTAACCCCCCTAACCACTCTTTCTCAGCACTTTCCCCAATTATAACCCCCTAACCACTCTTTCTCATCACTTTCCCCTATATAACCCCCTAACCACTCTTTCTCATCACTTTCCTCTATGTAACCCTAACCACTCTTTCTCAGCACTTTCCCATTGTAACCCCTAACCCTCCTTTCTCATCACTTTCCCCGTGTAACCCTAACCACTCTTTCTCATCACTTTCCCCCTATGTAACCCCCTAACCACTCTTTTTAGCACTTTCCCTATGTAACCCCCTAACCACTCTTTCTCAGCACTTTCCCCTATATAACCCCCTAACCACTCTTTCTCATCATTTTCCTCTATGTAACCCCCTAACCACTCTTTCTCAACCGCTTGCCCCGATGTAACCCCCTAACCACTCTTTCTCATCCTCCCCCATATAACCCCCTAACCACTCTTTCTCATCACTTTCCTCTATGTAACCCCTAACCACTCTTTCTCCTTTTCCCCCGATGTAACCCCCTAACCACTCTTTCTCATCACTTTCCCCTATGTAACCCTAACCACTCTTTCTCATCACTTTCCCCTATATAACCCCTAACCACTCTTTCTCATCATTTTCCTCTATGTAACCCCCTAACCACTCTTTCTCATCACTTTCCCCTATATAACCCCCTAACCACTCTTTCTCATCACTTTCCCCTATATAACCCCCTAACCACTCTTTCTCATCATTTTCCTCTATGTAACCCCTAACCACTCTTTCTCATCACTTTCCCCGATGTAACCCCTAACCACTCTTCTCATCACTTTCCCCTATATAACCCCCTAACCACTCTTTCTCATCACTTTCCTCTATGTAACCCCCTAACCACTCTTTCTCAGCACTTTCCCCGATGTAACCCCCTAACCACTCTTTCTCATCACTTTTCCCGATGTAACCCCCTATTTACTCTTTCTCATGCTTTCCCCTATGTAACCCCCTAACCACTCTTTTTTAGCACTTTCCCCTATATAACCCTAACCACTCTTTCTCAGCACTTTCCCCTATATAACCCCCTAACCACTCTTTCTCATCATTTCCTCTGTAACCCCTAACCACTCTTTCTCGGCAGCACTTTCCCCGATGTAACCCCCTAACCCACTCTTTCTCATCACTTTCCCTATATAACCCCCTAACCACTCCTTTCTCATCACTTTCCTCTATGTAGCCCCCTAACCACTCTTTCTCAGCACTTTCTACGTGTAACCCCCTAACCACTCTTTCTCATCACTTTCCCCCGATGTAACCCCCTAACCACTCTTTTCTCTGTCACTTTCCCCTATGTAACCCCCTAACCACTCTTTTTTAGCACTTTCCCCTATGTAACCCCCTAACCACTCTTTCTCAGCACTTTACCCTATGTAACCCCCTAACCACTCTTCCTCAGCACTTTCCCCACTGTAACCCTCAGGTATGAATTCATCTCTTGGGAAAGGTATGAATTCATCTCTTTTTCACCAAACTATGGGTAAATAACAGGACAGCCTGTGTTTTACAACCTTGGGTAGTAAACTGTCTAAGAGAAGGGAAACTCTGAATTCAAACCAGTCTGGAGAAGGTTGGATGTGCGTTGTGATGCAGTGGATATCGGCTTGAAAAGAGAAAGAGCGGCGCCGAGTTCGAATTCCAGTTGACTTCGTCGCATTCACATATGCCCAAATACCCATGGAAAATGTATTAAGCCGTCTCTTCCCTCCAGTTATGGGTTAAATAACAGGACAGATTGGGTTCTATAGCCTTAGCTGGTAACCAATCTACCGTAGAAATTAATGGCAACCTACTGCGAGATAATCTTCTGCCTAGTCAGTCATATCTCGAAAGAGACATGATCGCCCAAGCGTGTATCACGTATGGCACTTAACTGAATGACTGACTGGAGAAGGTTGGGCTCCGTCAGGCTGCCGTAAACGAAGAAACTCCACTTCTACTGCGGCTGCAGTACATTTGGTGCCCATACGACACTAATGAGTTACGTGTTATCTGGATCTGCATATATATATATATATATATATATATATATATATATATATAAGTGTGTATCTACGTAGTAATCTATGTTTTATACATGTTCAATTAAGGACGCCTGAAAAATTAATGTGATTACGTTTTTATACAATTTTTTTTTTGTGTGTGTGTTAGTATAAATGTTTTCTTTTCTGAACATAAAGTGGGTAAAAACTGCCCAAAGGCTCTGCATATCCGAGCGCTTTCGGCTATTCTTTTAGCCATTATTAATGATGTTTCTTGTTTTTAACTAAGTGTATGGATCTTTTTCTAGACACATACTTACATAAAAAAAATTCATGCATTCAATTAAAATAAAAAGAATAAACAAAACATTTTTATAGTAAAACTGAAGCCATCGCATACATTGTCAAAAATATTCTTAAATTGTGATGATTTCATTTCTTGTTAGAAGAAATAACTTTTCACCCCATGTTTGATTTTGTAAGATTATTTGGTGAAAACAAAATGTAGCTAAGTAATTAAAATTTAATCATGAAATAATTAATTTCCTTGAAATGATTATAAAGTTTGGATTTTCATATTGAGATTTCGGCATTACATAACCCATACGCGATGATATGCCGCTAAACAAAATCAATCAAAAACTTGACAACTACACAGGATGAATATATTATAAAAATTAATCTATGCGAATTTTAAATATTTCATACGCAATGTCACTTCTCGCAGATGATAGGTAGATGTCACGAATATTTAAATTGGAAAGTACAAGACTTAGCTATGATTTATAGATCTTATAGTCACTTGTTATAGAGTTATGGCTAACAACCTAGCATAATTAGGCATTCATTGGAGTAGATAGATCTATTAACTGGAGTAGATAGATCTATCAATTGGAGTAGATAGATCGATCACCCCGAGCAAGGCGGTAATTCCACTGATGTGCAGGGGGCTACATAGGAGTGAAAAGATTGGAAAAGAGAAAGCCGGAAACCACATCCTAAGCAGGGAACAAGGGATAAGCCTCTTCACTTGTTCAATAGACGTGGGTGGAGTGTGAACCGGGCGATAGTTTAGTCTATCTACTCCAATTGAAAAAAAGGAAAAAGAAGAAGGAAAAAGGAAAAGGAGTGAAAAGATTGGAAAAGAGAAAGCCGGAAACCACATCCTAAGCAGGGAACGAGGGATGAGCCTCTTTACCTGTTCAATAGACGAGGGTGGAGTGTGAACCGGGCGATAGTTTAGTATATATATATATATAACGGAGTAAATAAATATATATATGCGTATACGCGTGTATGATATGAGATAAGAACCTGAAGATTGCTGTAATGCATGAACTCAGAGTCGTGCCTAAATTCTCACGAGTGTTTTTGTCCTTGGTGTAGTTATTTTTCGATGTTTTGCCCTTTACATAGTAGTTCAGCTCTGTGTGGTTTCCAACAGTCACGTGGCCTGCGTGGCTGGAATTGGCATGCGCATCATTTCCAGTTTTTAGAAACCCACCTTTTTTACTACTAAAAGATGCAAGGTTAATGGCAATGGAAACATATTTGGATACATAAGGCCTCTCAAATAGTTAAATATTTATAGAATTAACATTGCTATATAAGCCTTCTCGAATAGCTAGATGTCTATAAAGATGTGATTTTAAAAGAATTTTGTGTTATCAACCAGAATTTTACTTAATAGTTCTTGTAAATTATAGGTTAATAAATATGTTTTAATAGCATTTTGATCAGATATGTGACATGTAAGGCATTTACTGAAAGAGGTGGTAGTTTGTCTAATAAAAAAAATTGATTTGTGACAAGAAACACAGTCTTGTACTGGGCATTAAAATTTATACACGATATTGATCATTGCTAGTTTTGATTTGATTTTGTTTGGTTAATGACAAGGTCTTCTATTTTCCGTAGCATATTATAAACTTTATATGTTTTTCCGGGGTTACAGCAGAAATATGGTGCTTAATAATTCTTTGTATAGCGAGTTTGTTATGCTTGTAAGAAGTATGGATCAAGTTGCAGGAAAATATGTTGATAATTTGTTGTGTTGTATTTTTATGAGTGTTGTCGTGCATTATTTGAAAGAATAATTTTATTTGTCATCAACGATGTGGTTGTAAAATTGTCGTTGTCTAGTAACTGTTTGATGTGTTTTAGTTCGCTGAAAAATATTTTTGGGGAAGAGGGATTTTGGTGTGTACATTATTTAAGAAAATCCATTTAAGAAGAAAATTAATGAAATATCCCTTGCCGAAAATATTAAATTAAAGATGCTTGAATGAAAGGTTTCTGCTAAAATATACATTAATATATATATATATATATATATATATATATATATATATAGACAGAGAGAGAGAGAGAGAGAGAGGAGACAAAAAGAGAGAGAAAGACATAAATAATATTTTCAAAGGATTTCATTTTTAATCTAAAATTATTTCTTAGTGCTTAAGGTTATATTTTGATGGGTACACAATATTGAATAGATGACACGTTTTCTTTAATTTTTATATTTTTTAACACTGAGAATTATATCGAACGGGCTATGCTTTTGAAAGTCTTAGTAAAAACAATCTGCCCTGTTGCCGGGTCCAACTAGATATATATCTATATCTATATATATATATATATATATATATATATATATATATATATATATGATGTAATATTACAATATTTACAATGTTCAGGTCTACTTTGTAGAAAAATAAATACATGAACAGTTGGTTTAATATATCTGTTCCTTCACATTCTTATTATATATATATATATATATATATATATATATATATATATATATATATATATATATATATATATATATATATATATATATATATATATATATATATATATATATATATATATATATATATATATATATATATATATATATATATATATATATATATATATATATATATATATATATATATATAAATATACATATATATATATATAATCTCTCCACGAACGCTCTAGCGAAATAAGTTTCTAATTTAAATTTTAAAATCATTTGTTTCTGATGAAAGGTTGAGGACGGTCTCAAATATCAAATATAATAACAGAAATAAATAAATACTGTCAGAAAAATACATTTTTAAACTTACAACTTTTAGTAGTTTATCCTATATATATATATATATATATATATATATATATATATATATATATATATATATATGTATGTATGTATGTATGTATGTATGTATTTATAGGTGTCCAGTCCGTAAACGGCTAGGATAATCCAACAAGATTACCTTCATATAAAATTCATATAAAATATTAAGATGTAAATTCATATAGAGAGCTCGATGTTTGATAACCAGAGCGATATGAAATTTATAAAAGGAAAACTCAACACGTCATTACAATTGGTCGAAGTGTTGAATTTTATACATATAAATATGTAAGAGAAATAGGGGCTATTTTTACCGAGATAAATTCGTATAGAAGAAAAAGTGCTAGAAACCGTGAAGGTTTTGTTTAAAGTGTAGATTTATTGTTGCAATTATTATAATTATTCCTTGCTTTTTGTTTTATATATTAATTTTCCGAAATGATATTGGTGTCGCTACAAACGGATCTCGATATGTGAAATTACAAGTTTATTCGCCTGAAGAGAGCCAACTTTAAACTCGAAACACGTGTAGTAACAGAAATACCATTATGGACACTTAATATATTATACAAAAAGCAAGAAATAATTATAATAATTGCAACAATAAATATACACTTTAAACAAAAAGTTCATGTCTTCTCGTACTTTTCATTCAGCAATTTACTGCTGAAAAGGCATTTTAGGCAACCAGATTTTTATCATAAAGTGCTCAATTTCAAGTTAAACACAGCGCGCTATTAGGATTATTGTAGAGCTGTCATAAAGTGCTCGATATCAAAGTAAGTGTAGAACGTTAATATAATAGACGTCGGCAGAATATGGTAGAAACAGACCAGCTGAACATAAAGCAATTAAACTGGCATATACATAAGCTCACTTAAAAGGGGTCAACACAATATAAAGTAGTTGACCACCGACAAACTCTACACCGCTTAAGAAACAACAATGAAGTCAAAGATAAACAAATAATTCTACATTCATCAAGAAAAAATTGCGTATACACGAGGATATCAAATTACACCAAACCTTATACGAATACGAAAAAGCTGAAAAAAATATCAGAGAAAAACCAAATGACCCTGAAAAGTTAAAACCTTACAGTAATGCCCTCACGAAAATTCAAAGTCTGCATGACGTAAATAACACCACCCAGCTAAATATATATATATATATATATATATATATATATATATATATATATATATATGATAAAAATAGTTTCATGGTAGGTTATAATGATGAGGTTCTTCTTCTTCTTCTATGTGCCTTGTCCTTTCAAGACATAGGCGATCATGGTTCTCCACGTCTCCCTATCACTTGTGGCTCCTAGTATGTTTGTTCCCCTTACTCCTGTCAACCCCCGTTCTGTCAACCACCTGATTAGGCCCTGAAAATATGTTATCCGCTGCCTTCCTCTGTCTCTCTTTCCTTCTATCTGGCCAGTCAGTATCAGGTTCTCCAGGCTCTCCTTCCTCATTGCATGTCCCAGGAACTTCAGTTGTCTCTTCCTGATGCTCAGTCGCAATTTCCTCTTTGTTGCCATTCTTTCCAGCACCTCATCGTTGCTTGCATGCTCAGTCCATGATATCCGCAGCATCCTTCTGTAGAACCACATTTCGGCCGCTTCCAGTTTTGTCCTCATTTTCGATGATATTGTCCAGCATTCACAGCCGTATTGAAGAACTGACATCACGTAGCAGTCTAGCACTCTTTTCTTCGTTTCTATTGAGATCTTCCTGTGTGTTAGTATTTTGCTCAGCTTCTGGAACGCGTCCTTTGCCATGTCAATTCGCCTTCGGATCTCCGTGTCGCACTTTCCATCTACAGTTAGGACACTTCCTAGCTATTTAAATTTTTGTACTTGCTTGATTCTGGTATCTCCCACATTTATTTGGCATTTTGGGTTGTACCTTTTGCTGATGACCATGCACTCAGTTTTCTTAAAGTTTATTTGTAGTCCTTTTTTGTCGCTCTCCACCGCTGCCTTCTGTATGAGGTCTTGTAGTTTACTTTCCGTGTCCGCAATCAGCACTGTATAGTCTGCGTACCTTATGTTGTTCAAGTTGTGTCCTCCAACAACAAATCCTGGCGTGTCATCTAGGGTTCTCAAAATATTCTCGCTGTACAGGTTTAACAAATCCGGTGAAAAGACACATCCTTGTCTTACGCCTCTTTCTATCTTTGTAAATCTACTGAGATCGTTGCCTGTCCGTATGCAGGCCGTTTGCTGCCAGTAGAGATTCTTGATTACTCTTATGTCAAGGCTGCCGAGCATCACCATCAGTTCTTTGTGTCGTATCTTGTCGAATGCCTTCGCATAGTCAATGAAACATAGGTACAAATCTTTCTTCATTTGTATTGCCCTTTCGGAGAGCATCCTAACCATGAATATGGCGTTCCTTGTTCCTGTGTCTTTGACGAACCCGCACTGTTACTGCCCTATCTCTGGCCTGATTTTGCTTCTCGCTCTATTCATCAGGATTTTGACCATCAGTTTGGTAATGTGGCTCATTAACCTGATAGTTCTGTGTAGTTCACACTCGTTTGCGCCTGGTTTCTTCGGCAGTGCTATAAATATCGATTTGCGTAAGTCGTCTGGTATTATTCCGCTGCTAGAAATTTCGTTTATTATGTCGTATGTGCTCAATATTAGGGATATGTATGTAAATAAAAAGGTGATTTTTGACCTGATGCTTGTGTTTCCAGCATGGGTGTTAACTTCAATGTTCACTTTTATATTCACACACACACACACACACACACACACACACACACACACACACACAGACACACACACACAAAGACACACACACACACACATATATTCATTATGTTTTAGTTTTTTGAAAAACTAACAACCTTCTTGAAATATTGACATGAATGATCAACGTAATTATTTCCAATTCAAATTATCATTTCAATTATGAATTATTTCCGATATCACGCTCATTTCTTTAGTAGTCGAAGAGTTCAACGACCCAGAGTGTTCTGGTAAAGAAAATACTGAATCGGAATAAAAGTTAATTTTGACCGTCAACAATAAATAAATTTAAGAACATCAATATTTCGGTAAATTTCTTTTTTTCGGACCACAATTCCATCTATGAAAATCAATCAATAAATAAGTAGCCAAATTTCGGTAAAAAAAATATTCACGATGTAATGTTTGATGTATTTTATTAATATTCACATCTGAATCAAGTGCATTGACAAGGAAAGAAGGGTTGATATGCTGTAAAAACAAATCAGTCAACCGATTTAGAGATAAATTCTACTAATTAACCGATAACTGGTAGAACGGTACAAGACCATTTGTGTAAGATATTCAGTCATTTTATGCTAAAAATATCTACTGCGCTAAATTACTATTTGATTCGTTGTTAGGCCACTGATTTCTTGATGTACCCCTGGTTATATTTCCGTCCCTCCATTATTTCTTACTTCTAAGGCTGTAAACATCTAGCGCCGAGTGAGGATCGAACTCTTTATTTGGAAATGATTTACGAGACAAGCTTGCTAACCATTACATTACGTCAAAGTTGCCCTATGCGTATCATTTGGGTTAAGATCACAATTATTGAAGTACTCAGTGAGGATCGAACTCTCTACTAATACTCTATGAGCCCAGCCTACTGACCATTACGTTACGACGAGGTGGCCACTGATTTTCCATGTGCCAAGTAGACAACGTCCTGTCAGTTCTGATCGATGAACACCGTGCGACAATAAAGTACAGCTTGCCTACTGGCAACTTTCGTCTGGCACTTCTAGATTTCACAATTAGAGACAATGTACTCTTCTGGAGGAGGTATTATAATGTTGTACTCAATTTCCAAGTTGAGAAGGCATGTCATCTTTCCTTGAAATCCTGGCATTGACTTGAACTCAGGTACTGACCCAGAAACTGAAAGCCAACAAGAAACAATTTCCACAACTAAGCAGATAGATAGATAGATAGATAGATAGATAGATAGATAGATAGATAGATAGATAAAGACTAAAACAGATAGATAGATAGATAGATAGATAGATAGATAGATAGATAGATAGATATGAACGGTCATATATATATATATATATATATATATATATATATATATATATATATATATAAAGAGATAGATAAATATTGATTGTTATATATGTGCGTGTGTGCGTGTGTGTGTTTGTGTGTGTATGTAGACAGACAGAAAGACAGACAGATGAACAATTTGATACATATGAACAGCTATATAGATAGATAGACAAAATATATACATAGACAAAATATAGATGTATTTAATATAATTTGATAGAAGCAGTTCTAGATAGATAGATAGATAGATAGATAGATAGATAGATAGATAGATAGATGTAGATGAGGAAAACTATATTTTTTTCTCCCATGCGTTTCGTCCTGTGACAAACTTTATCAAGGCAAAGGGTTGAAATGAATTCTATTTTAAATAAGGTATCTATAAAGAAATATTGCTGACTATTAGAAAAAATGTTCATAAATATTCATGAGGATAACTGAAAATATTGAATAAACATTTAATAAATAATAATAGACATTTAATAAATACTTAATAAACATCATAGCTCATGTTTGAAGGGTATATTTTTATATGTGCAATATAATGTTATGAGATGTTAAAAAAGAGCGAAATTAACCGTTTTTTCTTTTGTTTTGTTTTTTGTTTGTTTTGTTTTTGTTTTGTTTTTTTTGTTTTTGTTTTTGTTTTTTTTTCAAATTTAATTTGGTTATGTTTGTCTGGGAAAGTATTGTTTCTATTAAGAAAGGTGAGATTGGGGAAAAAGCCAGGGCGTAGATTAGTATTTTGATAATATTTGATGGGGAAGCTTTCGAGAACTTTCTTTCTGTTTTCAGTTTTAATGAATATGGCGTTTTTTAGATCAAAAATGTTGTTGAATTTTTTTCTGTGCATGGCCAGTGCATTAGATAAATTATTTTATATGAAGTCTAATCTGTGTTCATAGATACGTTTTTTTATTTTTTTATTTTCTACATGTTTGCCCATTGTACTCTAAAGGACAGTTTTGACAACTTATTTATATATGCCTGACTCCGTGCTAGGTTTTTGTAGACCTGACTGTATCCATAATAGTTTTTGAAGTGGTTTTAACTATTTGAATGTTATTTAATTGAGATAAGTTGTTCTGGATAATGGATGTTATGGAGTTGCTAGTAAGTATTATGCATCTGTTATTGTTTAATTTGATATTGTGGATAATATTTTTGTTGCGTTTGTGTATATCATGAGCCTTTGTTTTTGCGTTGTAAATAAAGTGATATGGATAGTGTAAGTTTTTTAATGTGTTTTCTGTGTATGTTTCTTCATTGGATAAATATTGAGGGTTGCAAATTCTTAATGTTTTTTATTAGGAACCTATAATTATATTAGATTTGATTTTAGAAGAGTGGTTTAAATAGAAACTGACCAGGTCGTTTTTGTTGCTAGCTTTTCTGTAGACGTCAAAATTGAGTTCGTTATTGTTTCAGTGTAATATGGTATCTCGGAAGAGAAGAGTATAATTGGTTCCAGTTTCAAAGGTGAAGTCTATTGTAGGTTCAACGCTGTTGGTTGACAAAATCTGCGATATTAGTATGTTGTGGATTTATTAGTATAGAGTCATCTTTTTATCTAAACTTATTTATAACTGGAATTTTGTCTGTGTGTGTGTGTGTATATATCTGTTTGTCTGTGTCCGTTACCTATAGACTCCGAAACGGCTGAACCGATTTTCTTGAAAATTTACACAGTTGTACTATAAGCGTCTGCGAGTGTTTTGTGTCGAGATACCCCCGATAAATATCGAAAATCGATAATCAAAAAATTCGGGTTATAGAAGGACTGGTCCGATTTCAATCAAATTTGATACACTCTTAGACAATGACACAAGAAACGATATTCAGAAGTTTCAACGTTGCTGTTCTTACAATAGTGCAGAAAATTTGATATCACTACACCAGGGAATCAAAATTTGACTTACATCAATTCATTTTTCGGCGGCCGTTCAGAAAGTGTTGCATTGAGCGGAAAAGGCCGTATTCTGATGGAGCACAGTGAGAAATGTAAGTTGGATGTGGCAGAACCTCAACGCCGTCCAGCTCTTCAAACTTGTCTTTGATCTTCCTGGCGGTGTGTGGCTTGGCATTGTCCTGCTGCATCAAAGCGCGCTTTCGGTTGATCAAAGCCGGGTACTTTTGCTCCAACTTTTCGTAGACCCGCTCAAGTTGCTGACATTCGGAACCAACTCAAAATGCACGATTCCTTCAAAGTTCCACCAAACGCACAACATGACTTTCTTGGCGAATCGATCTTGTTTAGGAACCGATGGTGTCTCTTGCCCTTTCTGAATCCATCGCTTGTCTCGATTGTGCTGGACCCATTTCGCAAGTGTTTACGAACTTTTGGGACAACCTAATATATATATATATATATATATATATATATATATATATATCAACTTGCTGAAATGCGTCTACGCCTGCAAAAAGTGAGCCTTGCATTGTTGAATCGACTTTTTCAATTCTGCTCCACGATAATTCACGCCCACATGTGGCAAGAATGATGTTGCAAAAACTCACAGACTTGGGATACGATAGGTTGCCATATCCTTCATATTCTCCTGATCTTTCACCCACTGGTTATCATTTTTAAGTGCATAGCGGTACAGTATCGAGAGACTAGCAAATCTCGGTCTATGAGAAAGAATCTGAAGAGTAGAAAACTATTGAAGAGTCAAGGAAAATGAGCGGGGCAAATGCTTTTGAACTCAGTGGAGGCTCCGGCTCAGATATGGTCGCAGTGCTCTAATACCTTCCTTATCATCTTTGACCAAGAACGTGTGACTATTATACATATATATATATATATATATATATATATATATATATATATAGAGAGAGAGAGAGAGAGAGAGAGAGAGGGAGAAAGAGAGAGAGAAAGAAAGAGAGAGACGGAGTGTTTTTGATAGATAGATAGATAGATAGATAGATAGATAGATAGATAGATACGAACTGACTATAGATAGATAGATAGATAGATAGATAGATAGATAGATAGATAGATAGATACGAACTGACTACAGATAGATAGATAGATAGATAGATAGATAGATAGATAGATAGATAGATAGATAGATAGATAGATTGACGACACTACAAATAGATAGATAGATAGATAGATAGATAGATAGATAGATAGATAGATAGATACGAACTGATACAAATAGATAGATAGATACATAGATAGATAGATAGATAGATAGATAGATAGATAGATAGATAGATAGATACGAACTGACTACAAATAGATAGATAGATAGATAGATAGATAGATAGATAGATAGATAGATAGATAGACTGATAGAAATAGATAGATAGATAGATAGATAGATAGATAGATAGATAGATAGATAGATAGATAGATAGATAGATAAGTTTGCTGATGAGGGCAAGGCAGAAACAGATAAATGAAAACTAACTTAAATAAAGAAAAAGCTTCTGAAGAATGGATTCGAACGGCGAAAACCAAGTGAAACCAGTTAGGGGAGCATAGAAATAGACGGGTATTTGAGGCAGGGTGCAGTGATGGCGTTATAAAACCCAAGCCAAGAAAAAAAGAAGAAAGAAAAGCAAAATAATAATAATGAAACCAAATAAGATTTTTTAAAAAAGGCATTAATGAAAAAAAAATTAAATTAAAAATTAAAAAACGTCCACAACACAAAGCAACAGTAATGGACGAAAGAAAGTAAAAGCAAAAAAAGAGAACAACGCGAAATTACACGAGAAGTCGTGAGAAGCGGGAACGGCAGTCTCAACAGTATTAATCGTAGTATTCATTGGCATTGTTGTTATCAGCGATTGATGTAGTAGTAATAGTGGTAATTGTAACTGAAAATATACAGATTGTTATATGTACGGTCATATTAATATGTCCATTAGTGTCTCTAACGATTTTATTAAATCGGTATTCTTGTGGCTGCTCTGACCGAAATAAAAGAAGTATTAGCAGTAATAGTGTCTGTTAGTGTGTGAGCCTCTATATAAAAATTATGTTAACAGCTTTAAATAATAATAAGTGTAATAAGAATAATATTAGTTATTATACTGATTTTAAGTATTAACAACAGCTCTCGGAACGAGAAACTGGGGAGCCGAGTTCGAATTCCAATTGAATCCATTGCATTCACTTACGCGCAAATACCCTTGGGAAAGGTATTAATCCGTCTCTTCCTTCCAGTTATGGGTTAAATAACAGGACAGATTGGGTTCTATAGCCTTGGTCGGCCACCAGTCTACCGCAAAAAGCAATGGCAACCTACAGCGGGATAATCTTCTGCCCAGTCAGTTATGTCTCTTTCGAGACATGATCGCCCAAGCGTGTATCACGTATGGCATTTAACTGACAGACTGACTGGGTTTTTCTTTCTGTTATTTCAGCCCAAATAATGTAAAGTTACTTATCGCAAATATTAATTCGCCCTAAGATATTATAATTTTTAAATGAAAATGTTGTGGGTTTTCTTTATTAAATTCTTAGCACCCTTTTGAAATTATAAATTTTAAATCAAAATTTGTTTAGCTTGCCTCGCAACCGTCAGAATGAAAAATTGCCAAAAATCAGGGATTTATTCACATTTTGAAAGTACGGGTGATATTCAAGTTACTTTGCAAGAAATTTTTTACAATTAAACAAAAAATCTGTTTTGAACTTGTTTAACTGAGACCGCACACTTAGAAATAGCACACCCGAGTCACCCATATTTTGGGCGATTGCAAAGGTCAACCCAACCGGAGTGCAATGGAAGGGCTTCGCTCTGGGAGAATTAGGTAGGAATTTTAGTAAATGTAAATTCTATTTATTTTGGGGTGAATTAACAGAAAAATGGGTGAATTAACAGAATTAACCGCCTACTTAATATACATAATATTAGGATAGATATAAAAGACTTGCTGAAAAGTTGTTAGTCCGACCTACTTCCGAAAATATGACCAAATTACTAAAAATTAGAATTCTGTTTTACAATTTTTTTTTTTTGGCCAAGAGATTTTTACCACCATATAATTAATTATAGCCATAGTCTAAGTACTACTACAAGAAGAAGTAGTAATAATATTAGTACTTAGAAAATAGTAGTAGTATTAGCAATTTCAAAATAGTAATATTAGTAGTTTATAACAGTGAGTGGTAGTTATTTTAAGGAAGCCGTGGTACTATAAGTAGCTTGAAAATCCTATTAGTATCTTATAAAAGTAGCAATTTAAAATATTAATAGAAAATTCAGAATAGGTGGAATCTTAGTAGCAATTTCAAAAAATCAGTAGTATCACTAATTTCAATATATTAGCAGGATTAGTAGTTTACAAAAGATAGCAGTAATAGGTTCAGTGTGTGCGGTTGTGAAACGGCTATCGGCGCCGAAAGTAAAACCAGCGAACCGAGTTTAAATTCTAACCTAGTTTGTTTCATTAACTTTCGCACTAATACGCTTAGAAACAGTAAGAACCAATCTTTTCTTCCCGGTGCCGAGCTATGGATTAAATAGCAAAGTAGACGAAGCCTCCTGTCCTTAGGTAGCAACAAGTCTAAAAGAAAGACACTTCTGAATTCTAAACTCAGTTATCTTTCCCAAGAACGCATGGCACTTCGCAGATAATAAAGAAAAATGAATCTGTGGAGAGCCATGATCGCTTACGTCCTGAAGAAACATAAGATTAGAATAAATACATAAAATAAAATAAAAGAGTAGTAGTAAATATTGCGCTAAACGAATTAATTGTAATAGAGCTCACGATCACATATCCATTTACCAATTATGGTCGGTGGAGCTAGACGTGTATTGAAGTAGCAGTGGTGTGTCTTGGGTAAGCTAGCCTGAGTAAGACCATCTCTCTCCAGCCAGGCTTGAATTCGGTTTTCTTTCTTTGGTTGCCAAAAAAGCTGTAGAGCCCAGTCTCACTCAAGTGCCAGACGTGATACACGCTTAGGCAATCATGCTTCGAAAGACTGACCATGCAAAAGATTCCCGCAGTAGGTTACCATTACTTTCTGCGGTAGATTTGTTGCGAACCAATGCTATAGAACCCAATCTGACCTGCTATTTAATCTATAGCTGGAGAGAGAACCGACAGATTCATACTTTTTCCAAGGGTATTTGTGTGTATGAGAATACAACGAATTCAACTGGAATTCGAACTCAGCTCACCGATTTCACGTTCCGAGCCGATACGCACGAGAAATCGGAAAGCTGAGTTCGAATTAGTTTATCTTGCTATTTAACCCATAGCTGGGAGAAGAAGAAATGGATTCATACGTTTCCCAATGGTATTTGGGCATAAAAGAACTTAATAATTCTCAGTAACAGAGTTGGTTGATTATGGTAATAATCGTTACATTGTCAGAAAACTGAGTATTAATGGTAATTTTACCGCTTAATAATATCAATAGATTAATAATATACTAGAAATTGTCTTAATTGGGGTTATAAACTTGGAAATTATAACATAACTTATATCAATAATATAACACTATTGCTGCTTTATCTCAAGTATAAAATACCACTAACTATTAGTGGGAACAATCAATGAATAATAATAATAATAATAATAATAATAATAATAAGAAGAAGAAGAAGAAGAAGAAGAAGAAGAAGAAGAATACAGTGCAACAGAGGGAAGGAAATGAAGAAAATACCAGAACCTTTGAGAAGCGTTGTGAAAGATGCTGTATATTAGAATTAAAATCAGCCCACCTGGTGGACTTTGAACTTTTTTAAACATCATTTCACCCCAAGTAAGGTGGGAATGTCACTAGTACGCAGAGGGTTACAGGGAGTAACAGGAAGTGAAAATGAAAGAGAAGACTGAAAATAGAGAGGATTGAGAAAAGGACAAACATGAACGGGATTCAAGAAGACAGACGTTGGCGTCTGACGCTGCATTTACATTTTCGAAGATTGTAGTTATCAAGAAATCGAGTAAGCGAAGGGATTTCCACAGGTGAGAAATGGAAGTAAAAAATTGTTCAAGTAGATATGCTGGTTGCATTTAGCTATTTCAACAGTAAAAAGGGTGGGACCTATATGCCAATCAAGTAACCAGTTTAAATTCATATATTCGAGGCATCAAGGGAAAAAAAAGCTCATCAGAGTAGTTGCCATGAAAATATTTGTAGAAATATCTAAATGCATTAGAATTGATATTAGATGAATTAAAAGGTTAAGACTGTGAAGATCGCTACGTTGCTGGGATCCGTGGGGATAGTTAGGAAGGTGATGGAGACTAAAACAGATAGATAGATAGATAGATAGATAGATAGATAGATAGATAGATAGATAAAGACTAAAACAGATAGATAGATAGATAGATAGATAGATAGATAGATAGATAGATAGATAGATAGATAAAGAGAAAACAGATAGATAGATAGATAGATAGATAGATAGATAGATAGATAGATAAAGACTAAAACAGATAGATAGATAGATAGATAGATAGATAGATAGATAGATAGATAAAGACTAAAACAGATAGATAGATAGATAGATAGATAGATAGATAGATAGATAGAGACTAAAACAGATAGATAGATCGATAGATAGATAGATAGATAGATAGATAGATAGATAGATAGATAGATACGAATAAGTTTCTTGTTGTAATTCTGCTTTTATTTTACTTATAGCAATGATGATGACTGCAATAATAGCAACAGCCGCACCAACAACAATTTCATCATTTTAAACAAATCAAATAGTTGAAACCAACAGGCCAGATCTTTTTACGTAAATAAACAAAAAGCAATCCCGTTAAATGATATCTGCAATTGTTGAAAGTGAATGAAGAAAAATATCAGGACCTTGCCCGAGAAGAGAGGAAACAATCAGCCATTAGTTGTGCCGATAATCACTGGTGCACTGTGATCAATCGTAAATGACCTTGCAGGAAGACTAAAAGAATTATTGCCACAAAAAGAGAATGAAAACTGTTCACACCACAGCACTGCTGAAGTCGGCGATAATACTGAGGAGAGTGCTGGAGATCAGGGGGACTTGCTGTTACTTGGTCCCGACGATGATCCCCGCCTCCAACAGCGGCCCCTTGTGTGAAAATACGAATGCATTATTAGATATGATCAGGATTTAGTTCATACAATAATAGAAAAAAAGCTATTATTATTATTAGTATTAGTATTATTATTAGTAGTAGTAGTATCAGTTATAGTAGTAGTAGTAGTAATCTTTGTAATTATGATGTTGTAGTAGTAGTGGTTATATCTGTTAAACAAAAGTAGCAGTTGTCACAATTATAGTCACAATCGCACTGGTAGTCGTAATATTTACTACTGTGATGATTGCATATCAATGGAGCTGGCAGTAGTAGCAATAGCAATAGTGAAGATTGCAGCTGTAATAACAGTAGTTGTAATAGTGACGGTGGTGGTGGAGGAGACAAAAATCAGATGCAAGGAGGATGGGCGGCGAAGTGAGAGAAGAAAGAAGTCAAAGCCTTGGAGATTGAGAACTCGGTCACCTTCTTGTGGTACTCTTCTCTGAATGGAGGAGAGAAAAGAAAGCCGTCGATGCACTGATTGGCTGGTGGCTCCACCAAGTGGCAGCGGTTTGTACTCTCTTAACTGCTGCCTATCGATTAGTTCGGCCTGTACTGCACCGCGTTGCACTGTACTGTACTGACATGAGGCGAGCACTTGGCTGCAGGCCTGCGCCAATGTACAGCCAGTGCGTGGTGCACATACAAAGACACACACACATATGTGTGTGTGAGTATATATATATATATATATATATATATATATATATATATATGCCGGCACACATATACGTATATCTACGTGTGAATATATACACACAGGAATGACGAGCACACAGACAAATTCTCGTACACACGGACACATACACCTGTCGCCACTTCCTTCTCTTCTCTAGTGACTCTCTCTCTCTCTCTCTCTCTCTCTCTCTCTCTCTCTCTCTCTCTTCTCTCTCTCTCTTCTCTCTCTCTCTCTCTCTCTTCTCTATCTCTCTCTCTCTCTCTCTCTCTCTCTCACACACACACTTTCTGTCCCTTGCTCTTTCTTTTATTGCTATTCTCTTTCTTTCACTCTTTTCTCTTTTTTATTCACTTTTCATCTATCACGGATAAGAATTTCCATCCAGCTGATCTACCATTTCTTTTTGGTCTTCTGTCTCTCAACACTTCTCTCCCTGCGTTTCTTCTTTCCATATTTCCCTCACGTCCTTGCTCTCCACTTTGCTTCTTTCTCTCTCCAGATTCTTCTTTTGTCCTTGCTCTCTTTTATAGTTCTTTCTTCTACAGACTCTCCGCTCGTCCTTACTCTCCCTTTCGGTTCTGTTCAAGATGCTATTCTTTACTCATAATTTGCTACTTTCATACATACTCTCCTTTCATCCTTACTCTCCGTTTTGTAATGACGATTTTTCTTATTTCTTACGTTCTCCGTTTTGTCTTTTTGAAATCGTTTCTTTTTTTATCGGCTACTGCTGCAAAGAATGTTAGCATTGTCATTCTCCACCTCTTCTCTTATTTTCCGAAATCTCTTTGCGACTATTTTCATTTTATTTTATTTTTATTTCGCAGCTGTTTCAAGACACTGTGGCTCCAGTGATTTGCTCTCTGTTATCGTCCCCACTTCTTACGCAACGTGATTCTTTCTTTCTTTCTACGCTGCTGGCAGTAAATCGTTTATTTTCGATCTTTCCACCTCATCTTATCCGATTTCTCGGCTCGCTTTTTACTCCGATATTTAAAAAAAACAACCTTTTTATTCCTTTGTCTATATATGCACTTAATTAACTCTCATTTTCAATTTCTCTTTCTTTCTCTCTCTCTCTCTCTGTCTCACTCTCTCTATATATATAGCCACACTGATGAGCTGTAATACAGCGAAACAGGCTTGTATGTGAAAGATGAATATATATATATATATATTACATCTTTCCGTACCTATCGTTGCTAGTTATCTATCTATCTATCTATCTATCTATCTATCTATCTATCTATCTATCTATCTATGTCTTCCTCTCTCTGTGTATCTTCTGTTTCCTATCTTAATCTGTTCATTTCTTTCATTTTCTCTCTCTATATATATGTGTGTGTGTGTGTGTGTGTGTAAATTATCTATCTATCTATCTATCTATCTATCTATCTATCTATCTATCTATCATCATTTTCTGCTCATATCTATCTATCTATCTATCTATCTATCTATCTATCTATCTATCTCAGCTTGTTCATTTCTTTGCCATTATCTCTCTGTTCATATCTTTCTCGCTTTGTTCATATCTATCTATCTATCTATCTATCTATCTATCTATCTATCTATCTATCTATCTATCTATCTCAATATGTTCATTATCTATCTATCTATCTATCTATCTATCTATCTATCTATCTATCTATTTTCAGTCTGCTCATATTTATCTATCTGTCTATCTATTTATCTATCTCTCTCACTTTGTTCATATCTATCTATCTATCTATCTATCTATCTATCTATCTATCTATCTATCTATCTATCTATTTAGCGTTATAAAAATGTTAACGCTAAAAATATAACAAAGAAATTGAACTTTCAATGACTTCTACTTGGTTCTGATTCTCGGTACACCGAACATCAAAGTGCTAAAAATTTTAATTTTAACATAAAAATTTCTGTTTCGATGTAAAAGTCTAACCGGCGTTTGTTATATCTGTTTTTATTCATTTCATAGATAGATAGATAGATAGATAGATAGATAGATAGATAGATAGATAGATAATGAACATTACGCGTTATTAGCCCTTCTTTCGGTTTTGCCATTTAATTATTATTAATTCTTAATCTGTTATAAAGATTTGTATATCAAATCTTCCCTATTTATTGTTCATGTCTATCTCGCTATATATCTAGTGATATGTCCCAGAAGGGGATATATATATATTATTCGAAATAGCTAAGCGGTTCTGGCAAATGTAACCGGGTAGGGACAATCTATCAAGTAACCGTAATGGACCGGTACTCGTCGTAGTCGTATGCAGTATGATAAGACGTAGGCTTATGCAATAGGCGCAGTCAATAGGCGTTCCAATAGACGTAGACCTAGGCATCCTCGCCTTAGTCTGTATTCATGGCTATCACCAACCAATCATATTACTGTGAGGGGGAACCAAGGTGTATGCCTATTCATTACATCATATATTTATGTCATCACCAAGTTTATTTATATCTATCTTTGTTTCTATTTACGTCAACTTAATGGACGGTTTGGTGGTTAAAAGTATTTCACCTTCATTATAAGGGTCTCTCTCTCTCTCTCTCTCTCTCTCTCTCTCTCTCTCTCTCTCTCTCTCATATCGGGTCGGTCTTTGAAGGTTGTTGTTAATGTCCTGTTCCTTGCGGTATAAGAGACCAATATCGGAACTCTCCAAAACGCTTGTTCATCCCAACACACTTTCTAAGTTATATAAAGGATATGTCCAAGAACACACTTAGTAAATATATGTGCAGATGATACTACTGTGTATGAGTGCACCTCTAAATATCTGGATGACCAGTGCCTGGTCTTCCAGCTGATCTCTCCTATGATCTAACTCTCACAGCTCAATAGGGTAAAAACTGGCTGATATCATTCAATACATTCAGAACTCAAATAGTAACATTTCATCCCCATCGGGCAAACCATAAACCTGCACCAATCCTAATTAGTAGTCATACCCTCAAAGAGGGTCCTTCCTACTGGAGATAAAGCCCACTCCCGACCTTAAGTGGAATGCGTATATTCATGTTATCACAAAAGATGCTGGAAGAATGTTCTGGAGTGATACAAGGGTATCACTCCAGAATATAACTAACTCCTGCGGTGATAACAAACTATTGTTGCCATATATGAGCTAGTGCTGTCAAGTCCTCACCGACCAGCCACGACGAAAGCGCTTACCCGGCCTTGATAGTGATAAATCCTTATTCAACACACGAAACCTAGTTAGCCACTCACAACTATATCGCTACTAGTATAACAGGTGTTCGGACGAGTTACATTTTTTAGTTCCCCCAGTCGGACACTTTACAACTAGGAACCGCCATGTCATGATCATGGTGGCAAAATATCCCCGTTCCCTTTAAGCCCCTTTGATAAAAAGCAAGTTCCACTCAGACAGCTTCTTCACCAAAATTGTTAAATTAAGAATGAAACTCTACGGGAATGCTTCTCTGACAACTACGACCTTGATTGGTTTAAATCAAGAGTCAACTGATAAACAACCAACCCGTCCTCATAATACTTCTCTCTTCTCCGACACCCTTACAATTTCACTAAGTAAACCTCTACGTTGAGTAACCCATGTGCAGGACTGGTTCAGACGGGAAAAAACTTCCTGGCCCTACACAGAGAACCGACCTTCTTAACAGCGGATTTAGCTATGGATTCTATGTAGACATTCCACTTGAGGTCTCTTGTGAGAGTTAACCCGAGAAGGCGCAGTGTTTTACCTTCAGGGAGACTAACCTGATCCATGCTAATGGGGGTAGGATCGATTGTCTGTGATGGTTAATAGATAGCAGCAAACAGTTTTTTCGTTCTCGAGTGTTTGGCGGTCTGGAATTGATCAACATTTGGGTGTGTTTACGTTAAAACCTACATCATTTGTCTATCAGTATATCTTTCTATTACATTCCCTCTTTCTTTTTTTCATTTTTTATTTTTATTTTTTTTATTGAATTTTTTAAAATTATTTTTTGTTTTCAATTACCTGATGGGAATCTTTTCCAGTCATTTCATATCAAATTTTGTACAACTACTTCTTCTTCATCATCTTCTATGTGTTACGTCTCTTCAGAACATAAGTGATCAAGGCTCTCTACAACTTCTTATCCCCCAGGAGTTTTTCTCTCTTCGGTAGGGTTCCCCACTTCTGCCATCCAACGACACAAGCTTGTCCGATCAGTGGCTCGCTAACCTTCTCTCTCTCTCTCTCTCTCTCTCTCTCTCTCTCTCTCTTACTCTCAATAAGCCTTGTGAGGACTAAGTTTTTCAAGCCTCCTTTCTTCATTATGTCTCTCAGTAATTTCAGCTGTCTTTTTCTTATTCTGACCCGCGATATTCTTCCTGTTGCCATTTAATTTAAAACTTCCTTCTTGCTTATTTATTCCGTCCATTGGTATCATCAGCATCCTCCTGCAGAACCACATTTTTGCTTTCTCCCATTTTTATCCTCATCCGTGGGGAGATTGTCCAGCATTCAGTGTCATAGGAAAAGAGTTGATATCACATAACAACCCATCAGTCTTTTCTTTGTTTTTAACGATTTTTTTTCTTTTTCTCGCTGTTGGAGTTTTTGGCTACCCCTGTATACTAGTATCCCAGCCATGAGCTGACTCATTTTATACTTCACCAATAGAAGGGTTAACCAATCAGAAGGCTCAAAATATTCAATGCGACGTGTAAAAAATATGACCATATTTTCCAGAGTATTGGCGATATAGTCAGATTCAGTAGAGTGTCTAACTCCTGAGTGTTCATCTTTGACGTTGTTTCATTGAACAGATTACGTACTGCGCTGTATTCTATATCCATAAACTATGGCGGACATGGTCAACACTCGCCACTTTGCTTAGCTTTTGGAATACTACGTTCGTTGGCGTGCTCGGATCTTGGTGTCACATATTCCATCTTCCGTTAAAACGCTTCTGTACCTGCTTTGTATGGTTCTTTTGCATGCCAATCTAAGCATAAAAACAGCAGTGACATAATCAGGTTCATTTAATTAGATGTATACGCACTGAGGTATTTAAACAAATGCAATAATGCTTTAAAGTATTGAGGAACAGGAAATTTTTGTTGGAAACGAAGAAAAGGGTACTGGACAGTTACGTGATATATTTTCCCCTATAGGGGGGCCAATTTTTGACAATCTCGTCAAAGATGAAGGAGAGACTCGAAGCAACAAAATGTGGTTCTACAGAAGGATGCTGAGGATACCATTCACCGAAAATGTGAGCAACGACGACGTTTTGGAGAGAATGGAAACAAAAAGAAATTTTATACTTAACTTGAAGAGTCAGTAGAAGTTTCTGGGGCCCGTAATGAGGAAAGATGGCTTGAAGAATCTGATACTCACAAGATGGATAGAGGGAAAAAGGGACAAGAAAAACCAGCGCATGGTATACTTGATGGGCTTAAGCAAATGGTTGGCAGAACAGGAAGATGTGGAGGGCCTTGATTCCCTACATTTTGAAGAGACAGGGTACATAAAAGAAAGAATAAGACCAGTCAGTCATACGTGATACACGCTTGGGCGATCATGTCCCGAAAGAGACATGATTGACTGGGCAGAAAATTATCCCGCAGTAGGTTACCATTACTTTCTGCGGTAGACTGGTTGCCTACCAAGGTATAGAACCAAATCTTTCCTATTATTTAACCCATAACTCGAGGGAAGAGGCAGATTAATATCTTTTCCAAGTGTATTTGTGCGTATGCGAATGCAATGAATTCAACTGGAATTCGAACTCTGCTCCCAGATTTTTCGTTCTGAATTGATATCCAACGCACCACAACGCACATTCAGAATAAAACCAACGAAATGAATAATTGTTATATATTGTTTATAAGTAGTTTTCGTTGTTGGGTAAAAGTTCTAAATATAGGAGAGAGAATATTTGTAGCTATGGTCACCCTGGACATAGAGATGAACGCAGCATGGCGACTTTCCTTTTCATACCTCAAGTTATCTTCAGTCTATCTTAATCCATATAAAATTGACTTCTTTTGATTTTTTTTAATCGTATCACCCCAAGCAAGGCGGTAATGCCACTGATATGCAGAGGGCTACATAAGAGTAAAAAGATTAAGTAGAAGAGAGTGAAGAGGAAGACGAACTAGTTAGAAAGGAGCAAGAGAAGGATGGGAATACAGGTGTGATGACAGTTGCAAAGGTGGAGAGAAAGGAAAGGATATACGGGGTGGTGAAAGAACTAGAGTCAAGTGGTTAATAGTTGAGTATTGATATTGCATTCAAATTCCTGGAGGTGGTAGCCGTCAGGAAAGCAAGAATATGGAAGTTTCTTTCCGGATCACTTCTCATGTATTCATGTTCATATGTCAACCCCAACTTCATCATCACTTTTCTCACGTTTTGGATTCCCAAACCAGAAAACAATGTATCCCGGTGGCACCTCAAAGAGATGATCCTCATCAGACAAGCGTCTTTCCGAGAGAGCAGTTATATCAATGTGTCAGGCCATGAAATTCTTTGGTAACGAGAGCAGTTCTAAGTAGTGTGTGTTTTTACAATTCCGTAGAGTTCCTTTTAATATGGTCTAATCTTCTACCGGGCCACGAAGATGGAGAATTTTTCACTCACAAAGAATCATCATCATCATCATCATTTATCCATCACACCCAGATGGTGCATAGGGCAGTAACTTTTTGTTGCTGTTTCTGTAACAAACTGTTTTTTACGGGGCAGGGTTGTTAGCCCAGCACCCAACCCCCAAACCTGGAGGACAGGTGGACCATTCTTGGTCCTTACGTTTACAGCACCTGGTATTCAAAAATGGTCACTCATTTAAGTACTGACCAGGCTCGATGTTGCTCAACTTCAGCGATCGGACGGGAATCGGTGTGTTCAACACGATATTGCCGTAGGCACTCACAAAGAATGGCACATTAAAATTAAAATTAATACTATTTTATACGGCACTTTAAATTCGATAAAAGATTTTGAGTGAATGTAATATTAAGTTACGTAAATTTCTTCCAAATTGATTTTCCACCTATATTAAAAATAAGGAATGCCACGATGTTTTTTATAAATTTACAAAGGAAACATAAAATAAATGTTTATAGTTTGCAATTGTAAATTCACATAATCCAGTCAGTTAAGTGCCATGCATAATACAAGCTTCGAAAGCGACATGACTGAATGGACAGAAGATTATCTCGCAATAGGTTGCCATTGCTTTCTGCGGTAGACTGGTAGGCAACCAAAGCTATAGAACTGAAACTGTCCTGCTATTTAAGCCATAGCCGGAAGAAGAAGCAACAGATTCATACCTTTCCCAAAGGTATTTGCGCGTATGTGAATTCAACGATTTTAACTGGAATCCGAACTCGGCTCGCCGATTTCTCATTCTGGGCCGATATCCACTGCACCACGACGCATGTATAACCTGCCAAAAATGTATGTACATTTCAGGAAAGGAGAAACTTCTGGTTCGTAGTTTTATCAGATTGCAATAACACTGTTCACAGTACTACAATATTTTCTCGACAGATGACATTGCATTGGCAGCCGTTAGACATGAAATCGAAAACGCATGCGCAGTAATCCCACTGGACAGTTTGGTCAATGTTGACCAAGCAGTAGTTCATCGTACTAATGTCTGAAAATTAAACGCCACCATTTTGAACGTCTCTTGTGAGTGTAGAGTCCAAAGAGAATTTGTATCAATCTCCGAATATCTGTGTCTCTGAATCAATGTCTGAATAAAGTTAGCGTTACAATATCTACACAAGTTATAGTGTGTATAAATTTTAGTGGCACATACACACACACTCATATATATATATATTGTCTTTATTTTTACCTGAAATTAATCAGGTAAAAATAAAGACAAAAATTGTCCGACATTTGGATATTTTTTTATTATGCTGGTTCTAAAATTTCAGCTCACATGAGCCATCTTCAGAGAGGTTACAAGGACGTTAACATAAAGACATCCACCCTAAAAGATGATTTTATCTTGTGTTGACATAAAAAATTGCTAAGCAACGATAACAGTTACCGCATAGCAAACGCTGGTTGTAAATGTGTAATGCGGTTCTATGACGTCACACCGCGTGAGAGACCGAAATGTTAACAGAACCATATGTCTAAATGCAATGTAATGTGATGTGACCCGATTCGAATGTGATTTTATTAAGTCTGGGTTGTTTTGACTTAATGTAGATGGCCTCCAATTTCTGAAGTTTCTTTTTACTATGTGCATATATGAGTATTATTGTGTTATTGACTAAAATCTGTCTAACATTACCTACATAGCTATATTTTTCTAAGAAATGTTGTTTAATTAAGCTATGATCAGAAAGATGGCAAGTCTACAGGAGAGCGTAGTTGTAGTAAAACCAGTATATGTAGTGGGATTATTATTAGTACCAGAGATGCATGTAAATTGATACACTACATTGGTTTTCTATAGATGATTAAGTTGTGTGGTTGTATGGTTATTAGAGTCTATGAGGTCAATTGTTTTAAATTTTTTATAATATGATTTGCTTAATATTATTATTATTATTTATTGGTTTAACATTTCTACTTATTATGTTTTTGAGTGTTGTTTCATCATGTTTGTAATTATTATGCATTTTGTTGCAATAGTATAAGTTAATAGTTTATTTTGATGTACAAAAATTATTATTAATATTATCAATATACTTAGCGGTATTATTAAGTTTATTGAGACACATTTTAATTTGTTGATCAATGACGAAGTTAGGAAATCCATTATTAACAAGTTTTTGTTTAATGTTGTGTAATTCTTTATAAAATATGGATTTGGAAGAAGATATCATTTGTGTGCGTTGAATTAAGTTTTTTATAACATCTAACTGATATCGTTGGCAGCATTCACTATTATAATTAAGAAGACACGAGTTTATGCTAGTTAGTTTTCTGTATAGAGAAGTAGTAAATCTATGTGTGCTAAAATCAATAAATACATCAAGGAATGGAATTTTATCATTAATATTAATTTCTAATGTAAACTTGAGGACGGAGTAACTTTCAAATTTGTTTTTATGTTGTGTAATTTGATCAATATTTTTAGCTAAAATGAAAATGTCATCTATGTATATAACATATATAGGGGTACATATTATTGTTATTAATTATTTTATTTTCGAAATATGTGCCATATAATAATTAGAAAAGAGGGAACCTAAAAGAGATCCCATCGCAATACCATCTATTTGAGTATAAATATTACCTAGAGGGTCATGAAAAGGTACTTGAGTGATGCGTGCGAATAATAATTTTTTTTAAAATAGTGGGTTTAATATTAATTGGCAGGAGAGTAGCATGATTGTATACATCACGGATAATGATGTCAATCGTTTCATGGACGGGAACATTACTGAATAAGTTTTGAACATCCAAAGATGCAATTGTTAAGTTTTACGGAATAGAGAATTTGTATAAATTAAACATAATAGACATTCATTGTCTGTTATATTTAACAGTATACGTTTAGAAAAAAAAATATATATCCTGAAGTGATAATTTTAATTAAAAATATTTTCAACAAAATGATTTAAGATAAATACATTCTCAGATAGTATTTCAAATGGAAAACAAAATACAATTGTTTATTTAATAACAGGAATTAGATTAAGAACACAATATATATATATATATATATATATATATATATATATATATATGAAATGAAATAACGATATATATTTTTATATATCAAAACCAGAATTGCAGAAAATGTATGACAAAATGTAAAAGGTTATCTGGTCAGGCAAATTGCTTTTTTTACGATTCATCGTTTTTTAGGTTGCTGTGACTAAAAATAACCCGTCTCTCTCTCTCTCTCTCTCTCTCTCTCTATATATATATATATATATATATATATATATGAAGCTACATAAAATGAATAAAATTTCTTTGTCTTTTTTGCTGCCCAAATATACACTAATATATTCGCTATTTCAAAAGATCGGCTTCACATGATTTCGAATTGTAGAAGATCAGTCTTAATACACGAAAATAAATAGTAGATTTAAAATTCTGCTGATAATTTTTGATATATCTATGGGATCTTTGGATTCTGCAGAATCTTCGAACTTATTTGGATTATTTTTATTGTACAACCCCAATTCTTATAGGGCACCTCGGCATGGTGTAATGGTTAGAAAGCTCGTCTCGCTAGAATAATTATAACTGAGTAGTGAGTTCGATCCTCACTGGGTACCCCTTACTTTCGGCCTTGTGTCACGTCTAAGCTACGCTTAGAAAATCACCTTCCTCCAGGTTTGGGTGTTGGGCGCAGGGCTAACAACGCTGCCCCATAAAAAACAGTTTGTTGCGGAAACAGCAAAAACACTGCCCTACACACCATTGGGTGTAACGGAAAAAGTTATCACTTCTTATGGAGAGAGTGATTTATATAATATAGAGCTTTATAGAGATGATGAACTCGTGATTGTAAATAAATCTACTAGACGTAAGGTTGATGAACTTAAAATATTAAATCATAGAGTTTTTAAATCTTTTGGTCCTAGCGTTGTTATCATTTTTAATATTAAACAAGTTGATTTCTTAGATGTAACGTTAGATTAGGTTTTCAATAATTTTCAACCTTACATGAAAAAAAAATGATGACCCGATTTATATCCACCCTGTCCCTGATCAACCATCATTTGTAACCCAACATATTTCATCATCGGTTAAACATCAGTATTATTCAAAACTCATCTAGCAAAGAAGTATTTAAAAAATATAAAACAGTTTATAATAAATGTTGTGATATCGCCCCTTTGTATATGATAATGGACTCGACTGAGTACACATATACTCCGGCCATAGTGAGATACGTCAGCTGCCATAGAGTTGAGAGGATCGTAGAGATCTGTGCGAGTTATCGGAAAGTGCCGGAAACTGGTACGTAATTTACCGAGAGATACCGAAATTACCCAGAGACTACCGCATCAGAAGTCAGATTAGCTCTGAGGTCCACTCAGCTAGAATAATATACACGGATATACTATTTCCAACGAATTCACTTCAAGACTTGTATATATTTACTTCTTTCTATTAATATTCCTGGATTTACTAACCTGCGTTCAAGTTTGTATAATACGTTCAATATAACCTACTTTTCTACCTCCATATCTGTTTTGTTGTTCATTATTTTGTGCGGTTCCTCACCCGGAATCCACAACAATAAAGTTCTTAGAGTCAGTGGGTTTAGATCTTCTGAAACTTTATTTTTAGAAGATTACAGGTGTTCCAGAAAAAAAAGAAAAACAGGAACATTATATTTGTTCTAGAAAGAAAAACAGAATGAGGAAGAGCATACGGTGCACTCCTCTTTTCAGTCAATTAGTTAATATTAATTAGTTAATATTAATTAGTTAATATTAATTTTTACAAAATTAATTGATAAGCATTTTCCTAAAAATAATCCTTTAAGTAAAATTTTCAGTCGGAACACTCGAAAACTTAATTAAAGTTTCACTAATGATTTAGAGAAAATAATTAAATTACATAACAAAATACTAAATTTATATAACAATAATCTTAATTTGTCCCGTAGAAACCTATGCAATTGTAGAAATTCCGTCCAATGCGCTTTCTCTAACAAGTGTTTAACAAAATTCCTTGTGTACATGTGTTCTATTTCATGAGTAGATAACCCAAGGATTACTAAAATTTATACTAGAAGTACAATAAAATAATTTTAAAAAAACGTTTCTAAAATCATCTCTTATCCTTAACTAATACGGACAAACAAAATATGGTTTCCCTTTCTAAATATTTTGGAAGTTAAAAGAGGACACCTAAATTAAAATGAAAAATTCTAAAACAAGCTAGAATCTCTACATCGGTGAACGAATGATGCTTTCTTTCTCTGCAAAAGAAAATGCAAATAATTAAGTCTTTTAATAGTGACTTGTTATTAAATCTAAGATACGAAACTACAGTAAATTGTAAACATATTAAAGTATTATCTTTACAATACTGCTAAAACCTTATAACTTATAATCTCTCTTCTTATGTTATATTATATTATCACTAGGGATCTATTCTACTCTTAGGTATTATATCGTATTCAATAATTACTAATAATATGTTCGGTTATGTATTTGCTTATCATATTTACTATTCTTTCTTTTAATGTTGGTTTTGTTTTTATGGCATACTAGCAGTATAGCCCGGCGTTGCTCGGGTGTAATAAAAGCTTTAAAACTAATCCATGGTCCTGGAGCTCAGACTCTTTGGACGTTGGAATGAAAGACTAAAAAGCAGTAGTTGTATCCAGTTAAAGCGAAACCGTACACTGAAAGAAAAATGAATGGATGTAGGTCAAATTTTGAAGTTTGGTGAGAATCGGATAAAAATTGTGGATTTGTATAAAGGACATACAGACAGATAAACAGACACACACAGACAAACATCTTGCTTTATATATATATATAAAGCAAGATGTTTGTCTGTGTGTGTCTGTTTATCTGTCTGTATGTCCTTTATACAAATCCACAATATATATATATATATATATATATATATATATATATATTATCGATTTTTTGCACTATTGTAAGAACTGCAACCTTGAAACTTCTGAATATCGTTTCTTATGTCTTTGTCTATGAGTGTATCAAATTTGATTAAAATCGGACCACTCCTTCTATAACCCGATTTTTTCGATTATCGATTTTCGATATTTATCGGGGGTACCTCTACACAAGATATAACCAAGAACACTCGCAGACGCTTATAGTACAACTGTGTAAATTTTCAAGAAAATCGGTTCAGCCGTTTCGGAGTCTATAGGTAACGGACACACACACACACACAGTGACAAAGTTCCATTTATAAATAAGTTTAGATCAACTTCGGCGGGTCATTTATTGCCAACTAAATTTTATTTATTTATTGCTGGTAATACCTGTTTCTTTCAACAATTTATTGTTGTTTTTATATTAGGTTTGTGTCGAGTATCAAGATTCATTTTAAGGGCAGGGTCCCCAAGTCCTACCCTGATATTTAAGCCATAACTGGAGGGAAGGGACGGATTAATAAAATTCCCAAGGATACCAGTGCTTAAGTGAATGCAGGGTGTTCAGTTGGAATTCGAACTCGGCTCACCGATTTCTCTTTCCGAGCCGATATCCACTGCACCACAACGCACATCCGTCACTAAACGCCTGCAGCACCTGGTATTCCCAAGCGGTCACCCATCTCAGTACTGACCACACTCAATGTTGCTTAACTTCCGTGATCGAGCGAGAACTGGTGTATTCAACGTGATATGGACGTAAGCCCTCTTTTAATGTACTCATATTAGTTTCATAATTTAATATTTGTATGTATGTATAGTTTTAAAATTATTTTTTTATTCTCATTTATATTAAGTCGGTTTAATTAAGTCTGTATGTTGTTTTTCAACAAATCCTTTGTTTTATGTTCTGTGAAAAAACTTTTTTGTTTGAGTTTGTAGTGTTATTTAAATATGCCATAAAATTTGAATTCCAACATTGTAACTTACTGTTGCGCCTCGTTTTCGTTCACATTTGAATTCTAATCTTTAGCCTTATTTCATTGGCTTAAACTCTTCTCAACATCTTCTCATTTGTTTTTTTTTTCTATGTTTTCCAATTTCTTTATCACGTTGTAAGTTTTCTTATTCTCTCCTTTTTCAATTTTCTCTTTATTTTCTCCATAGCAGCGTTAATTTCTTATGCTTTCTTTTTTATTTGTTTTTCTTCTTTCTTTTCCTGTTCTTAATTTCTTATTTTCTCTCTCTCTCTCTCTCTCTCTCTCTCTCTCTCTCTCTCTCTCTCTCTATCTATCTATCTATCTATCTATCTATCTATCTATTTTTTCCTTCTTTCCTTTGTTGTGATGCGGTGGATATCGACTCGGAACGAGAAATCGAGGAGCCGATTTCGAATTCCAGTTGAATTCCTTGCATTCACTTACGCGCAAATTCGCATCAAAACTATATTTGGTAAGCTTTTCCCAAAACAAGTGGTATATTTCGCTTTTGAGATGCAAAAGTCACTTCGCACACACGCATGGCAGAAGTTATCGGCTTTGTTCCGACATTCAAGGATTTTTTCACAGGTCAGTTAAATGTGTGTAGAAAAAAAGAATAATAATTAATTTATTAGAAGAATAATTACATATAATAAGGTTAATAGAAGAATAATAATTGATATTGCAAGGAAAACTAATTTGATGAAACATTCATATGACACTAGTACCATATTTGGAAATCTAAAATTAATCAAGAATTTTGTGCATCATTTTATTTTCTAATGAACAAACATTAGCTAAGTTTAGCTTTTTATGTTTTTGAAGCTATTCTATTGTAGAAGTGTAATATTTATATATATATATATATATATATATATATATATATATATATATATATATATATATATATTGTAATAGTTGTTACAATGGTTTATAAATTCATAGTATCACTACACAAAAATTTTCGCGTTTCGAAGCTACCTTTGGGTGCTTCTCATCTGGTGAAAAAGGGTTTATTTGTGGTGATATGCTGTTTAAGTGAAAGTGGGGTTGGGAGCTTATTATGATTCTGTCGGCTGTATTGTAGTCTTAGATATATGGGTTAGGAGAGGTGGCTTAGTTTAAGACAGGTTTCTTATTTATCTTGTCTGGATGTAGTGGAAGTGGCGTCGTTATTATTGATATATGTGGTGTAAGATTTTAGAATGGACTAGTCATTCGATTATGGTTCTTGAGGTACTGGTATTTGGTTTAGAGGAGGGTATGGGGTAACTTAGTTTTGGGCAGGTCGCTTTTTCGTTCAGTTTAGGTTATTTTATATTTGGATATATGTTTTCTTTTTTCAGTGTCGATAGTTTCTTTTATTTCACTACCATTTACATGTAGATGGACTTATCGTTGGTGTGGTGTGGGATTTGTTTTCTTTTATTTCTACGTTTTTTGTTCTATTTGTTTAGAGGGTTGATTATGTATATTTATCCTAACCCATACCTCTAAGACTACAATACGGCCGACAGAATCAATCTTTTCACTTTTCTTTTTCTTATTTTTTTTTTCAATTGGAGTAGATAGACTAAACTATCCCCCTGTTCACACTCCACCCACGTCTATTGTACAGGTGTAGAAGCTCATCCCTTGTTCCCTTTTTAGGATGTGGTTTCCGGCTTTCTCTTTGCCAAACCTTTTCACTTTTCTTTTTCTTATTTTTTATTTATTTTTTTTTCAATTGGAGTAGATAGACTAAACTATCGCCCGGTTCACACTCCACCCACGTCTATTGTACAGGTGTAGAGGCTCATCCCTTGTTCCCTTTTTAGGATGTGGTTTCCGGCTTTCTCTTTGCCAAACCTTTTCACTCTTGCATAGCCCCCTGCACATCAGTGGCGTTACCGCCTTGCTCGGGGTGATATGATTAAAAAAGAAAAAGAAAGAATCATAATAAGCTCTCAACCCCACTTTCACTTAAACAGCATATCACCACAAATAAACCGTTTTTCACCATTTAATTTTCATTTCTACTTCGTCATCAGATGAGAAGCACCCAAAGGTAGCTTCGAAACGCGAAAATTTTTGTGTAGTGATACTATGAATTTATAAACCATTGTAACAACCATTACAATATAATGCTCTACGTTTGTATTAAGCACTCTTTATAAAAGTAAATGTATGAACAGCAGGTTAAAAAAAACCTACGAGCTCCTCAACTTTGTTACAATATATATATATATATGTGTGTGTGTGTGTGTGTGTGTGTGTGTGTGTGTGTGTGTGTGTGTTAATATATATACCTGTTAGTATATAAATATGTTAATTGTTTAACTTTTACATTAGAACATATATAGAACTACCACAAAACTGTACATTTTGTTATGACACTGTAAAAATAAACGCTTTTATTTTAAAAAATATTTTGTGAAGCATCACTTCATTTTCCGTTTTTGGAAAATTTTCTGTACGGTTAAAAGGTTTAATAAAGTCAGTCAATTACGTGATACAGGCTTGGGCGATCATGTCTGGAAAGAACATAACGGACTGGCCAGAATGTTATGTCGCAGTAGGTTGCCATTACTGTCTGCGGTAGACTGGTTGCCAGCCAAGGCTATAGAACCCAATCTGTCTTGCTATGTAACCCATAACTGGAGGGAAGAGACGGATTAATGCCTTTCCCAAGGGTATTTGCGCGTAAGTGAATGCAAGGAATTCAGCTGGAATTCGAACTCGGCTACCTGATTCCTCGTTCCGTGTCGATATCCACTGCACCCCGACGCACACGCAAGAAAAAAAATCAGCATGCAGCGCCCATGATTTGAAGGTAGCCACTCGATCATGTTACTGATTTCTTCTTCTGTATTCTGCCCCCAATTGTTAAGGGACTGTCAAAGAAAGAAAAATTGATAGAGCAATATCAAAACATTCAATCAGCTTTGCATCTTGTCCCATAATAGAGACATAGCAGTCACAGAATCACTGGAATTGTATGAAATTAAGTCATATGATAGGAATAAAATGAAACGTTAAAGCCTCAACTTCATATGACCAAGTTTATTGACTGACTTATAGCGGGTTATCCATTCTTTTCCAGTTTATAGTGAAGAGTCCGTCCTGGTGAAGGGTAGTTGTGAATTGTTGAAGATTGACGGAATTTGGCCTTGTTGTAGATAGCCCACTATAAGTCATAAAATGATTATGAGTCAAGAAAAGCAAATTGAGTTGAAAAATAGTATTTTATATATACACACATCAATTAAGTTTTTTTTACAATTAAAGTAATACTTGAAGTATAGGTTCAACGGACCTTAAAATGTGCATGGCAATAAAATGCTGAAAAGAGAATTAATACTTAGGAATGCGGGAGCGTCGTGAGCAAGGAAAGTCTTTGATGTATTCGCTCCTTAGGTCAGTAAGTAGTTTTGAGACAGCGAAAGATAAGAGGGAAAGGAGGCTAGGATAGTAAACCACTTGACTTAGTTCAAGGGGATACTAATTTACACTCCTCTCCCTCTCTCTAGTCAGTTTGTGTGTGTCGGCCTGTGTCGGTCTGCCTGGCGATGCTTTCCGTATCGGCTTTTTATTTCGACTTTTTGGATCGCAGGTGATCATTTAGGAATTCATATCCGTATTTGATTCTGGGCTTCCCATTGGCCGATAAATAAAATTCGCGTAGGCTCGCGAACTGGAAATCTAATATTTAATTAATTTTTAGTTTTCAACCGGAACATCTGCGCAGACCCGGATGCGAACCGTCGAGTTTTGGTCATTTGCTTTTTGTTCGTGAAAGTGCGAACATCCGGTCCCTCGCTTTTGCTCGGTTGGTATCACCACAATATCTCTGAACCACACTTCAAAATTCAAAGTGATATAAAGCACTTAGTCAGAGATTTAGAACTTCATAAAATTAAAACAGGACTGCTAGGTTCCAGGTAATAGCAGTGAAATATATTAGCTGATGATATACGGATTTCCCCTTTTCGTGATCCTCACAAGTACTTAGTCTCATTCTAACCTATTGAGGGCACTTTGACGTAGTGTAATGGTTAACATTCTTATCTCTTCAGATGAAGTACGACTGAATAATAAGCTTGATCTTCCTTGAGTTCCCTTTACGTTAGACCTTGTGCCACATCTCAGGTGCATGGAAAGTTATTTGGTGTCAGTTAAGTGCCATACGTGATATACGCTTGGGCGATCATGTCTCGAAAGAGACATGACTGACTGGGCAGAAGATTATCCCACAGTAGGTTGCCATTGCTCTCTACGGTAGACTGGTTGCCGACCAAGGCTATAGAACCCAATCTGTCCTGTTATTTAACACATAACTGGATGGAAGAGACGGATTAATACCTTTCCCAAGGGTATTTGCGCGTAAGTGAATGCATGGAATTCGAGTGGAATTCGAACTCGGCTTCCCGATTTCTCTTTCCGAACCGATATCCACTGCGCCACAACGTACTGTAATCATATGAGTGGTTTTATGCAATCAATTAAAATACGTTAAAATCCAAAGAAATGGATGATATTCATTTATTCCTCGAAGCCGCCTTTTTACACAATGGGAATGTTTCCCAGTTGATGATACCGTCCACATGAAAGAAACTTATGACAACAAACATGAACAATGATCAGCATAATCTGGTAACTTTGCAGAGATTTGAAGGTTGTTCCTTCTTTGCTAGGACTACAAGCAATTTTATTGTTTTTGTGAATAGGACAATTGAGACAGAAGTTCTCATTGCATAAAGAGAAATTGGCCACGACGACAATCACTGGAAGTTGGGAAGAATAATGTTCAGGATCCACCAATAGTTGAGGCAAAAGAAAATTATGTTGCCAGTTCTTCCGTGGAGACTATGGAAAAAAACAAAAGCAACGTTCAAATACGTGCAGAATAAAATTTCCTTAGATAAGTGAAGCAAATTAAATGAAGGCGTCTTTGATACCCGGAATTACTAATGCACCCCATAAGTTAGCTAGAGCCATCGCTAAAATCTTAACACCCGATCGTAGACACCATCAGGACTACACATATCAAACACCCGTTTGACTTACTCCAATGAATGAGAAATACATTGATATGGCTAACATGTCTATGGCGAGTTTAAACATTAAATCACTATACACAAACGTACCCATCATATATATATATATATATATATATATATATATATATATATATATATATATATTATAAACGATTTTCGATTATTACCATGGATGATACATATTTCGCCGCTTTGATGTTCTTAACGCGGCTCGTCAGATTCAAAAAAATCGTTTATAATATATATATAATATAATATAATATAATGAAATATGTATTATCCATGGTAATAATCGAAAATCTTTTATAAAATATTAATCTGTTAAATTAAATAAATTAAATGAATGAATTTAACATTGAGTTCTCTCGAGTTCGTCTCTTTTGGAATTTACCCGGATTACATACCAAGTGTACTATGTTATATATATATATATATATATATATATATATAAGAAAAATTAAGGCAGACACGTTATTTCATGGTAAATCGGAAGTGTGGGCCTGTTTCAGGCGAACCAACATCAGCTTCCGTCTTTATTTTACAAAGATTTTACACGAATGAAATTCCCAAAGACCTAAAAAAAAAAACAAATAAAAATAAAGGTCGCTCCCTTAAAAGAGAACATTTAAGAAAAATACATCATTACATCAGTTCGATAAACAGACACACATATTCATATATATATATATATATATATATATATATAGTACTGGCCATAATTATTAGGCCACCCCAGTTTTTTAAAGGAAATTATGTAATTCATACTATATTTAGTATTTATTGCCAAATGAAAATAGAATGGTTCTTTTGTTATTATTCTTTTTCTTTCTTTTACGTGCCATGTCCTTTCAGGACGTAGGCGATCATGGCTTTCCACATCTCCCTGCCCCTGGTGGCTCTTAGCACGTTTTCTCCTGTTGCAACATGCAACCCCCGTTCCGTCATCCACCTGATCATGTCGTTCAAATATGTTATCCGCTGCTTTCCCCTGTCTCTTTTCCCCTCTATCTGGCATGTTAGTAACAGGTTCTCTAAGCCCTCCTTCCTCATTTCATGTACCAGGAACTTTAGTAGTCTCTTCCTGATGCTCAGTATTAATATCCCTTTCGTTTCCATCCTTTCCAAAACCTCATCATTGATCACGTGCTCGATCCATGATATTCGCAACATCCTTTTGTATAACCACATTTCAGCAGCTTCAAGTTTTTCCTTCATCTTTGAAGATATTTTCCAACATTCACTGCCATATTGAAGAACCGACATCACATACCAATCCAGAACTCTCCTCTTTCTTTCTAGTGAAATTGTCCTGTTTCTTAATACTTTACTCAAATTCTGGAATGCTTCTTTCGCCTTCCCAATTCGTCTTCGGATCTCAGTGTCACACTTTCTGCTAGAACACTTCCTAGGTATTTAAATTTTTATACCTGCTTGATTTTAGGGTCCCTCATCTCTAATTGGCATTTTGGGCTTCCCCTTTTTTTCTGATGACCATGCATTCGGTTTTCTTGCAGTTCATTGTAGTCCTTTCTTGTCACTCTCTTCAGTTAACTTCTGTAGGAGGTCTTGGAGTTTTCTTTCTGTCTCATCTGCGTACCTTATACTGTTTAAATTGTGGCCTCCCATGACGAATCCTGGCATAACCTCTAGGGTTCTCAGAATAGTCTCGCTACTTTGCAATATTTTACAAGGCAAGGAAGCAAAAATGAACTTACCTATAAGATGAACTCGTCCGAATCACCCTAAATTTTCTTACTTTTTTCATTCATGAAACTGCAATATAGGTAATTATTAAATATTTGTAAATTCATTTGATGCACATGTTGTTGTGCAGTATTAACAAAAGAACCATTCTGTTTTCATTTACAATTATTCACTTGGCAATAAATATTAAAAATATTATGAAATACATAATCTTTTTTAAAACACTTGGGTAGTGTATATATGTTGGTAACAGTTAAAAATATATGTTTATGGACACAAGCTGTAGTGTAGTCCTCGGACTGTCAAGATTGAATCTCTTTTCGTCTGTCGATCTACAGATCCGGGTGCGCTTTAAAGATCTCTGGCAATTGACAACTGGCTTCTTTGTGGCGTTTATGCAAACACAATATCGGTTAATCTCGTACCAGAACTACATGAGAATTACTGACCATGATATTGTAAAAGAAAAATTTCGATATTCGCTGTACCTGACATTATGTGTGCGAAATACTCTGAACACTTTTCCAATTGCTCTATAGTATTTACTTACAATGAGCAGTAGAGTTGGAAAATACTGCGACCAGAATTTTTTTAAAATTATTTTTTATATCACTATAAGTTATGCACAAAATGCATTTTAATTAAATTTTAGAAAAGTATGATCGATTACACTGGGAAACACTTTTTCAGTCAGTTGCATTGGATATTTTAAATGATTCTTAAGGAGTATTAGGCGCTGATTTCAAATCTGAAATTAGATTTTCTCTACAAGCTCTAGTCTGTATCTAATTTGATGTTAATGAAATTGTACAAATATGAACTTAGGTAAACAATGTATAAGCATTTTCACGTTCATATATATATATATATATATATATAGCTTCTAATGTTTTGATCATTCTTATTTTGTTTCAGATCAATCTTTTGTTTTTAGTAAGTTCACGTGAAGAGCTTTGAGAAATGTTGGTCCCGTGGATTCCAGCACTGCTGAAAATCTTTGCACTGAAGAGGGAATGTTGGTAACTGTTCTTCTTTTTGTGGTGTTTCTGTCTTTGGGCAGTCCACGGCAAGAACTTTGCGAAATGACTGATCAAGGGAATTACAAAAGTGCGGCCACTCCTTTTCTTTTTGCTCTTAACAAAGAATGTGGGTATCTTCTTCTATGTGCCTTGTCTTTCCAGGACGTAGGCAATCATGGGCTTCCACGTTTCCCTATCCCGGGTGGTTCTGAGCACGCCTTCTCCTGTTACACAATGCAATCGTCGTTCCGTCATCCACCTGATTAGGTCCTTGAAATATGTTATCCGTTGCTTTCCCCTATCTCTTTTTCCTTCTGTCTGGCCTGTTAGTATCAGATTCTCCAAGCCTTCCTTCCTCATTGCGTGTCCCAGAAACTTCAGCTGTCTCTTCCTGATGTTCAGTATTAATTTCCTTTTTGTTTCCATCATTTCCAAGACCTCATCATTGCTCACATGTTCGATCCATGATATTCGCAGCATCCTTCTGTAGAACCACATTTCAGTTGCTTCAAGTTTTTCCTCCATCTTTGATGTTATTGTCCAGCATTCACTGCCTTCTTGAAGAACGGACATCACATAGCAATCCAGTACTCTCTTCCTAGTTTCTAGCGAAATTGTCCTGTTTTTTAATACCTTACTCAACTTCTGGAATGCTTCCTTCGCCATGCCAATTCGCCTTCGAATCTCTGTTCCTTTTTCCGTTATTCTGTTGTTTTTTTTGGGGGGGGGGAGTTCATAGCAAGAGCATTGAGAGATGCATGATCCTGAGGATTCCACAGATGCACCATCACCTTTCTGACTAAAAAGGGAATTTTGGAATCTGCTTTTCTTTTTGTCGTGTTTCACTCCTTAGACCGTTCAACATTTTAATATACGCGGTGATATGCATTCTAACCCTGCCGCAACACCTTTCTCATTGCTGCAAAGAGCGAGTGTTGATATCTATGTTTTTATATTTATATCGTGTTTCTGTCTTTGAGGATGAACAACAGATACGAACATACTCTCTTTAGTGCAATGAAAAAAAGTGTTGGCGTGGAGTTCGTACCCCCGCATATGATCTGCCGAAAGAGGTAAACAAGGAAAAAAGAACAAAAGATAGCAACATACTCTCTTTCATTTACTGAGAAAAGTGTTGCCGAAGGCTTGAAACTTTCGAACCTGGCATCTCTCGAAGTTTTTTTTTTCTATAAAGTGGCCAAAAACAGAAACACGGCAAACAGAAGAACAACAGATTCCAACAGAAGGATGCTGCGAATCTCATGGATCAAGCATGTGAGCAATGATGAGGTCTTGGAAATGATGGAAACAAAAAGGAAATTAATACTGAACATCAGGAAGAGACAGCTGAAGTTTCTGTAACACGCAATGAGGAAGGAGGAAGAATCTGATACTAACAGGCCAGACAGAAGGGAAAAGGGACAGGGGAAAGCAACGGATAACATATTTCAAGGATCTAATCAGGTGGATGACGGAACGAGGATTGCATTGTGTAACAGAAGAAGACGTGCTCAGAGCCACCAGGGATAGGGAAACGTGGAAGGACATGATCGCCTACGTCCTGGAAAGACAAGGCACATAGAAGAAGAAGATACCCACATTCTTTGTTAAGAGCAAAAAGAAAAGGAGTGGCCGCACTTTTGTAATTCCCTTGATCAGTCATTTCGCAAAGTTCTTGCCGTGGACTGCCCAAAGACAGAAACACCACAAAAAGAAGAACAGTTACCAACATTCCCTCTTCAGTGCAAAGATTTTCAGCAGTGCTGGAATCCTTGTGACCAAACACTTCTCAAAGCTCTTCACGTAAACTTACTAAAAACAAAATGACGGAAGAATGAACAACAGATACGAACATACCCTCTTTAGTGCAATGAAAAAGGTGTTTTGGCTCGGGGTTTGTAACCCCGGAACCAGGCCCCACAACACTATCATTCGGCTGTACATTGAATACTATTGCCATAACTGGTTAGGTGTCCCTGCTATTCATCTCGAGGTTCTCGACACAATCCAATGACCTTAGTTTATTCGTGCTACAAATTTGGAATTAAGGTCCCGCACTCTTACCGTCAAAATAGCCAAATATAACCACCACATCAACTTTATCGGGTTCTTTTCTAAACACATCCCGACTGCGCTTTCGTATACTTTTTTCCCTGATTGCTGCAATCTCTAAAAGTTTAAATCCAACGTCAGTTTCTATCTCTTATCTCCCTAAATAATACCATCCTTTTTGCTTTTTCTCTCTCTGTAACCCCTGAGCACCAGTAGCACTCCTGCCTTGCTTAGAGTGAAACGATTATAAAAAAAAATATATCTGGCGACCTCGAGTGTATGAACACTGGCCAGTTTAAAAATAACCCCGCCCTACGCAACCATCGGTTGGGCTTGGATCGGTATTACTACCGATTACCCCTCTTTACTGCAACCTCTCAATGATACTTTCAGTTACGCGCTTCTCGAAGACATATACACAATTTATGTGCGCTCAGTCCGAAGATAGAAACAAAATTAAGAGATAAAATGCAATTTGCCCGCCCGCCCGAGGTCAAATACACCCTTGTGCAAATTAATTGAAACAATTGAATACTGCTGCCACATCTGGTCAGGTACCCCAGCTATTCTGCTCAGTGTTCTTGACAAAATACAACGGAGAATCTGTAATGTGATCGATACCGACTTGGCAGACCGGCTGCAGTCACTCTCTAACCGGCGTGACGTGGTTTCCTTGTGCCTCTTCTATAAGTACTTTCACGGCTTCTGCTCCGATGACCTTAGATCACTGGTCTCCCCTAGGTACGAATTTGCACGAGATACTAGATTAGCAGCTAGGTCCCTCCCTTTTACAGTGAAACCGATAAAATGTAACAGCAATTTCTACTCCAACAGCTTCTTTTCTCGCACTTCCCGCCTGTGAAATTCCCTTCCACATACTTGCTTACCCGACAGCTACAATCTCCAGGAGTTTAAATGTAAGGTCAATAGACACCTCCTAACACACTAACTCGTGCCCATTCTCTCAAACACTCTTCCTATGTACCTCCTTACCCGTCTATCACCCTCCTTCTGACATTTCCTATATCTAATCACTCTCTCAGCAATGACCCCCTGCGCAATAGTGGCAGTGGAATGCCTTGCTTGGGTTGAAACGATTTAAAAACAAAAACCGTCGATCAGTTGTCCTACGGCCATTGTCTGCGATGGACGTCACTCTAAGGAAGTGTATGAAAATTGTAACGCTGCACGAACACACTGGCAAGCCTTTTCAGAAAGATCGCGGATATTGTTGGTGTCAGCTTTTCAGCTGACGGTCGTGTTATCAAGGCGAACAAACAAACTGGATCTATCAGTCCAAAAAGTAAAGGAAAATGCTGTTGGAAGAGAAAAACATTGCCAAGAGACGACGTATACGTGATCAGGGAAGGCGTGAAAGATCCTAGGAATATATTCGTTTTGTTTCAATCAATATGCACAAGGGTGTACTATACTTTGATCCTCGCCCGATGTAAAGGCGAGCTAACTAAAAATCATTTGCTGATCTCAGTTTAGTTTTGGTATAAAGCAGAAACAACAGAACCCCCAGTGAGGATCGAAGTCACCACTAAAAGGTGGACAAGACTTGCTGTCTCACTTTCACACAAAGACAATGTGTTCGTTTGCACGGCTAGATTTATTTTTAAAATTGATCGATTAAAACGTAGTAGTCATATATGTCAGTTGTTTGTCAGGACCTAAAACCCCTGTCCAAGGCTGAGACCATTGAGATGTAATTCTATACCCGAACCAACCATGTTTATATATAGAAAACTAATAAAAACTACTTTCTTGACAAATTATCACCCCTAATTCGAGGAGAAAGGTGGGCAAAATGCCGGAAATACCCGCTTACAATCACTTTTATGTGTAGCAATTAAAAGTTAAAAAAAAGCAAGTTCCTCAATGAGAAGTCATGGTAACCAGTTTTAAAAGTACGCAACTAGACTGACTGCTTTTTAAGTGGGATCTAGGAGAAATTAGGCTAGAGTCTAATTAATATTGGCTTAAACTCGAACCATATTTATCGCGGGTGTTGGGTTGAAGCTACGTTCATACGAGATGAGCCCCGACACTCAGACCAGATAATATAGATTTTGTAGGTAAGAGCTTGTGTAAAGACGAGACGAACGAACCAACTTCTTTTCCATCTACAACCCCAACTTTCTCACCTTGCACTCAGAATTCTATATATTGCCAAAATATACAACCGGGCCAAGGTCACTAGTGTCTCACACTCCAGTGTCACAATGGCTACATCCGTCTCTCTATCCAATTGACATTTTCATCTCTTACTCACACATTCTCTTTACTATTTCTCGCTTTTTCTTGCTTTATTTGATTTCTTTCTCCTCTTCGTCATTCATTCAATTTCTTCCTTTTCATTGCCTTTTATCTATAATTTTTTCATTCACCTTCATTTTTCGTTCTTTCTTTGCTTCACCTCTCATTATTTCGTTCAGTTTGTCTTTTTCTTTGTCATTTTCTTCCTTTCTCGTTACTTTTATTATTTTTCTTTCTTTTATCTTCTTTTTCCCTTTCTTTTTTCTTTTTTATTTTCTAGCCTCTCAATATCACTTTCATAATTTTTTTTATTTCTTCATTTTTTCTCTTTTTTTTTCTTTCATTAAGCTTTTGGATATTTATTGCGTGTTTCTTTCTTTCGTCATCTTTTTTTCTTTCTTGCTTCCTTGCTTCGTCTATTCGTCCGTTTCTTATTCTTTCTTTCATTTTCATTTTTCTCCCACTCTCCCTTTTCTCTCTTCCTTTCTTTTTCATTTTCACTCATTTGCAGCCTCATTTTTACTTTTCTTTCCATATCTATTTTCCTTTCCCGTTTTTGTCATTTTTTTTCATTGTTTTTCTTTCTTTTTTTGTTTTTATAGTTGTCCCTTCCTTTCTGCTTCACCTTTCTCGTCTTTTTAACTATGTATTTATTTCAAGCCGTCAGATTCCGTTCAGTCGTTATTTTCTTTATTCCTCATTCTCAATATGTTCATATCTATCTATCTATCTCTCTATCTATCTATCTATCTATCTATCTATCTATATATATATAAGTTTATTATCTATCTATCTATCTATATATATATATATATATATATATATATGTAAAGTTTCTTATCTATCTATCTATCTATATATATATATATATATATATATATATATATATAAGTTTATTATCTATCTATCTATCTATATATATATATATATATATAAAGTTTCTTATCTATCTATCTATCGATAGATATATATATATATATATATATATATATATATGTTTCTTATCGATCTATCTATCTATCTATCTATCTATATATATATATATATATATATATATATATAGTTTCTTATCTATCTATCTATATATATATATATATATATATATATATATAAATAGTTTCTTATCTATCTATCTATCTATCGATACATATATATATATATATATATATGTTTCTATCTATCTATCTATCTATCTATCGATCTATCTGTCTGTCTGTCTGTCTGTCTGTCTGTCTGTCTATGTGTCTATTTAGTTAGCTACCATAATATGTTCATTATCTATCTATCTATCTATCTACACACACACACACACACACACACACACACACACACACACACACACACACACACACATATATATATAAGTTCCCTTCCTATCTCTCTATCTATCTGTCTGTTTGTCTGTCTGTCTGTTTATATATCTATGTGCTGTAGCTCTTGTTTCGTGCTTCTGTGAATCTGTTTCGTATTGTTCTTTTTTTCTCTTGTTCTACACATCTTTTATTCTTTCTTTCTTTCTTTCTTTCTTTCTTTCTTTCTTTCTTTCTTCGTTTTTCCAATTTCTTCGTGCGTCTCTGTCATTCCTTTGTTGTTTTTTTGTAAATTTTATTCACTGTATATTTCGTTTTTGTATTATTTTCGTTTGTTGATAAGATTTTTCATTTTGTGTTGTTTTCATTATTTTTTAACATTCATTCTTCCCATCCTTTTATCACCCTTTCCTTTCTTTCTCTTTCACTGTCGTTATTTGTCTACTTTTTCTTTTTCTTTAGCTCTCTCTTTCTTTCAATTTCTTTGGTTGATGGAGATTCTTTCTAGATTTTTTATTCTACTCCATATTTCTTTCTTTGTATTCCTTTTTCTTTCCTTATGCCATTATTATTTGGTCACACTCCTTTTCTACATCTTCTTATGTTTCTCTTTCTTTCTTTCTTTCTTTCTTTCTTTCATTCTTTATTTATTTATTTATTTATTATTTATTTATTTATTATTTATTTATTTATTATTTATTTATTATTTGGTCACACTCCTTTTCTACATCTTCTTATGTTTCTCTTTCTTTCTTTCTTTCTTTCTTTCATTCTTTATTTATTTATTTATTTATTTATTATTTATTTATTTATTATTTATTTATTTATTATTTATTTATTTATTTATTATTTGGTCACACTCCTTTTCTACATCTTCTTATGTTTCTCTTTCTTTCTTTCTTTCTTTCTTTCATTCTTTATTTATTTATTTATTTATTATTTATTTATTTATTATTTATTTATTTATTTATTTATTATTTGGTCACACTCCTTTTCTACATCTTCTTATGTTTTTCTTTCTTTCTTTCTTTCTTTATTTATTTATTTATTTATTTATTTCATTTTTGCCTTTTCTACTTCAGGTATCTTGTGATCGTGTGTCTGTCTACCTCTCTCTCTCTCTCTCCATATTTCTCTCTCTCTCTCTTTCTTTCACTCTCTCAATCTCTCACGCTTTTTCTCTCGTAAACTGATACATTCTCTTCTTTTTTCATTTGCTTACCAATATAGCAGTCAATAAATATTAGCAATAAACTGAAGTATCTTCTGAAGAATATCTTCTCTATTGAATCCATATTATAACTCTACGAAACGGTTGAAATTTTATGATTTTTTTTAATGTCCTCTTATTTCTAGAAAAAATATTAATGCTTAATCTTGGATATTACAAACATACACTCCCATAAAGATACACACACATATGCAAACACACACATGCACACACCCTGAAAGGTTCGAGTAGCTTAAAGGGCAAAATGGCGTCTTCAAGGATTTTTTTTAATTATAGAAATCAATGTTATTTTCTTCGCCGATGGAGAAATTTTAAGAAAAATGTCAAATGCCGGTAAAACATGGGAAAACTGGTAAATGTACAGATTGATCCCTCCGTTCAAATTTCACGGATTTTGGTTATGATCACACACACACACACACACACACACACACACACATAACAATACCCATGAACACATACTAACACACACGCACAAACATGAAATGGTTTCAGTGATGAAGGGAATATCTATAGAAAATAAGGCTGGGGTGATTCTGAGTGAAGTTGGTAATATTTAGTGGGATATATAGAAAGGCTTAGTAACTTCAATTAATTAATTTCTTAAAATTTCCTCAAATCTTTGGTGACACTTCGTTCATATATATATATATAGATATATATGTGTGTGTGTGTGTGTGTGTGTGTGTGTGTGTGTGTGTGATATATGTGTGTGTGTATGCGTGTGTGTGTGTGTGTGATGAAAAATACAGTTACTGGGTATGCTATATATATATATCAATATTTGCTATATATATATACATATATCAATATTTGCTATATATATATATATATATATGTATATATATATATATATATATATATATATTACATTCAGGTAAAGAGAACCAACTGTTTTTGAATTCTGAGTCGACTTCTCCGGCATTTACTAAGTGCTGAATACAACATATATTGCAGAGGCAAATCAATTATTATTAAATTTATTTTTTATTTAAAATTAATTTAATTTACATTGTGACAAAGAAATGTCTATATTTCGAGATTTCACCTCGTCATCAGGCAATGTCGATTTATTATTGAGAAAATTATTTACATTTGAGTATTAAACACGCTTCAATATACTGTTTTTTATGCTGAAAGTGCTCAATATCAGAATATATACATATATATATATATATATATAGTATTTATTATTATTATTATTATTATTATTATTATTATTATTATTATGACATACTGCAACTCAATAGATGTAATGTTTCAGTGTTAAAACACCATCATCAGGCAGTAAAATGCGGTTAATTTATTTGGTAATATATACAGATAAGGAGATTTGTAAAAATAAAACAAATAAATAAAAACATAAGAATAAATAGGTCATCCAATGTGATGAATTATGTGGGGTGGGAGGTTATAACATTTTAAAGAATGATGTGTGCACAATCATAGACAGTAGTATTTCAAGACATGTCAAAATGTTTAAAACAGAAAAAAGAGAAACAAATAAATAAATAAATAAAAAGAAAAAAGAAAAAGAAAAAAGAGAAAGAAAAGGGAAAGAGTAACGAAGAAAAATCTTAACGTTGGAAAAGTTAATATAAACTAAAATAAATAAATATAGAAAATAAAATCAGAACCAACATAAAAGTTAAAAATAATATAAAAATATAAAGTTCAAAATTAAAATATAAATAAAGATAAATTTTAAGGGGTTTGTTCATAAGTACAAATAAAAGAAAAAAGTAATTAAAAAAATTTCAGTTCAATCAGCTGAATTTTTTAAAGTTATAAAAAGAGCAAATAGTGAAAATATTGAGATAAAATTGATATAATTTCAGATATGTTTAAGGGTATGAAAGATTCTATGGTAGTACAAATTACTGATTTCATTACGTTGGTTCAATAAATATTTCATGTAACACTTTACATGTTCTAGATTTAGTTAATATTTTCCATATAACTGTAGGAGCCAGTAGTATTTAGAGAGAGCGGTAGAATTACTATATACTTTATTATTGAAAGATTAGTTGTGCTGGTAGAACGAGACTTTAAATTATTTTTAGTACATCCAATATAATGTTTGGTAAAATTAGGATTTTCAGTAGTTGAGATACTAGCTTGATATACAATAGAATCTGTAAGACATTTATTTACCAAAAGTCATAAGTTAAGATTATGACAATTGCAAGAAAATTCTGTTATTATCATTATTTATGGTAAGTTGGTTGCAATTAATATCATGATGTTTTAGGATATTATTATTGTGTTTTTTATAATCATATCAAAATTATCAGGGCAGCTATAAGTAAGATTCAGTGCATTTTTATGAAAAATTTTGCTGAGGTGTTTATTAGTTGGAAAGTGTTTTTGAACTAGATTAAGTAATTTGTTGTCTAACTTAGTACTAACCACTTTGTTAAATATTGGTGTGTACCAAATTATTTGTCTATTTCGATTATGCTTGGTATTTTGATTAATTTGTTTATGATGCTTAACATACTTGCAATTATATCCACTGTTTTTAGGACTGTATTATAGTAATGACTATGCTGCTAGAAAATGTCTTCAGTGGAAGAATTATTGTTAATTCTGTGTTCAACTGAATGTGATAACTACATTTTACTACCCGATGATATATATATATATATATATATATATATATATATATATATATAAATTTGTGTATTTAGGCAGCAAATTTTCTTTTACACATGTCCGATTTTGAACACATTGTGTCTGCTTATTTTTAATAAGATCCGTTTATACTCACGGACAATCTTACGTGTATCATAATTGAAAGATGTCAGAAATGAGCTGTAACGTTGACAAATGTTATTAGCATTTATTTCTCAATGTACCCAAGTACTTTCAGTCTCCTTCAAGATCATTTTCAGGAATGTGAGTTATGGTAACAAAAAAACCGCAAGGATATGTTGCTAAAAATTACTGTAATTTTTTATATGTTGCAATGTCATGGACATGCAAGTGTTAAAGCATGAAAAGCCATTTTAGAAAATTACTATTAATTCATAACTGATTTTATTAATTGACGGCTTAAGTGAATATTGCCTCGGGAATCTGTAGTTTGCTGTTGTTCTTCTATTGATGTAGTATAATTGTGTTATCGATCATTAATTTTTTTATTTTGTGAATGTTGTTATAGGTGTCTAGAAATGGATGAGTGGTCAGACAAGTGTAATGTAAGATGTCTTGTTAACGTAGTTGTTGTAAAAACAACATATTTATTTGTTTGTTTTTGTCGGAGATACAATCTCCCTAGGAACATTTGAACTGATATATAATGTTGGTTTTACGTAACACTTCAGTTGCTAGGGAGGAGTTATTACGGATAATTTAATTTATATATATATATATAATCTATCTATCTATCTGTCTATCTATCTCTCTCTATATATATATATACTATCGATATATATATATATATATATATATATATATATATATATATATATATATATATCGAGAATGAGTTGAAGAGTTGAAAGTTGCAAATTTGATAAATAATAACTTTGTCTAAATTTCAATATCCTATTTTATTAACATTTTCGATACCGAAAGCGCAAAGATAAATCAAAAGTAATTCTTTTCTTTCAAACTATATATATATATATATATATATATATATTGTTAGGTGTGTTTTTAGTAAATAAATAGTATATTTTATGATTTTATCTGTAGGAACAGGTTTAAGAATATATATATATATATATAATTTTTATTTGCTCTACTTTCACTTTGAGTGCTTTGTGTACTCTGCTTTCGTATTGAGCTCTTTATTGTTAAGGTTTTGTCTTGCTTTTTTTCTTTCTCACGTATGCTTGACTTTTTGTTCAGATATTTCGTTTGTTTCTTTTTTTCTTCCTCTTCTTTTCCCTCCGGATTAGTTCCCTGTGGGTTTCAAGACAATCTCATTTGTAGTTTAATTATTGCTAGTTTTGACAGAATTAGTTCTGTTGCTATTGGTATTATTACTATAATTAATATTACTATATATATATATATATATATATATATATATATATATATATATATATATATATAATAGAATTATTAATATATATACATTCACAACAGAATTATTATTATTATTATTATTATGTCATTTTTCATCATATTTCGATTTCTGCTTTGGTCTCACTACCAACCAAGTCTGCGGGGAGACCTAAGGCAGGTAGTGGCGTGTTGTTATGGCTCCATTTCATGTTTTTCTATCTTCCCTATCATCCCCAGCATTACATAGATAAAGTTTTCCTTAGTGTGTGGGCTGTACTTAATAAGACAATTTTTTGTATATCTCTTAAGCTGGGGTTTCCAGGGATTCTTTCAATGTGTTGTTTTGTTCCATTTTTTATCATTCCAAGTGCACCTACTATCACTGGCACAACTCTTGTTTTCAATTTCCACATTTTTTCTATTTCAATTTCCAGTTCTTTATATTTTGACAGTTTTTCAAATTCCTTGATTGCTATGTTACAATCCGCTGGACAAGCCATATCAATTAATAGACAAGTTTTCTCCTTCTGGTTTTTAACAATAATGTCTGGCCTGTTTGCTTCAATTTTTCTGTCAGTGTAGATGGTGTAATCCCGTAGAATGGTTACATCTTCTATTTCTGTAACCGGTGCTGGGTGATGTTCATACCAGTGTTTGTTTACAGCTTTTCCATAATGTTTGCACATTGCCCAATGTAAATATTGCCCAACTCTATCGTGGCGATTTTTATATTCATTTGGGGCAAGCACAAGGTAAGGTGGTAATTATAAATCTTTCCTTTTTTCTACCACGATTTTCGTATCCTATACCATTTTTAGGTTTTAGTATGAATCTAACTTAATTATAAACTTAATAAATAAACATATTCGCACATCCGATTTACCATTTATAACAAACTTAAAGCAAGGGGCGCTAATAACTAATTCAGATGTAGACTACCCCAGTTCAATATGCACCTGATGATTGCGTAAGGCATGAAACTCCGAGTCGTTCCCAAAACGTAGGATATGTTAATAAATATTAATAATGATATATATATATATATATATATATATATATATATATATATATATATATATATACTACCGGCCACAATTATTAGACCATCCCAGTGTTTTTAAAAAATCATGTATTTCATACTATTTTTTAGTATTAATTGCCAAGTGAATAATTATAGATTAAAATAGAATTCTTCTTTTGTTAATATTGCACAATAACATGTGCATCAAATGAATTTATAAATATTTAATAATTACCTATATTGCAGTTTCAACAATGAAAGAGTGAAGAAAAATGTAGGGTGATTCGGTCGAGTTCATCTTTGCTTCCTTGCCTTGTAAAATCTTTGCAAAGTAATAATAACAAAAGAACCATTCTATTTTCATTTGGCAATAAATCCTAACAATAGTATAAAATAAATTTCTTTGAAAAAACTGGGGTGGCCTAATAATTATGGCCGGTAGTATTCACTAGCATTCATTTGTAGTATTCACTACAAATTCATTAGCAATCTACTGTATGAAAACGTAATTCTTTTAAAAAAAATTTTTAAATTATTCTTCATGTACAGTTTAACAGATCAAGGAATTTTAACGCACCATTTTTTAATATGCTAGTTTAAATTTAGGCAGTTAGTATTATTTAACTTTACACACCGGAACAAAATTAACCTACAAAACTCCCAAAATAACTTTGGTAGAACCCCAATACTTATGTTAATCTGTGTCTGCAAATGTTTTGCATTTTCTACAAGTTTTAAGCACATCAGCTGAGAAATACTCAAGAGCATTTTTCATTGACAATTCTTTGAAGGTTTCCCAGATTTCATTTTTCTGAAATGAACCTTGATCCCCAGTTCACCCTCAGATGTTCTATGGGGACGAATTAAGTGCTTTGTCTATAACATTCACTTTGCCCTTCTGTGGATCATTCGTCACCAGCAAAGCTTACGATCATGTCACGTTGAAACACCAGTTCTTGTACGATTGCCGAAGTTAAGCAACGTTGAGCCTTGTCAGTACTTAGATGGAATACCATTATGTGCATGTGATGTAATGGATAATGACTCGGAATTGGCTGCAGTCCTAGTGCCGTCAGACTCTGAATTAGATTTCTTTTGATGTTTTTGAATATTTCCACTTCCTACATCTGCCGATTTTGTTCTGTAATTCATGGCTCTCTTTGAATTTCTTGATAATATTTCTGCTGCCAGTTCTTGACGCTTAGAAACGTTTTGATAAATGTTTAGCTCCCTTCCCTGCATGTGAACACCGGCAATTTTTTTTCTTGTCTGTAAACAATTTTTTTGTTTGTTTTCGACGTGATGTCTTCACAAATGGCAACTCAAACTTCTACATGATTTTCTAGGATTATCTCAGACATGGTATTAGGCCGAAAGTGTGGATCACCACTAAATTGTTATGTTCTGTATGTACGGAAAGATAAACCACATTATTTACTTTCATTCAGAAGATTACAATATTAATAAGTTAATAATTAATTAATAATTAATAAGTTAATAATTAATTTAAAAAGTTAATAATAATTCTTTTCATAATTCTTGTGGAGCTGTGGCGAAACTTCGCCGCAAAGTTGTTGTGACCGGTTTTCGCCGGAAGTAAAACAGGGAACAAAAATGTAGGTTCAAAATAGTGTATTAGAACAACAAGAAACAAGATATTCAAAAAAAGTGTTAATAATAAGTAATATAGAAATCAGTAAGTCCGAAGGTGTCAGCATGGGAAACCCATTAGAGCCTACTTTCTCGAATACTTACATGCCCCATATCGAAAACAAAGTGTTTAAAACAATCAACAAACCAGAGATTAACACAAGGTATGTCGACGACATTTTTTGATAGAAAATCTAGACGAAATCGTAAACCTAAAATTAAATTTTGAAAATGACTCCTCACTGACATTTACTTACGAAATGATGGACAATAACAAAATCCCGTTTCTTGACGTCAATAGAGAGCTAAAAACCAACGAATTTATCAGTTATCAAAAAACCCACCTGTAACTATAATAGCCAATGCCTGGAAAGATATACAGTAGCAGTAGTAACGCACTTCTTAAATAGAGCACATCAAAATTCCTCCGCCCAAAAATATTTTGAGGGAACTTCTTCTTCTTCTATGTGCCCTGTCCCTTCAGGACGTAGGCGATCATGGATCTCCACGTCTCCCTATTCCTTGTGGTTCTTAGTATGTTTGCTCCTGTTGCTCCTGGCAACCCCCGTTCCGTCATCCACCTGATCAGACCCTGCAGATATGTTATCCGCTGCCTTCCTCTGTCTCTCCTTCCTTCTATCTGTCCAGTCAGTATCAGGTTCTCCAGGCTCTCCTTCCTCATTGCATGTCCCAGGAACTTCAGTTGTCTCTTCCTGATGCTCAGCATCAATTTCCTTTTTGTTGACATTCTTTCTAACACTTCGTCGTTGCTTGTATGCTCAGTCCACGATATCCGTAGCATCCTTCTGTAGAACCACATTTCGGCCGCTTCCAGTTTTGTCCTCATTTTCGATGATATTGTCCAGCATTCACAGCCGTATTGAAGAACTGACATCACGTAGCAGTCTAGCACTCTTTTCTTCGTTTCTATTGAGATCTTCCTGTGTGTTAGTATTTTGCTCATCTTCTGGAACGCGTCCTTTGCCATGCCAATTCGCCTTCGGATCTCCGTGTCGCACTTTCCATCTCCTGTTAGAACACTTCCTAGGTACTTAAATTCTTGGACTTGTTTGATTCTGTTATCCCCCACCTGTATTTGGCATTTTGGGTTGTATCTTTTGCTGATGACCATGCACTCAGTTTTCTTAAAGTTTATTTGTAGTCCCTTCTTGTCACTCTCCACTGCTACTTTCTGTATGAGATCTTGCAGTTTCATCTAAAACACATAAAACAAACATTAGTCAACAATAATTTTTCCAACTACTTTGATAAACAAACAAAATCATTCTTACATAAAATACATGACACTAGTATTAAAAATAGCACACAAGAAAACATTAACATAACTTATTTCAGTCAAATGCACATTAATTATAAACAGAACAATTTTTATACGAAAAATTATTAAACTCCATAATTCTGCTGTAATTTCTCAAAACATGCAAAATTTATAATATATTATAGAAAATGGAAGACAGCAAAACTTGTTGTTTCTAATAATAATGACCCTATCAAATCTAAACTAGCGATGACTAATATGGTGTATGAATGTCAATGCCCGGTATAAGATTTTGTTTCTTCTCATATATTAATTACCTAGTTATAATACTGCAATAAAAAAATCTATTATCCCATAACTTACAAGAACACTGAAGAAAAACGTTTGTTGAAAATACAAAAATACTATTGAAATCACAATATCAAAGGCAGATCTCACTATAAGAGAGGCACTATATATCAAACAATTTTCTCCTACCATCAACCTTACATTATTTGAAAGTGGAAAGAGAGTTTTGAAAGTTTAGAGAAAAAAAATTAGACGCTCACGCGATGCACAGCTACGCGCATCGCGTGATAGCTTCAAAGAATTCTCCTTTTCAAAAAACATTAAAACACCAAAATTTACATTACGGTCAAGCATGAGGACATATTAACACCAGAAAAAAGCATCATGTGAAGAGGCTGAAAGCGCTTGGAAAGTCAAAAATTATGAAACATTTTACATTCCTTATCTCTAGCAAAAGGAAACATGCAAGAATACTGGAAAAGTTAAACGAAAAATTAATAAAATCCACCTTGCCGGTCATTTTTAATGAAACATGGCAATATATATATATATATATATATATATATATATATATATATATATATATATATATATATAGTTATGTCTTGAAGGCTGCCACAATGCGTTGAGTGAAATAAAGGAAGGTAAAGATGTGTTTGGGTATTACCTATTTATTAAGCATTAATATTTCGAGATAAAAATCTAATCTTCAGAATGGCAGTGAAGCTTGTGTGTGTGTGTGTGTGTGTGTGTGTGTGTGTGTGTGCGCGTGCGTGTGTGTGTGTGTGTGTGTGTGTGTGTGTGTGTGTGTGTGTGTGTGTGTGTGTGTGTTCTAGTTGGAGCCTTTTTGGTCTGATGATATGTATGTGTGATTTATCTTGTATGTGTGATTTATCTTAGTGTGACCTGACCGTTCGTTTGACTCTTTGACTGAGCTAAAGAGGATCAATTTCATTACTTTTGTTTTATCTATCTGATTTATCTGGTGGTGTGTGTCCGTGACTGTGACTGTGTCATGTGTGCGTGACTATGTGCGCGTAGTTCTTGTAATTTATTCTACTTTATGTTGTGTGTGTGTGTGTGTGTGTGTGTGTGTGTGTGTGTGTGTGTGTGTGTGTGTGTGTGTGCGCGCGTTTCGGTGTGCAGTATGTTATAGGCACCTCCTCTACTTTGCCGAGGTGGTGGTGGTGGGGGGATATCATAGCGTAAAATTATTTATTCATTTTTTTTCATTTTTTATGACAATTTTATCGTATCGGGTTGTTATTATTATTATATATTATCCTCTCTAATATTTTTTCAATTTTTAACCTATAGGATTGTTATTATTGTTATTTTAATTTTGCCGGGGCGTGGGGGTGGATAACATATTGTAAAATTATTTGTCGTTTATTTTTTATTTATATATATATATATATATAAACATTTGGAACTTTAACTAAGCAGGTTCACACATATATATCACATTTCACCTGAAGCAATATACTACAACTAAAGAAATCCATTAAATGCCATAAAAGAAGTGATTCTAAATCGGGCGACAGGCGTACCTATCTACTCCTATTGAACAAAAAATAGATAAGGGAGAAAAGTCTGAGAATAGAGAGTAAAAAAGTGTTAAGCCAAGAACGATCCCAATTCAAAGGCATGCATTTCAGGTAGGGACAGTTAATTATGTAATCCCAGGTCTTAATAAATGTTAACTACTTATCTAGATTTTAAGAGAGTTTATCTTGCATTGTTCCCTAAAATTAAAAAAGAAAAAAGATTTTGGTAGGTTGGTACCTATTAGGAATTGAAATTGTCTATCAGGTTCCATCGCATCATCTTCCCAAGCCTATGGCCGAAGGCAGGGACGTCAGACTGCGAATGAAAAGGAATGTGGATTTACCCGTTCTCATGGAAACTTACCAAAAAAACAAATTTTTAAAATCTTTTCTTTACCTTTCATAAATGTAAAAAATGATATGTGTGAAGACTTCCATTTCTTAAAAAATTCCGCTCAAAACCAAAATAACCATTTGGATAGATTTGCATCCACGGGCAAATCCACATTCTTTCTCAATTATTCTTTGGCATTTCTACCTTCGATCTTAGGCTTAATAGACAAATTCAATTCTTAATTAGCGACGACCTACAAAGAATCGCTTTTATTTATTTTTACAACTCAAATAATATATATATATATATATATAAGAAAAATTAAGACAGACACGTTATTTCATGGTGAATCAGAAATATGGCCTATTTCAGGCGAACCATCGTCAGTTTCCGTCTTTATTTAACAAAGGATAGGAAAAAAAAGTTACAAGGTATATCGAAAACAAAAGATAAGAGAAAGATGGAAATCAAGGGGATAGAAGATGGCAATTGACGTTGTATTTAAACCTTTAGGGCCTGTAGCAATCAGAGAAGCAAGCAAACAGAAGAGAGTTCCACAGGAAATGCGAGAAAACAAACTATTAGAGTAGAAGAGTAAGTTATATTTATCTATTTTGGCAGTAAAAAGGTGGGACCTACATGCCAATCATGTTGCCGGTGAACAAGGGAAAAAAGGACTTTGCCATGAAAATACTTCTATAAAAGTCAGAGGGAAGCCACATCACATCAGTGAAAAAGTGACTAAAGACGGGCTGCCAAGTCAGAATCGATTATATTGCAGATTTTCCTTGGGATTTTATCGAGAATCCCAAGATGAATAGTAGGAGCACCAGACCAAATATGAGAACAGTATTCAAAGAACGGACGAATGTTAGATTTTTAAACTTGCAAAATGGATTCTGTCGAAGAAATCTTCGTCGCCCGACACAGTGATTGAGTTTGAGTTTCAGTTTGAGATTTGTTTAACGGCATATCAACACCTCTGTGGGTTATTGTTGGGGCGCTCTCCACCTTTCCACCTTTCCACTATATGAAATAGTAGTGATTATACCTCGAGGAAGGAAGTCGAGTGAGCGAGTCAATCTATAATCAGGTAGATGCCAAAATCAATTAAACGCAGGCTTTCCGGGAATTCTTCTCATCAAACTTATTTAACAAAGCTAAGAAAGACTATCAAAACAGTCCTAAAGCACAGTGGATCCCCGGTAACGCTAATATACTCACCACAGAGCACAAAATATGCCAACAGGAAGGGAAATATCGTATGGTTCCACCCACTGTATAGTAAAAACAAACATAGGAAAAATATTCTTCAGACTCTTACATAAACACTTCCAGGAATCAAGCATTCTCCACAAAATATTCCACAAAATACGGTGAAAATCATTTATAGTTGCACTGAGAACATGGCACAAAAAAAAAAAAATCACAACAGAAAAGCTATCAACAATTAACCCGAACAAGTTAAACGAACCTGTAACTTCAGAATAAGGAATGAATGTCCCTTCAATGGTAATTGTTTACAAAAAAACGTCATATACCAAGCGACGGTACAATCACCAGATATTGAGGAAAATATACATAGTAGTAAGAGAAAGACCGTGAAAACAAAGAAACTACGCTTACAAATAATCTCCACAAATAGTAAATACGCGAACAGCACAATGATTTCTAAGTATATCAAGGAAATTAAAATTAAAACCTAAATCACACCAAAAATATCATGAAAAATACGGAAAAGAACATCAGCCTACAACAACCAATCCAAAACCTGCAGACTTTGTTTGGAGAAAAAATATAACAATTATTACCTTCTCAGACCAAAACAAGGTACTAAATAAACGCTCTGAACTCATCTTAAAATGCATATATGAAAACAAGTTTTTAATACGTTACTTAAAAAATCGGAAACTAAAAAGAATAAATAAATAATAATAAAGAACAAATAATTCAATCCAAGCAAACAACAAACAGATTGAGAAACCACTGCCGCCATAACCACCAATAAAATATACTGAATAAAATAAAAATATATAAAAGAAATAAAGAAATAACTAATCCAAATAGATAAACTACCAATCCAAATATGTAAATAAATTAAACATCGAAAACCGAAAAAAATAATTAAATATAAATATAAAAATTAAAACAAATAAAATAAATTGATTCAAATATATAAATAAATAAACCACTCCCGCTAAAACAACCGTTAGAAGGATTACCCGAAATGCACCACTGACCCGTATGTATAAATAGCCAAGAAAAAAAACTATCATATGTGGCATGATGACTGCGCCTAGCATGAAGCAGTATATCGACTCTGAGTGTTGATTTCAATGTTCACTTATATATATATATATATATATATATATATATATATATATATATATATATATATATACTCAGTGGAAAACTCAACACATAATTAAATGGTTATAAATCCAGAATATATTTCGGCAATATAAAAAAATCACACTTGCCTCTTTTAGACAGTTGACAAATAAATAAATGTTAATTTTGCTCTAAATTTGAAAACAGAAAACGTTTTTAACAAAAGCAGTGAAACTTGTATCATTTAAACCGGAAATAAATTAAGAATAGATATATTGTGCTGGATAATACCCATTTAGCTCTCTATTTTTATTTAATTAATATTTTATATTAATTAGATATTGGATTTTGGATTATCCTCTCCGTTTTTATGGGTTTGCCATTCTCATATATATATATATATATATATATATATATATATATATATATATATATATATATATATATTTGAACTCTTCTACTACTGGCGTATGTATACATGATATATCACACGCTAAAAGTCTGCCCCGTTCTACCGAGCACCCATAGAGGTAGAATCGCCGACTGACGCCAGTTTGGTCGGTTTTCAATCATGGGTAAAAACCAATCGGATGTCTAAACGTACTGAGGAGATGTGATACAGCGAAACATATCTGTCTGTAGATGAAGATATGTCTATATGTTAAAAAAAATTCGAAAATTACATATTTCTTATGGCCATTTCAACGAGAAAAAACCTCGCTTCTTCAGCGACAAAATTCTTTATTATGCAAATACAGGACAAAATTCATATACCAGAAGTTGACTCAAAAAAAAAAAAAATCATACACTGGAAGTTTACATGAAAGAAGGAAAAAATAAATAAAACAAGAAAGAATAACGGGTGGGGGTCTTAAAAAAAGAGAGTAGATTATGTTAGAAGGCTGTCGTTTACACATTGATATGGTGGACAGGGAAGAAGGAGAAAAAAGAGAGTAGATTATGTTAGAAGGCTGTCGTTTACACATTGATATGGTGGACAGGGAAGAAGGAGAAAAAAGAGAGTAGATTATGTTAGAAGGCTGTCGTTTACACATTGATATGGTGGACAGGGAAGAAGGAGAAAAAAGAGAGTAGATTATGTTAGAAGGCTGTCGTTTACACATTGATATGGTGGACAGGGAAGAAGGAGAAAAAAGAGAGACGGTGAAAAGGAGTCAAGACTCGATCGTTGAAAAAGACATTACTATTTACATCGGGCCCTCTACCAGTGTCCTTTTTAATATTAATGTGATCCATATTAATAGGATCTGTTTTGGGATTTTACCTACATGCCATTTTCGTTTTGGATTTATATATATATATATATATATATATATATATATATATATATATATATAGTGCATCAAAAGTGATATCAAGTGATAGTCACTTCACCCCGTTGTATTCTCAAGTGCCAATACTTCATATATCGAAAAGCTCTTTAACCGTAACAAAATGAGATGGGCATGACACCTTACTAGAATGGAAAATGTCAGATTAACTTGGCACTTATTTTACGGGGAGTTAACACGTGGTAAACGTCTGAAGAACAAACCAAAAACCTTTTCAAAGATGTTGTTTAAAAAAAAAGCAGCAATCTTAAAACTGTCTGTGTTTATGCTGATGGCTAGCGAAACAGTGACGGGAAATCAATGTGGGGATGAAAATGGTAAAATGAGTTTCATCGTGTAATCTTGAAAGGAGCTCTTTGAAAGCAGAACATTACCACAGTCTATGATAATATTCAGCATGCAAATTATCGCAATATTTGTGGTAAATTCGTCCTTTGCCAAAGCAGGGGCTAGCTTGTCGTATAACATCTCATCATGTTACGCAATCCCAAACAGACAATGGTGAGAGTTATCCATAACGACCCCAGGGGATTGATTTAGTTATCTGACAAATTATGCAGCACCAGATCGGAAGAAATTGCACATTTTTTTTATTCTTCTTTATATTAAACAATTCAAGCCAAGCAAGGCGATAATGCTGTTAAGACGCAACGAGCTACTGAGAGTGAAAGAGAATGAGAAAACATCAGAAGCAGCCAGAAAAGTAAACAAATTTTTTCCAAAGGCGGGGAGGAGTGTGAACCGGTTTTTCAAAACGGATTAGAGGTTTACGAGCTTATAAGTTTATATGTGTGTGTACGTGTGTAAATTTTACTATATCTTCAATTTTGAATTAAGTTGCTGTGAGTATATATATATATATATATATATATATATATATATATATATATATAGTAGCTACTCTAGCATCTACGCATCGTTCATTCAGTAATGAATTAGAACACTCTAACTACTGGCGTATGTATACATTGTATATCACGCGCTAAACGTCTGCTAAAAGTCTGCCTCCTTCTACTGAACGCCCATAGCTCAGATATAGAATCGCCGACTGACGCCAATTTGGTCGGATTTCAATCCTGGATAAAAGCAATCGGATGTCTAACCGTATTGATGAGCTGTGGTACAGCAAAACAGATCTGTCTGCAAATGACTATATATATATATATAATTTATAAAAGATTTTCCAGTTATGGGTTAAATAACAGGACAGATTGGGTTCTATAACATTGGCTGGCAACCAGTCTACCGCAGAAAGCAATGGCAATCTACTGCGGGATAATATTCTGACCAGTCAGTTATGTTTCGATAGCGGCATGATCGCCCAAGTGTGTATCACGTATGGCACTTCACTCACTGAATACATATTTCACCGCGTCCTGATGTTATTATTGCGGCTCGTCAGACCCAAATGGTACAATAGTTGGTCCTCAAAATATCCCCACCCATCGCAAAAATAAAAAAAACAAATATATATATTTTCTTTTATTTTACATAGACGCTCACATGTCCATATTAGAATAGACATTTGTAACGGTTATTTACGAAAATTTCTCCCTCATTCGAAAAAGAACCCCAAAGAAAGAGGAAAGCAAGGATAAAGAAAAGATAGACGATTGATTAATGTAAAGAAGAGAAAAAAGGGAAAAAAGAAAAAAGAGAAAAAGGGAAAAAGGGGAAACAGAAAAAACTGAATTGAAAGCAAGAAGAGAAAAAGAAAGGAAAAAGAGGTACAATAAAAGGAAATACGGTATCGCGAGAAATAAATGTTGACACCATTTCTCGTAATATCAGCGTCTCAAACCACCTAACTTTTCTCTTAGAAAAACATAGAAAAATTTAACTATGAAATTTAATTTCAAATATACTGGGATATATTTACGGTACAAAAAAATTGTACATCATAATTTTAATACAGTTTGAAAAAATAACTACTCTTACTATTATTTTAAAAAATAATGCTAATTTTAAAAATATTGTTCAAATAATTAAAAATACTAAAGTTAATATAGAAACAGGAAAAATTTGATAAACCTAACAGAAGGGGGAAATACACAAAAAGAAGGAAAGAAAAAAGAAGAAATCACGATAGAACGGATTTTAAAATAATTAAAATTTTAAAAAAAAACGCTAGCTCGAAACCGACGTATATAATTCATTCTTAGAAACGTGAAAATGGATTTTTACCTTCAAATTAAAATATACCGACGATAGGGAATATTCATGGTGAAAAATAAATCATATACCCTAACATAAATTACATTATAACGATATTATATTATTAAATATATTCTATGGTTAAAATAATAACTCCCAATAACAAAATATAATTTATTAAAATACAACCTTAAAAATTATCTAACAAACTAGCAATACTAATAATAGATAATAATAATAATAATAATAATAATAATAATAATAATAATAATAAATAATAATAATAACAGATCAAACAATAAAGAGATAACAAATATATGTATACAGACATATATGCACATACACACACACACACACACACATATATATATATATATGTATTTACATACATATGCATTTATATATCCATGTATGTATCAAACAAAATTTCTCTCAGACGTAATGATAATTATAATAAAAATAAAAATCATAAATGTAATGATAATCATATTCATTCTATCACAAAAGAAGACAAAGGAAATTACAAAAATACCTATAAATATAATAATTATACAAAAGTAAAAGTAAAAATAGAAAATATAACAAGCTTTTACTGTAAACTAATATTAACCTGACGTGGAAAATTTAGCTGTAATATGATATTAACATACATGTCAAAATTTCACATTGAAATTTAATTTAAAATATAATCGGATATATTTACGGTAACAAATTAAATTATGCAACATAATTTCAATACAATTTGAAAAAATAACTACTCTTAGTAGTATCCCAAAATATCCTATTAATTTTTTAAAAAATTCAGTTAAAATAATTAAATCATTAAAAAATAAAAATGAAACGTTAGGAAGATAAACATAAAAAGAGGGAGGGGAGAAAAATAAAAAGAAAGAGATAAAAATTAGAACAATATAGAAAAGAATTTAAATTAAATTAATTTAAAATAAACTTCCTATATATAATCAACGTCTGTTACATTAATATTCATTCTTAGAAACGCGACATGGGATTTTCTCTTTAATTAAAATATAGCGATTATATGGTATATTTGCGGTGAAAAATAAATCATAAATCATACATCCTAATATAAATTACAATATAATCACTAGTAGTAATTTATTTAAAATAAAGTTAAAATAATAATTCCTAGTAAGAAAAACTAAATAAAAATTAAAATATAATCTTTAAAAAACCCATAAATAATAATAATAATAATAATAATAATAATAATAATAATAATAATAATAATAATAAACAATGTAAACAAACACTGGTATGAACATGTAAACAAACACTGGTATGAACATGTAAACAAACACTGGTATGAACATCATCCAGCACCGGTTACAGAAATAGAAGATGTAACCATTCTATGGGATTACACCATCTACACAGACAGAAAAATTGAAGCAAACAGGCCAGACATTATTGTTAAAAACCAGAAGGAGAAAACTTGTCTATTAATTGATATGGCTTGTCCAGCGGATTGTAACATAGCAACCAAGGAATTTGAAAAACTGTCAAAATATAAAGACCTGGAAATTGAAATAGAAAAAATGTGGAAATTGAAAACAAGAGTTGTGCCAGTGATAGTAGGTGCACTTGGAATGATAACAAATGGAACAAAACAACACATTGAAAGAATCCCTGGAAACCCCAGCTTAAGAGATATACAAAAAATTGTCTTATTAAGTACATCCCACACACTAAGGAAAACGTTATCTATGTAATGCTGGGGATGATAGGGAAGATAGAAAAACATGAAATGGAGTCATAACAACACGCCACTACCTGCCTTAGGTCTCCCCGCAGACTTGGTTGGTAGTGAGACCAATGCAGAAATCGAAATATGATGAAAAATGAAATAATAGTAATAATAATAATAATAATAATAATAGACAATAATAATAAAATAATCATACAAAAATTATAATGATAGAAAATAGAAATTCATAATATTATATATATATATATGTGTGTGTGTGTGTGTGTGTATCAAACAAAATTTCTATCAAACTTTAATAATAATAATAATAATAGTAATAATAATAATACTCATTCTATAAAAAAACGAGGAAAAAGGAAACATAAAAAATACCTTTAAATATAATAATTATAAAAATAAAAAACACAAAAATTTCAAAAATTCAAATTAGAAATTTAAAAAAATCAAAACAACCTTTGCTGTAAAATGATATTAACAGCACATTCCACCAGAATTTTTAAAAATAAACACTTTTTAAAATTAAACTAATGTAAATTAATATAATTTACAAATTCAAATCACAATCAGGACTTATCTATACTATTGCACCGATCCCTGAAATTTCTGGGAGTATTGGCGTTTCACAATCCTCCATCTGACCAGTGGAGTAAATCCTTCGTCTTTAATATTCCAATATTGCTTAGATAGGGCAGTTTTATGTTTCACGGAGGCGTTGAAAAAAGATTGTCTGTGGTTGTACAGTCTCTGCTTCCAACTACCTGCAGATATCCCTATATAAACTCTTTTATTGTTGGGGTCTTCAACTGGAAGTGGCTTCATAGACAGCTCTTTCGGAATTACACCTGCCACCAACTGGACAATTTGTCTTATTGATGCAATTACAGGAAAGTTTGTCTACCGAACGTTCGCTAAAAGAAATCTCTAAGTAATTTGTTATTATGTGAATTAACTATGTTTTGCATGTTTTTTTGTGGTAGAATAACTAATTTTAAGAGTTTTTCTATTGAATAATTTACTTAAAGGATGATGTTGGCGGAAGTGTTTGCTAACTCAATTGAGAAAGTATTTAGCTGTGTTTACATTGGACAACTTGCAGAAAGGAGGGTTGAACGATATTATTTTTATTTTTCTAACTTGACTTTTGTTTCTAGTTTTGTCTTTCAATTTTTCTTCGTATAATATTTCATCTTTAAAATCACTCTTCTTTAGGGCTTCATTGTATATTGTTTTATTCTCATCGAATATTTCCTTATTAGAAGATAATTTATTAATTCTAATTGTGACTGTTTTGGGTATTTGTTTTATGATAGATTTAGAATGATTTGAATTAACATTAATATAGATAGGGGATTGATTACTTTTTTGATACGATTTAAATGTATTTTTGGATAGGTTAAAGCTAATATCTAAAAAATTAACGATCTTGAGATTAGATGAAATTTCGATTTTGAAGCCCAGCGTTTTAAAAGCTCTCATATTTTTTTTAGAAATTCTTGATGTCGGGGGACCATTACCGTCAGGGATACACATAAGACCATCGTCCCGGTATATACCTACTTGACTGGGCTCCACAATTCTTCCAAGAGGATATAATATATATATTCTTATCAGATCCGCGATTTGAAATGAATCATAAGCCCCCATTCGGACACCAATATTATTGCTAATATTTTTAGTCCAGATGGAGTCATTATATACTAATAGAGGTTTTCTAGAAGTTAAAATATTATCCATTTCATTATTAAAAATATCTGTGAAGTTTCTAGCATAGTTTAAACTATTAACTAATAAATTGTACGAAATGTAAGGATAAACATCTACGATATCAAATGGTAAAAATGAGGCTTTTTCCTTATTCAGAATGTTTTAGAACCATGTTATGGTATCAGAAGAATCTTTCCATAAATTGGAATTGAGACTTTCTTGTATTTATATTACAATCTTCTTAATTATATTACTAGAAACTAAACCTAATTCAGTTTTAGAGGGATTGATTAGTCTAGTTTGCAGGCTATACTCGAAATTTTGTTTGTGGTCCTTAAAAAGTAAATATGCATTTTTTGTTTTTTGTTTGGATCTTTCCCCCCCCCCATATATATATATATATATATATATATATATATATATATATATATATATATATATATATGAAGAAATATAGTTTTAAGGTGTGCTATATGTATAGAATAAAGTTGTCAATATCAGATAAAGGGTATGTAACTATAAAAGTGAAAATTGAAGCAAACACTCAGAGGCGACAGGCTGTTTTATGCTAAGCACAATCATATATATATATATATATATATATATATATATATATATCCAGGCGAAGAGAAACAATAGTTTTACAATTCAGAGTTCTCCGGCATTTACTTTATTCTATGTCTATGCACTACGCAATCATCAGTATATGATAACTATATAAGGAAATACTATCCTATATGATAAATATATAAGTAAATACTATCCTATATGATAACTATATCAGTAAATACTATCCTGTATGATAACAGTATAAGTAAATTCTATCCTATATGATAACTATATCAGTAAATACTACCCTATATGATAACTATATAAGTAAATACTATCCTATACGATAACTATATAAATAAATAAAATCCTTCATATAAGTAACAAGAACAGAATGCATCCATATATATATATATCTGTCTGCGGATGACAATATATATATATATATATATATATATGACCTATGAAGGTCACGGATCCCATCCGTGGCTCGTCCCAGAAAAAAAAAAAAAAAAAAAAAAGGCAGCAGAGGGACATCCGGAGTCATGAACCGGGTGTGGCCCAACCCCCCTAGAGTGTCAGGAGATAAGGGCCGAAACACTTGCTTGACGGGGGCTTCTCTTCTGAGGACTCTCTGCTGCCACGCTCTCCATGAGTTTCTTTCTACTGATGCATGGGTGAACCATTGACTTCCGGGAATAGGCCGGAGGACGTCCGGGAAAGACCGGAGGACACTGGGAAAGACCAGAACCAAGGGCTCTGTGGGCTAGCTCCTCACTTTGCCTTCAACATGTGGCTACGAAATACAAAAGGAAAAAATGCTCCCAGGATTCACCGAAAGGGGGAGAGAATGATGAATCCATCGATGCTCAACCAATCACGACTGCAAATCCCAAACGGACTATGAGCATGAACCAAATGGAATATCCATGTGTCTGTGGAAGGCGTTTCGCTACCGCCCGTGGCATGAAAATCCACAGGACAAAGATGGGATGTGTGAAGACCCATCTGAATGAGCAGCAGCGCACTGCATTAGCAGATAAGACGTCGGAGCACCAAGGCCAGGAGTCAAACCACAGTGCCAAGGACATCCACGCTGTTGGTTCGGATGAGGAATTTGCGCAGGCCCTTGATGCCAGGCGCCTGAAACTCAACCTGCCGCGAGCGGGCGAGTCTGAAGATTGGGAGAAACTGGATGCAAACATCGTCCAAAGACTCGATGCACTGATAGGGAAAAGCACCCTGGAACACAAACTGGCCACATATGGGGACATTGTGCATGCCACATGTAGAGAAGCCTATGGAGTAAAACTACCCCAAAAAGAGAAAATACCTCCAAAGAAATCCAGACGCCAAGAAGAGATGGACAAGATCAGAGTCCAAAAGAAAAAGCTCAAGAAACAAATGAAGACCGCACTGCTAATTGAAAAACAAGGCTTGGAAAAACTCTGGTAAAACCTAAAAGCAAAACACAGCGCCCTCAGCAAGGAGGAGGAAGAGCAAGAAGAAGAAGACACAAGAGCGCTTCTTCAGAGACCCCTTCCAGTTTGCTAGAACGCTGTTTGAGCGGCCAAAATCTGGAACCCTTAGTGTGGACAAAGAAGTTCTTGAGCAGCATCTGAGGAAAACATACTCTGACTCTCAGAGCGAAGCACCACTCGACATTCAAGGTCTGGTGTGGCCAATCAACCCTGAGGAACAATTCAATAACAAACTACCAACGTTGGCTGAAATCAAGAAGGTGGTTGACAAAGCCAGAGCCAATTCGGCACCGGGGCCAAACGGAATACCTTATCAGCTGTACAAGAAATGTCCCAAGGTTCTGAAGTGGCTCCACAGACTGCTGCGATCGGCTTGGAGAAACAAGAAGATCAGCGGCCAGTGGATGACAGCAGATGGTGTGTACATCCCCAAGGAGCAAAATTCAAGTGACATCAGCCAGTTCAGGCCAATATCACTACTGAACGTCGAAGGGAAAATCTTCTTTTCTGTCATGGCAGCAAGGCTGACCAATTACCTCATGGAAAACAAGTACTTGGATGTGTCAATCCAGAAGGGTGGCATCCCGGGAGTGGCTGGCTGTGTAGAACACGCAGCGATGATCTGGGACGCAATCCAAAGAGCAAAAACAGAGAAGAGAAACCTGGACGTGGTGTGGCTTGATCTGGCAAACGCATATGGATCTGTACCCCATCAGATGATACAGTTGGCTCTGGAGATGTACCATGTGCCAGAGAACATTCGCGACATGCTTAAGAAGTACTTCAATGGCTTCTCAATGCGGTTCTCTACCAAGGAGTATACAACAGATTGGATCAACTTGGAGGTGGGCATTGCAATGGGCTGTGCAATTTCCCCAATACTGTTCGTGTTGGCAATGGAAGTCATCTTGAAAGCAGCAACTAGCAATGTAAGAGAAACAGACCTTGGAGATGGATACAAGATGCCCCCTCTCAAGGCCTTCATGGATGACACTACGGTGATTTCATCCAGAGAAGAGGAGACACGCCATGTGCTGGAGAGGCTGGACAACATAGTTGCCTCATTTAGAATGAAGTTTAAGCCAAAGAAATCACGGAGTCTCTCGCTGAGAAAAGGAAAAGTGGCCGAAGTTGTGGTCTTCAGTGTTGCCAACCAGGCCATTCCGGCAGTCACAGAAGAGCCAGTCAAGATCCTTGGAAGGTGGTATGATGATACGCTGAAAGACACACAAAGAGCAAAAGAAACCAAGCAGATGTTGGAAGAAGGTTTGGAGACCATTGACCAATGTGGGCTCCCTGGAAAATACAAGGTCTGGTGTTTGCAGTTCATGCTGATACCAAAGCTCCTATGGCCCCTGATGATATACGACATCTGCACCAGCATAGTGGAGGCAATGGAAGCCAAAATCAGCAAGTTCACAAGGAAATGGCTTGGTGTCCCACCCTGTCTGACTGACATAGCGCTGTACTGTCGCCAAGCAAAGCTGAAACTACCACTGAAATCCATCCTGGAGGAATATAAAGCAGGGAAGATCAGACTTCAAAGCATGCTGGAGGACTCAGGAGACAGGGTGGTAGAAGCAATCAAGCTCCAACTGAAGACAGGCAGAAAATGCAAAGTTCAAGAGTCAATGGATTCTGCTAGAGAAAGTCTCAAGATCAGAGAAATAACAGGTCACATGCAGACCAACAGACAAGGACTGGGGATGACCAAAACTGAGTGGTGGTCAAAGGCCAAAGGAAAAGCCAAAAGAGACATGATGATTCAGGAGATGAGAAAAGAAGAAGACCAAAAAAGACTCCAAAAAGCAGTCCAGCAGAGCCAGCAAGGGCAATGGACAACGTGGGAGAATGCACTCCAAAGAAGTCTCACTTGGAATGACATTTGGCACATGGCCCCTCTCAGGATCAGCTTCATTCTCAGAGCTGCATATGACCTTCTGCCCTCATATGCAAACCTGGTGAAGTGGGGAAAAACAGACGATCCTTCATGCCCCCTCTGCCATGAAAAACAAACAGTAGAGCATGTCCTAAGCTCATGTAAAGTAACCCTGGCTCAAGGAAGGTACACATGGAGGCACAATCAAGTGCTCAAAGAGATTGTACAAGTAGTCTGGGCTAGTACCAACACCACAAAAGGGAAAATCAGGATTCCAAAAGCATCCGCAACATTCTTCACGGCAGGAGGCAGCAAATCATGGCCAAGAACAACAGTACCACTTGGAACATGCAGGCAGAGTATGCTGGACGGGGCAGATGACTGGGAGTGCACTGCAGACCTCCCAGAATGGAAGAGTCACTCAGAGATCATCAGCAAGAGTGGCATGAGACCAGACATAGTAGTCCACTCTCAGTCAACCAAGCAGCTGATTATGATAGAACTCACAGTGCCATATGAGAACAGAATGGAGGCAGCTCAAATCTACAAGACTGGAAAGTATGCTGATCTGGCAAACAGCCTGAGGAGAGAAGACTACCAGGTCAAAGTCCTCACTGCAGAAATTGGAGCTAGGGGGGTTTGTAGGAGCGTCTGCATACAGCCTCATGAAACAGCTCTCAGTTGCAGGGAGGGAAAAAACCAGAGCCCTGAAAGCAATGGCAGAAGCGGCAGAGAGATGTTCAAGCTGGATCTGGTCAAGGAGGAATAAAAGTGAACTCCATAAGGCTTAACTTTCCTACAAATATCAGGTGTACCTTTGGCTAAGTGGTTAGTGCGGGAGTCTTTGAGTGAAAATGAGCATATCCAGAAGGTCACGGATCCCATCCGTGGCTCGTCCCCAAAAAAAAAAAAAAAAAAAAGGCAGCATAGGGACATCCGGAGTCATGAACCGGGTGTGGCCCAACCCCACTAGAGTGTCAGGAGATAAGGGCCGAAACACTTGCTTGACGGGGGCTTCTCTTCTGAGGACTCTCTGCTGCCACGCTCTCCATGAGTTTCTTTCTACTATGTAATAAAATAAGTTTTCAATTTTCAAAATTGTTGTTGCATGACCATTTCAACATGAAATCTCTAAGAGAAATATCACATATCGTCAGCAACAAACACTTTTTCAAAAATGAAAAAAATAAAAAAAGACAGTTAAGAACTAAGAAATTTACGTCACAAAGAAATTTTGATTTGCAATTAACGTCTATTTTTAAGATTTTACTTTTAGATAGAGATGTAACGGAAAAATTTGAAAACTTTAGCTTTTTTTATTTTTTTTCATTTTGAAAAAGTGTTAGTTGCTCACGATATGTGAAATCTCTCTTAGGGATTTCATGTTGAAATGATCATACAACAACAATTGTGAACATTGAAAACTTGTTTTATTTTATATTAGCTGTGTAATTTTAATTACATTGAGCCCTCCACCTGCATCATTTTTTTATATTAAAATTTTAATATTAATTAGGATCAGGTTTTTGGTATTTACCTTCCTACTTTCCCGTTTGGATTAAAGTTATTTAAATGTATATATATAGTGTATCGAGGCAGCAAGTAATTTTCTAAACATATGCGGTTAAATATAAGATACAATGAATGTCTATTATGTTTAACCATGAGCCGTTCTAAACGTCGTATTTTGGCTTTAATTTCAGTTGAAAATAAAGACAAAAATTCTCTAACATTTGGATAATTTTTATTAATTTGCTTTCAAGCTTTCGGCTCACATGAGCCATCTTCAGAGAGGTTATTTAGACGGTAATACAATAATATCCACCATCACCGACGATTTTATTTTGTGTTGACATAAAACTCCGCTTGGCAACGGCAATAGTTACCAAAAATAATAAACGCAGTTCTCAAATTTGCAATGCGGTTCTATGACGTCACACCGCGTGATAACGCGAAATGACAACAAAACCATGTAGTCAAATGCAATGTAATAATGTGTTATGTCCGGATTTAAAGGTGATTTTATTGAATGTTGGTTGTTTAGATTTGATGTACCTGGCTTTCTATAACCGAAGGTTCCTCTTACTGTGTGTATGAGTAAGGTTCATCGTATATATATATATATATATATATATATATATCTGTCAGATATTACCTACATGTTTATGTTTTTCAGAGTACATATATTGGTTTTACTACAACCACGCTCTCCCATAGACTTATATGTCATCTTTCTGATCAGAGAACAATTAAACAACATTTCTCTGTGTGTGTGTGTGTGTGTGTGTGTGTGTGTGTCCGTTACCTATAGACTCCGAAACGGCTGAACCGATTTTCTTGAAAATTTACACAAGTGTACTATAAGCGTCTGTGAGTTTTCTTAGATAGGTTTTGTGTCGAGATACCCCCCCCCCGATAAATATCGAAAATCGATAATCGAAAAAATCGGGTTATAGAAGAAGTGGTCTGATTTTAATCAAATTTGATACACTCATAGACAAAGACATAAAAAACGATATTCAAAAGTTTCAAGACTGCAGTTCTTACAATAGTGCAGAAAATCGATAATATATATATATATAAGGCAAGATGTTTGTGTGTGTGTCTGTTTATCTGTCTGTATGTCCTTTATACAAATCCACAATTTTTATCCGATTCTTACCAAACTTCACACAAATATTCTTTAGGCTGAGTCTGAGATCCAGGACCATGGATTAGTTTTAAAGCTTTCATTACACCCGAGCAACGCCGGGCTATAACGCTAGTTTATAATAAACTAAAAATAATGCAAATGATTATGGAATCTCCTATTGTCTTCGACTTATGAGGGTCCAGCAGCTCAGTTCTGAGAAGTGAATAGCTGGACTATCCCAACACATGCTTTGATTAGAGTAATAAAGGCTTGTGCAGAACCATCCACACTTTTCAGGACACCTGATGACGGAGAACAGTTGCACATGATGTGCCACAATGTCTCCAAACGAGACTTATGCTAACTTGAATTCAGAATTGTTCTTCTCCTGGACTGGTTGCTAGCAAAGGCTAAAAAGCAATTTGCCCTACTATTTAGCGACTAAGGAAAGATAAGTACATGGATTCCTAACTTATTAATAAAAATAATTAAATAGAAATAACTTTTTTTACTTTTTCTTTATATATAAACATTGAAATTTTATGGCTAATTTTCTTTACTAATACATTTTCCTAAGTAGTAGACGCACTTTTTTCGCGTCTGACCAGTTCCCACAATCAATCTCATATAAATCTTCATATCTTCTGAAGTAAGCCACGAAGCTTTTGTCTTCGTCCGGTGCACAAGTGAAGTCTTCGATTGAGCTCTATATAGCATTTTGCGAGAATGCCGATTCATGATCAGAATTTTGCCCTTTATTTTACACTGCTCGTAGTAGTAATTCTTGTAGTTAGAGTTGGTTTTCTTCGTTTTTCTGTTGAATTTCTAATTGTTTCTCTTCGAGCCTTGTCTGTCTTTCTTCATTTTTGTTGCTGCTCGAAGTGCATTTTCATTCCAACATGGTTGTCGGAAAGTCCTCCATGTTTACAACGTAATTTAATTATAACACAAGTTATCTGTTGCAGCGAGGAGAGAAGAAAAAAAAACTCACTTTTTTTCCTTTCTTCTTTTCACAACACGTTATTCACGTACATAAGTTTTATAGTTACGGCGGTCAAAAAAATTTCCTTTTTCTTATTTGGAAAAATAATTACTTGTTTATTTCTTCTTTGCACTGAGAAGAAAAACAAAAAAAAATCACTTTGGTTAAAGAAAAATCAACTTACAAATATTTTTTCTTTCTTGTTACACCGATTACCCTGTTTTAGCATTTCTGTGTTTTGCATTTACGGTTTTCGAAAACCACTGTTATGAAGACTGGTCGCTTTTGTGTGAAACATCGTTCCTTAAGAACTTTGTAGCTAGAGTTGTGTACTTTAGTAAAAGATTTTTTCCTTTTTTCTCAGTTTAGAATTCAGGTCTTTATCGCTCGTTGTTCTGGAAACTTAGAGAGAATTTTTTTTCTTGCGTAGAATTCGATTACTGTTATGGTCGACAGGTAGAATCCGTTCCTTTATGTCTTCGTCACCGCTGCTATGGATGGTATTCGAAAAGGGTTTTTTTTTTCTTTTATCTTCGCGTAGAATCTGTTTCTTCAAAATCTTAGTCACCACTGCTATAGGCGACCGATGGCCAAAAGTTTTTTTCTTTTGTCCTCCGCGTAGAATCCGTTTCTTCAATATCTTCGTCGTCACTGTTATGAACCAGGCTAAGGTCCGAAAAGAACAACACGACCACAAGGGTAGAAATAACAAATATATATTAACAAGAAATAACAATACAAAATGTGGAAGGTGTTAGTATGGCTGTCGGTCTGGTTTGGAGTGAACTACTACCAACTCGACTCTCTTTCTCTCGAGAGGCGTAGTATATATCGTGTTAGGAAGAGTTCATTCTGAAGTTGCAGGTAAGGACTCATGACAATTAAAATTTCATTTTTTGTTTTCCGTCAGCGATTCTCGCTATGTTTACGTAAAGCGATTATTAAGAAAATGGAATCGGTCAAGTAAAATGATTTTGGGGCGAGTAAATTTCCCTCGCTGTCGACCGCTGGTCGAGTGATTTCTTTTTTCAAATCTCAAAGGCTTGTGTGTGATGTTTTTGTGTCTGCTTGTCTGTGTGTACATTTGTGTATATTTGTGTTTGTGTGTGTGATTATTTGCATGTGTGCTTATATGTTTCTGTGTCAGTGTATGTGTGTTTGTAAATAAACGTGTTTAGTTGTGTATATTTCTGTATACTTAGATGTGTGATGATGTATGATTGTTTGCATATTTGTGTTTGCTTGTTTGTGTGTGAGTGCTTCTTTGTGCGTGTCTCTGTGTGTTTATCTGTGTGTGTGTTTTATTTTGTATGTTTATATAATAGTGTTTATGTGTGTATTTTTGTTTGTGTATGTGCATGGTTGTGTGTGAGCATTTGTGTGTGTATACGTGTTCATACGTATGCATCGTTAATTATCTGTTGCTACATTATCTTCTACACAAAAAAAATCCTATCGTGAGTTACAGGTGAATTCAATGCACTCACCAGGCTTTGTCGATTTTCACACACTTCGCCGAAACTCTATTCTATCTACACGTTTTTGTTATAAACAGATCGACTTATGCCAGTTCGGTATGGAGGAAGCATTGATTCTCTTATCAAACAAACTAAACCTGCATTGAGTCGATTTAGATCTAAAATCGTATTCTACTCAGCCTAACGTAAACTGTGTTACGATTCAACATGTTCTTCAGGTCGGATTCTAAATAACTGCAAAGCAAAATGGTCTCCCGCCAATACGACAATTTTGCTATCTATTTTCCCGATAATGAAACAAACAGCTTTATATAAACTGCTTTTGTATATGTATTTTATTTAATACAACGGCGGAACTGAAAAGAAAGATCACCAGCGGTTCCTGGCGGCATTGTAAACAGAACAGTAGAGATATACAGGTAATTTCATCAATACGTTCATAGGCTAATAGAGAAATAAAGATATCTTCAAAGATATATATATATATATATATATATATATATATATATATATATATCTTTGAAGATATATATATATATATATATGTGTGTGTGTGTATATATATATATATATATATATCTTTGAAGATATCTTTTTTTTCTCTATTAGTCTATGAATATATATATGTCTTTGCAGTTTGTATTGGCAATGAAATTTCCTAAACGCGTTTGCTGTTATTAACGCGCTCGTGAAGGAAGAAAAAACGTTATAGTTTGCTTGTCAACTTAACTATATAAACAACGCCCTCAGAATCAAAATGAACCCGATATGTTAAACCACAAATTTATTCGCCTAAAGAGAGTCAATATTAGACAAGAAACACGTGTAGCTTCAAAAATATCATTATGGACACTTAAAAAATCATAACATGTATAATATTTTAAACAACAATAAATATACACTTTAAATAAAACATTCACGGCCTCTTACACATTTTACTTTCTCTCTCTCTATATATATAATAATAATAATATTAACTATGGCAACAACAATACCAATAGTAAAACTAGTATTAATCAAGCTATAATTTAAATCGTCTTGTATAACCCACCGAGAACAAACTCGGAGGAAAATAAGGGGAAGCAAAAAAAGAAACAAACGAAGTACATGAACAAAAAGTCAAGCACTCGTAAGAAAGAAAAAAAAAACCCAAGACGAAAACCCTAACACTAAAGCGTTCAATACCAAAGTAGAGCAAATGAAGACAGAAATCTAAGCATATTATATATATTAATCAGAATTAGTCCAGGCAATGTAGTAAAGCCAATAAGTACAAGAGGTTACAATTTAGAAAAATTCGGAACTGAAACATTAAAATTGAGCAGAAAGAGAAGAGAGTAATTAAGAGGACAGTAAATTGTGATTAACATTGTATTTAATTTTTTACAGATTAAACTTGGCTGGAAAGCTTGGAACTGGGAGTGAGTTCCACAAGTGAGAAGTGCGGGAAAAAAACGTTAATTTCATAAAGTCTAGATACCAGGCCAAAGATCTCACCCGAACAATTACCATAAAAGTCTTTATAAAATAAGGCACAGAGAGACAACATTACAGCGGAGGATAAATGACTGAAACCGAGCTACCAGATCAGGACTAACAATATTGTTGATTCTTCTTTGGATCTTATCAAGGCTCACAAGGTATATAGTAGCGGCGCCGCGACATATGAGGCAGCCATATTCTAATCATGGACGAATGATAAACTTATAGATATATAAGATAAATTCCGGAGAGAAAAATTGTCTCGCCCGACACAGTGAACAGATTATTTTTATCAGCTGACCTAGTAATGGATTCAATATAGTCTTTCGACTTCATATCAGCTGAGAACGTTAGCCCGGGAAGGCAACAAGTAAATCTCTTGATGGAAAGAAGAGGAGTCTCTTAGCTTGTCATTGGAGAGAAGTTTTGTCTTGGATGCATTAAAAGAGACAAGCCATCTTTTACCTCAATTAACGACGGTCTAGAGGTCGTTTTGGACATCAACTGCTATTTGACCTTGCCGGACTGATTAGGCTTACTATAGAGTAAATGGTTGTGTCGTCAGCATAGATGCTAAGTTTAGATCTAATGTCATCAGGAAGGTCGTTAATGAAAATTAAAAACAGCGTAGGATGGAGCCCTGAGAGTATGAAAGGATCCAGACGATTGGCCTTTCAGGAAAACATTCGTTTCATGATCTGATAGGAAGGACTGGATTAGTTCAAAAATGTGTCCAGAGACATCGTAACTTTTCAGCTTGTAGAGAAGAAGACCTGTATACCAGGACCTGTCAAAGGCTTTCGAGATGTCCAATGCTACAGCTCGGGATTCTCCGTTTTTATCTAGATCATGATAGACTCTTTCTGCAATTACCGTCAATCCTTATGGGATCATTTAAGGTCATAACCAATGATTTTTGAATAAGGTTATTTTATTTTTACAACATTTTTCTTTTCGAGTATCAAGATTCATTGGGATTTATTTTTAAGAGCAGGGTCCCCAAGTCCTACCTTTGTTATTTAACCCATAACTGGAGGGAAGGGACGGATTAATACCTTTCCCAAGGGTACCAGTGCTTAAGTGAATGCAGTGTATTAAACTGGAATTCGAACTCGGCTAACCGATTTCTCTTTCCGAGCCGATATCCACTGCACCACAACGCACATCGGTCACAATACGGTTACAGCACCTGGTATCCCCAAGCGGCCACCCATCTAAGTACTGACCAGGCTCAACGTTGCTTAACTTCAGTGATCGAGCGAGAACCGGTGTATTCATCGTGATAGGCCGTAAGCCTTCTGATAAAAGGCTCTGCGATGAGAGATTATGAGACGATTCAGTATTGATTAAAGCCTGAAGGAGTTTCCCCCAAATAAACAGAAGGCCGATAGTTAGATAGGTCGACAGTTGTTAAAAACTGGAACAACAGATGATGACTTACAGCAAAAAGAAAAGCAGGATACAACGAGGAATGTATTATACTGCTTAGAGTGAACAGGAGTCAGTTTAAGAACAGACTTCTTAATTACTATTACAGGTGTTGTGAATCTTCGTCTCCAATTTGTTGTGGCAAATTTTAACGCAAATCTTCGTCGCCAATTTGTTGTAGAGTTGTTGTGGCGAAACTTCTCCGCAAAGTTGTAGTGACCGGTTTGGTCGGAAATAAGACACGAAACACAGGAGGTAAGTTCAGTGTATTAGTTTAACAAGAACATATGTACAAGGTAAGTGTCAGTAATTAAGTAAATAGCAATAAGTCCGAACGGTACAGTTACGCTGCTTATTGCCTGACTAGTAGCTGGCTTTAACTGTGTACTTAACTGCCGTCAACTAGTATTTAGATGCCATTTCTCTTAAGACAAAATGTGGCACAAGGCCTTTTTAATGTGGGCAATCCGGGCTATATAGCCCGGGCAAAAAATTTATGTCTAATTTTCCTCAGACGAGACTCTACCCTTCGGCGGAGCGTCGACTGGGTTATTACTCTCCTCCCGAAAGCAGATAAATCAACAATGCGCATGGTAGACTTAACTGCCGCCAACTACCATCTGGAAGTCCTGCAGGTAATTATATATAATACAAGGAAGAGTCCATTCCTAGTAGAAGGGCACCATAACAACAGGGATTTCGTAGGGTTCATATGCTTTGTAGAGATCTAGGTTAGAGATGATAGCAGAAACCATAGAACTGGTTACATGCATATCACTCAACAGAGATTCAGTTCTAAGTGGGAAGTTAGGCAGGGATACTCTGGATGAGTAAAGAGTAGATTTTGAGGAGAATTTGCAGACAAAGCATTCAGCTTTATCAGCAGAGGATGTTAGCACCGCAAATTAATTGAAGAGAGATGTAATAGAAAATTTTCCTTATTTAAAACTTTATTACAGACCCGCGAGTAATCATGAGTGCCAAAGTTGTTAGAAGCTACGCGGGACCTCATTTTCTCGGCAAGCAAGGACTTTTACATGTCTGTTTCGTTTGTTTGTTATTTTTTTCGAAATCGCCGATGCTCTTTTTTATGATTTCATCCCAAGCAAGACAGGACAACCACAAGTGCGCAGGGGGTTACAATGAAAGAAAAGACTGAATACAGGACGTATTGAAGAAAGGATAAAAACAATTTACGTATTTTAGTAAGATCCAAGATGGCAATTGACATTCATTTAAATTTTTGGAGATTGTACCTATCAGGGAAGCAAGTAAATGGAAGGGAGTTCCACTAGCGGAGAGTACAAGAAAATAACATATTTAAGTAGAAGTAACTGTTATATTTAACAGTAAATGAAAAATTACTTTCCTAAAGTTTTATGTGAGTGTATATAAATATATATATTAGTCATCCGCATACAAGCCAGTTTCGAAGCTCATCAGTGTAACTAGACACATCTGCTTGCTTCCAACCAGGATCGAAACTCGAGCGATTTGATGGCAGTCAGAGTCATTACTTCCTAAGCCATGGACACATGAAACAAACAAAAAAATAAATGATTGACGATGAAATACTTGATGCTGGGAATGTTCATAAAAGGTATTTCTTGACTTCCAAACTGTTTTGTTATGGGGGAAACACACCTATTTCTCAGATAATGGACTCTCCCTGGCATGGGATTGAAGCATGCATATTACATAAAATGGCAGATGGTCAAGTTAAGCCAGTTGCGCAAGCTTCTAGGGCACTACTTCCGGTTTAGAAGAATTACTCTCAAATAGAGAAAAAGGCGCTAGGTATTATATTCGCAGTAGAGAAATTTCACCGATTCATTCACGGTCGACATTTTAAGCTACAAACGAAACACAAGCCTCTAATATCGATTTTTGGATCGAAAAAGGGTTTGCCGACACAGAGATGGGGTACGATACTACTAAATTATGACTTCAGTATGTAGTCAGTCAGTCAGTTAAGTGCCATACGTGATACACGCTTGGGCGATCATGACTGACTGGGCAGAAGATTATCCCGCAGTAGGTTGCCATTGATTTCTGCGGTAGACTGGTTTCCGACCAAGGCTATAGAACCCAATCTGTCCTGTTATTTAACCCATAACTGGAAGGAAGAGACGGATTAATACCTTTCCCAAGGGTATTTGCGCGTAAGTTACTGCAATGAATTCGGCTGGAATTCGAACTCGACTCCCTGATTTCTCGTTCCGAGCCGATATCCAATGCACCACAACGCACATGTAGTACATACCATCAAACAAATTTGGCTACGCTGATGAGCTGCCCAGGTTGATTCCAAAAATGTGTGAACCGTTTGAAAACACGGTATTTGCCGCACTCAAGTCTGAAGAAGAACTAAAAATTACTGTATACAATGCAGTTCGAGAGCTTTCGGTAACACTGGAAAAAATAAAAGAAGAAGGGAGAACTATATCTTACAAACAAAAGTAAAAATAGCCAAGAGAGACCAGTTCACGACAAATGTGTTTTCGCTGTGTGACTCAGTATTATTATATAGAGAACGTGTAGTGATCTTTTACACACTACAAAAACAGATACTGAAGGATTTCCACGCTGGTCATCCGGGCAGCACTAGGATGAAAAGCCTAATTGGAGTAGATAGATCTATCTATCGCCCGGTTCACACTCCACCCATGTCTATTGAACAGGTTAAGAGGCTCATCCCTTGTTCCCTGTTTAGGATGTGGTTTCCGGCTTTCTCTTTTCCAATCTTCTCACTTCGTTTTTTTTTTCAATTGGAGCAGATAGATCTATCTATCGCCCGGTTCACACTCCACCCATGCCTATTGAACAGGTTAAGAGGCTCATCCCTTGTTCCCTGTTTGGGTGTGGTTTCCGGCTTTCTCTTTTCCAATCTTCTTACTTTGTTTTTTGTTTTTTTTCAATTGGAGTAGATAGATCTATCTATCGCCCGGTTCACACGCCACCCACGTCTATTGGACAGGTTAAGAGGCTCATCCCTTGTTCCCTGTTTAGGATGTGGTTTCCGGTTTTCTCTTTTCCAATCTTCTCCCTTCGTTTTTTTTCAATTGGAGTAGATAGATCTATCTATCGCCCGGTTCACACTCCACCCACGTCTATCGGACAGGTTAAGAGGCTCATCCCTTGTTCCCTGTTTAGGATGCGGTTTCCGGTTTTCTCTTTTCCAATCTTTTCACTATTACGTAGCCCCATGCACATCAGTGGCGTTACTGCCTTGGTCGGGGTGATACGATTAAAAAAAAATTCGAAGCTTTGTTTATTGGCCGAACATGGACGCTTACATCGAGAATACAGTTGCAAAGTGTCAAGGCTATGCCTTAGCTTCAAAGGCACCCCGATAAAATTTAATCCCTGGCCAAAAACTAACCTACCATGGTCGCAAGGTTTGGTGTTGCAGACACAATAGTAATAGACAATGGAAGCCAGTTTACGTCAAGAGAGTTTAAGGATTTCTGCAAGGAGTACTATGTAGAACACATTACTACAGCTCCCTATCACCCAAGGTCAAACGAGTTAGAAGAAAGATTCGTCAACATCCTTAAAATAGCTTTAAAGAAAGCTAGTGAAATACCCGCAGAAGAAGCCCTACAGAAATTCATAGATGTATACAGGATATATACAGGATATATATATGTATATTTACTCCAAATAATGGAACACCAGCTTCACAATCGCCTGCCGAAGTGATGTTCGCACGTAGGGTAAGATCTGTATTAGACAAGTTATTGCTCAAAAAGTCAAAGCCAGACAGAGAAAGATTTACGCACATAAAAAATACAACCCAGGTGAAAACATTTATTTCAAAGTCTACAGATAGAACAAGTCGTTCTGGGAAATTTGAATAATTGACAAGCAGATCGACAACATGATGTACCTGGTAAAAGGAAAACAATTTACGTGCAAGAGGCATATTAACTGAATCAGAAGACGCTCTTCGGACGTGGTTGACAGCGGTTCCACGGAAGAAACACCGATGGAGGCAATCTATGGTACATTCGAACTACCAACACCAGCAACAATATTACCGGAAGTACGTCAATCCAAAAGGAAAAGGAATGAAACGGGTCAATTACAAGTGGATCCAAAACGTAGGAGATATACTACGTTGTTGCTGAGAAAGTGAAGTTTCTTTTTGTTTTTTGTTTTTTCTCCATTCATATTGCCTATAAAAAAAATAAAATAAAGTTTTATCCCTGCGGAGTAAAATTTAGGAGGGGGTCTCATGGGGAGACACATCTATTCCTCAAAGAATGGACTCACCCTCCTATATTAATAAGAGTTAACAGGAAATTCTTGAGAAGTTCTTAGAAGTTCTTGGGAATTTCACAGGAGTTCTTTAGAGTTCTATTGGAGTTCAGTAGAACTACTAGGCAGTTGATATTAGTCGGCAGTTAGCCGAATACTAAGGAGTCAGCTTTTAATGGAAGATTACCACGTTCCTAACATTTTGGGTGCGTTAAGTCGATTAGCAACCGACCTAGCACGATTATAACCTTCAGTGCGAAAACTACTCCACATGTTCACAAACACGATCATTTTGTTTAGCTGAGTCGATAGATCACAGTTGAATAGCGGTAATGTCACCTAGTTCCACCACACTCACCATAAACAGTTTCATCTACCCTATTTCAAGGTTGGTATAATTTTCAGACACTTTCTGATGGTACCACATGCTTGCATTGTCTTTTCAGAATTATATTATCATTAAATCACATCCTTGACTAATCTACCAGTGTGAGAATGAAATCCAGGAGAATTTATTTGTTGATGTGTTCTTTTTTATATCATGTCACACCAAGCAAGGTGCGTCTGACACTAGTGCTCAGGGGTTTACAATGAGAGAAAAGACTGGGTACAAGGAGCATTAAGGAAAGGATAAAAGATGAATGGGATGCAGGAAGATAGAAGATGGCAATTGACATTCATTCAAATTTTTTGAGATTGTAGCTGGTCTCCTTTCAGTCAGTCAGTTAGTTAAGTGCTATACGTGATACACGCTTTGGGCGATCATGTCTCGAAAGAGACATGACTGACTGGGCAGAAGATTATCCCGCAGTAGTTTGCCATTGCTTTCTGCGGTAGACTGGTTGCCAGCCAAAGCTATAGAACCCAATCTGTCCTGTTATTTGACTCATGGCTAGAGGGAGAAGAGATGTATTATATTATTAAGTAGTAATTAGTGGGGGATCAGTTTATTACTTTATGACAATATAAAACTGATCCCCAACTTTATTCCAAGTAGAAACCTTAATCATGATTCCAACTATTATATTCAGTCAGTTGAGTGCCATACGTGATACACGCTTGGGCGATCATGTCTCTTTAGAGACATGACTGACTGGGCAGAAGATTATCCCGGAGTAGGTTGCCATTGATTTCTGCGGTAGACTGGTTGCCGACCAAGGCTATAGAACCCAATCTGTCCTGTTATTTAACCCATGACTGGAAGGAATAGACGGATTAATACCTTTCCCAAGGATATCGGCTCGTAAGTGAATGCAAGGAATTCAACTGGAATTCGAACACGGCTCCCCGATTTCTCGTTCCAAACCGATATCAACTGCACCACAACGCCCATCCTTGGTCTCCTTTAAAGCTACAAAAAGAAAACGTTAACCTAAAAAAATCATCAGATGTAGAATTTCATGTTAATATTATTTACTTGTTCAGAAATGTATAAACCAGTGTTTCTCAACCTTTTTAAGCAACGGCACACCTAGGAGCAAATGAAAGTATCAGGACATACTTAGAAATTTTTTTAAATTTTTAAATGCTATAAAATATATAACCACAGATTTTTAAAACAATACGCACACAAATATGAACTTACTTTTACTTAAACAAGAATCCTGCCCAGAAGAGTTTTTTATTTTTTAATATAATCGTGTCGCTCCAAGTAAGGCATTTTACCGCCACTGTTGTGCAGAAGGTTACATAGGAGGAAAGTTATGAGAAAGAGTTACCGGTTACAGGGGGTGTAAGGAAGAGAGTAAGAGAAGGATGATGAGAGTGGGGTGAACGGAGAAAGGAGCATGGGAGAAAGGATGCAAGTTAGTGAGACAGGAGACAGGAGATGACTATTGACTCTACATTTGAATTGCAGGAGATTTCGAAATTGACTGGAGGCCGTGGGTGAAACCAATGGAAAATTTATTGATTAAATTTACTCTTCCGTATTTCAAGATATTTTTGTGTGATTTTAGTAAATATGTCTGTTAAAATGAGAAGTCTGTTATTTATTTTTTGCGTCATTTAGACGACTAATTTATCTATCGCACCCTGTACACATTCGGATAGCCTGTTCGCAAAATGTGTCCAATGAGCAAATAAATTAAAAAATAACATGTGTATACATGATTGCTACTTATATAGCCGCTTTGAAATTAGTGATGTTATTGCAGTGTTTCTCAACCTTTTTGAGCAACGGCACACCTAGGAGCAAATGAAAATATCACGACATACTTAGAAAATTTTTAAATGCTATAAAATATATAAGCACGGATTTTAAAAACAATCCGCACACAAATATAAACTTACTTTTATTCCAATATTTCTATTCAACTATTTGTGCAACTTATTTAGTATGAAACCTGAGTTTTTTTGTTTTCGTGATTTCTTTAATGTTTGGTCGAATGTGCAATAAGCAACCCCTATTTCTTCTTCAGTTGAATGTAGAAAGAGGGAACAAGCCCGCTTTGCTAGCGCCCACTTCCGAGAGGGGCCGGATACGGAAATGACCCACGTTTGGTCAGTAGGTCAAGGATGACCAATGGTCTGAGTGGCTTAAGTGGTCACAAAAGAGCATCAAAGCTACAGTAGTAGTGGTTGCTCTTATAACCATTTTGATGAATAAAAAAATAATGGGAAAATGATAGATATGGACTCTCTGACATGTAATAAGTTCGTAACCAAATAATATTTTCCACCAATGCACAAAAACAATGGTATGTCCCTAACCCAGTGTTTCTCAACCTTTTTAAACAATGGCACACCTAGGAGCAAATGAAAACATCACGGCATACTTAGGAAATTTTTTAAAGGGTATACATTTAAATGTTATAAAAAAAACATAAATTTAAAAAGAATACACACACAAATAGTAATTATTAGGTTGTCCCAAAAGTTCGTAAACACTTGCAAAAAATTGAAATTTTACTCGCCAAGTAATCTAAGCTTACCAGAAAACACTTGCAAAAAATTGAAACTTTACTCGCAAAAACAACAAAAATTATTGCTCAAAATAAAGGCCATCATTTTCCAAGACTTTCTGCCATCGATCTGCAAGCTTCCGGATTTGGTCAAAGTACCATTCAGCCGGCTTCGAATCAAAGAATTTTTGACACGCTTCCTCGACTTCATCAAACGAGTCGAATCGGCGTCCCTTCAGAAAGTGTTGCATTGAGCGGAAAAGACCGTAATCTGATGGAGAACAGTCAGGATTGTAGGCTGGATGTGGCAGAATCTCAACGCCGTCATGCTCTTCAAATTTGTCTTTGGTCATGGTGGCGGTGTGTGGCTTGGCATTGTCCTGCTGCACCAAAGCGCGCTTTCGGTTGATCAGAGCCGGGTACTTTTGCTCCAACTTTTCGTAGACCCGATCAAGTTGCTGATAGTAAAGTTCGGCACTGATGGCACGACCATTCGGAATCAACTCAAAATGCACGATTCCTTCAAAAAGCACAACATGACTTTCTTGTCGAATCGATCTTGTTTTAGAACCGACGGTGTCTCTTGCCCTTTCTGAACCCATCGCTTGTCTCGATTTTGCTGGACCAGATAGACCCATTTCGCAAGTGTTTACAAAATTTTGGGACAACCTAATACTTTATTTCAATGTTTCATTTGAACTATTTGTGCAGCTAATTTAATGCGGAGCTTCTACCTTCATTTTTTTCTTCGCGATTTCTTCAACGTTTGTGTTGTGATCTGTAAAGGAACAGGAAGAAAGACACGAAAACAAGAAGCTAGGTTCAACCAGTGTATTGGAAGAACAGAACATACATCTATCTAAATCTAAATCTAAACTTATTTATAAATGGAACTTTGTGTGTGTGTGTGTCCGTTACCTAAAGACTCCAAAACGGCTGAACCGATTTTCTTGAAAATTTACACAGTTGTACTATAAGCTTCTACGAGTGTTTTTAGCTAGCTTTTGTGTTGAGGTACCCCGATAAATGTCGAAAATCGATAATCGAAAAAATCGCGTTATAGAAGGAGTGGTCCGATTTTAATCAAATTTGATACACTCATAGAGAAAGACATAAGAAACGATATTCAGAAGATTCAAGGATGCAGTTCTTAGAATAGTGCAGAAAATCGATAATATATATATATATAAAGCAAGATGTTTGTGTGTGTGTCTGTTTATCTGCCTGTATGTCTGTATTTTTTCAGCCTTTTTATTTTAGTTTTTGCTTCGGGTTTGGCTCTAAGTAGGTATAATTGTAGGTATAATTGTCTCAGCCATGATACCATTTACTCAGAGGACTTATTTAAATTCAGTTTAAGGCGCAAAATACTTGTTTGATATTGATAGCAGGAAATCAAAATTTGACTTACATCCATTCATTTTTCTTTCAGTCTACGGTTTCGCTTTGACTGGAAACAACTATTGCTTTTTAGCCTTTCGTGCCAACGTCCAAAGAATCTGAGCTCCACGACCATGGATTAGTTTTAAAGCTTTCATTACACCCCGAGCAACTCCGGGCTATACTGCTAGTTTATATCATAAAGGGGGTATTTGATCTCTGCTTAACACTTGACTGTGACCCATAAGATCTATTTTTGGAGGTGTTATAATCATTTGCTGTTGATGACACTGAACAGACAGTAAATGAACTTCCGAGTTTAATGCAGGAACGTCATGATTGGCGTGTTAGACTCATCAATGTCCGAACTAATTCGACCGAATAAAATAATAAAGAAAGGTTTTACAGATTAATATGTTGTTAAATAGGGATAAGAAAAGAAACCTTTCAGAAACTAAGTAAAGTATTAAGGGATCGAAAAAGGCTCTTAGTAACAAAGCAAAATGACCAAACTGGTATATTGTAGCATAGGGAGCTGGTTAATGTTTCTTTGATTCGGCCTTGTGTCAGACTTAACCGAAGTCCCTACAGCTTACTGGATTTATGCAGAATTATCATCAGAAGGTTTTCATCAGAAGGGTGGTTGTCAGTCGGAATATGTGGATTAGTGTAGAAGAGTGGAATAACAGAATATAGATTTTGAATGTTAAAATAGAAATTTATTAAAAGGAGGAATGAGATAAGTTGTAGGACGTTACAAACGGTCTTAGAGTTTAATATAACGTTAAATACTCTTAGCGTTCAATATGACGTTCGTCTTAGCAGCCAATATAACATTAATTAGTTTTCGCGTTAATTATTACATTAAATACAGATGTAGAGTTTGATATGACGTTCAAGAGTTTTAGCAATAAAAATAGCATTAAATACTGTCTTAGCGGTCAGTTTGTTTGTTTGTTTCAAGGTTTAACGACCTATCAATCCTTATGGGATCATTTAAGGTCATAACCAATGGTTTTGGGTAAGGTTATTTTATTTTTACAACATTTTTCTTTTCGAGTATCAAGATTCATTGGGATTTGTTTTTTAAGAGCAGGGACCCCAAGTCCTACCCTTGTTATTTAACCCATAACTGGAGGGAAGGAACGGATTAATACCTTTCGCAAGGGTACCAGTGCTTAAGTGAATGCAGGGTATTCAACTGGAATTCGAACTCGGCTCACCGATTTCTCTTTCCGAGCCGATATCCACTGCACCACAACGCACATCCGTCACTATACGCTTACAGTACCTGGTATTATCAAGCGGTCACCCATCTAAGTACTGACCAGGCTCAACGTTGCTTAGCAGTCAGTATAGCTTTAATTAGTCTTATCATTCAATATAGCATTTAATGCAGTCTTAGAGATAAATATAACGTTAAATGGACTTAAGGTGCAATATAAGGTTAAATACAGTATTAGCGTTCAATATAACATAAATTATCCTTAGCGTTAAATCGTCTTAACATTCAGTATAAAGTAAAATACAGTATCAGCAGTAAATATGACATTAGTTAGGCTTAGCATTCACCTTGACGTTAAATACAGTCTTACCAGAAATATGTAGAGTTTAATATAACGTTAAATAGAATTAGCATTAAATAAAAAGATAAATGGAATCTTGTCAATATAAATAGTTTTAGAGTTTAAGATGAATTTGAATAGTCTTAGCGTTCAATATAGCGTTAAATACATTCTTAGCGGTCAATATAACATTAATTAGTCTTAGCATTCAATATAATGTGAATTGCAGTCTTAGAAATAAATATAAAGTTAAATAGTCTTAAAGTACAATATAACCTTTAGTGCTGTCTTAAAGGACACTATAACATTACTTAGTCTTTGCGTTTAGTATAACGGTAAATATATTGCTAGTATGAGGTTAATATGACATTTTTAGTCTTCAGTAGAACATTATAAAAAGTCTTAGCATTTAATATAATGTTAATTAATCTTAGCGTTAAAAGTAAAGTTAAAACAGGCTTAGAGTTTAATATAATTTTACATAGTTTTAAACTTTAGTATAATGTTAAATAGAGTCTTAGCTGTCAATATAACATTGGTTAGACTTGTCGTTCAATATAACGTTATGTACAGCCTTAGCAGATCATATAACATCAATTAGTCTTAGAATTTTAAATAACAGTAAATGCAGTCTGAGAAAAAATGCAATGTTAAATAGCCTTAGCGTTCAATATGATATTAAATACAGTCTTAGCGTTCAATATAAAGTTAAATACACTCTTAAAGTTTAATATAACATGAATTTCTTTTAATGTTTAAATGCAGTCTTAGAAGTCCAGATGACATTGATTAGTCTTAGAGCATGATATAACGTTAAATTCTCTTAATATAACGTTATATGCAGTCTTAGAGTTAAATATAATGTTAAATAGTTTTAACCTTCAATATAACGTTGAAAACAATCGTAGTGTCCGGTATAACGTTAATTAATCTTAGCGTTCAATATAATGTTAAATACAGTATTAGAATTTTAGATAATGTTTATAATATTTAACCTTCAATGTAATGTTAAATAGGGTCTTAGCGGCAATTATAACAATTATTAATCATAGCGTCCAGTATAATTTTAAATACATTCAATATAACATTAATTAGTGTTAGCATTCAGTATAACACTATGTACAGTCTTAGCATTCTTTATAAAATTAATTAGTCGTAGCGTCCAATATAATGTTAAATACAGTCTTAGAGTTTAATGAAAGTTAAATAGCCTTGGCATACAAAATAACGTCAGCAACATTCTAAAAGTTTAATATAACATTAAATAGTTTTATCATTCAGTATAAACTTGACTACAATTTTAGATTTTAATAAAACATTAAAAAGTCTTAGCGTTCAATATAAAGTCAAATACTCTCTAGGAGTTTAAGATCACTATAAATAGACTTAGCGTTCAATATAACGTTAAATGCAGTCTTAGCCTTCAGTAAAACATTATTCTGTGTTAGCGTTCAATATCTTTTGATACAGTCTTAGAGCTTAATATAACGTTAGTCTTAGCCTTTAATATAACGTTAAATTTAGTCTCTGCAGTCAGTATAACATGATTTAGACTTAGCATTCAATATAACATTAATACACTCATAGAGTCTAGGATAACTTTAAATAGTTTTAGCGTTCAGTATAACGTTAAATACAGTCTTAGAGTTTAATGTAAAGTTAAATATGATTGGCTGTCCAAATAACATTGAAAACAAACTTATTGCCAAATATAATGTTAATTAATCTTAGCGTTCAATATAACATCAACTACTGTTTTAGAGTTTAAAATAATGTTAAATAGTTTTACATTATTTACTCTGTCCGAACTGTTGTACTCATCCTTAGTGTCGTGTTTACGAAGTTTCGGCCGTTGTACCCTTCTTCAGGTGCTAAAGATTTTGAATCGAACCAATTATTTCGATCACTGGAGTATACAACTCTTATTCCATGTGCGATGCCACTTCCGAATACCATGTAGTTGTCTCCCTTTAACTCACCTGCTGTAGCCAAGTACTGAACTCACAACACTTTGGGTCAAGTCACTCGAACTAACTATAACATTAACTAGAGTATTAGCGTAAAATAAAATGTTAAATTGACTTCAATATAACGTTAAATACATTTTTAGCGGTCAATATAGCAGTAATTTAGTCTTAGCATTCAGTAAAACTTTTAACATTATCTAAAAGTTTGATATGACGTCAAATAATCTTAGCGTTCAATATAAGGTTGAATACAATCTTAGTGTTCAATATAGCGTTAAATATAGCCTTACAGTTAAATATTATGTTAAATAGTACTAGCCTTCAAAACAACGTTGCAAACAGTCTTAGCATTCAGTATAACGTTAATCTATTTTAGCGTCCAGTATATTGTTAAATAGTCTTCTAGTTTAATATAATATCAAATTGTTTTAGGCATCAATATATGGTTAAATAAAATCTTTACAGTCGCTATAACATTAAATACAGTGTTAGGGTTTAATATAACATTAAATAGTCTTAGCTTGCAATATAACATTAGCTACAATCTTAGCATTTAACATAATGTTAAATAGTCATACTGTTCAAAATAAATTTAAATAATATCTTGGACTTTAATATAAAGTCTTAGTTTTCAATATAACGTTAAATAATGTCTTAAAGCTAAACATCATGTTAAATACATTTAGCCCTCAATATAACGTTAGACATTATTAACGTACAATATAACGCTAATTAATTTTAGCGTTCAATATAACGTTAAATTTAGCCTTAGAGACTAATATAATTCTAAATAGTTTTAGCCTTCAGAATAACGTTAAATGCAATCTTAGCAACCAATATAACATTAATTAGTCTTAGCGTTCATTATAAAGCTATATAGTGTTAGAATTTAACATAACATTCAATATAATATTAAATACATTCTTAGCAGTTAATATAATATTAAGTAAATTTAGCGTTCAGTATAACGTTAAACTAAGTATGACATCCAATAGTCTTAACGCTATAACGTTAAATACAGTTTTTTTTTATCGTATCACCCCAAGCAAGGCAGTAACGTCACTGATGTGCAGGGGGCTACATAAGAGTAAAAAGATTAGATACGAGAGAGTGAAGAGAATGAAGAGAAAGACGAACCAGTTAGAAAGAAGCAAGAGAAGGATGAGAATACAGGTGTGGTGACAGTTGCAAAGGTGGAGAGAAAGGAAAAGATATGCAGGGTGGTGTAGAAATAACTAGAACCAAGTGATTAAGAGATGAGTATTGACATTGCATTTAAATTCCTGGAGATTGTAGCTTTCAGGAAAGCAAGAATATGGAAGCGAGTTCCAAAGGCAGGAAGTGCGGGAAAAGAAGCTGAAGGAGTAGAATTGTCGTCTGCATTTGGTTGATCAAACTGTTAATGGGTGAGACCCAGTTGCCAATCTGGTTGCACGAGTAAACACCTGTTGCAGAGGCACTAGTGACTTAAGTTCGTTGGAGCAGAAGCCATGAAAGTATTTATAGAACAGACATAGAAAAGCCACATCCCTTCGGTGGAGAAGTGACTGGAGTCGAGCCGCCAAGTCGGTACCTATCACATTACTGATTCTCCTTTGGAGCCTATCTAGAACACTGAGATGAACAGCAGGGACGCCTGACCATATATGACAGCAGTACTCTATGCACGGACAAATGGTTGATTTGTATGTATGCAGGATGAATTCAAGCGGGAAAAATATCCTGGCCGACAGTGACCCAACCTTCCTAGCAGTGAATTTAGCTATTGACTCAATGTAGTGGTTTCACTTGAGATCAGAAGAGAGTGTAAGGCTGAAGAGGCACAGTGTATTGCTGTCAATGAGACTTGCTTGGTCCATGCTTATGAGAGACAGGAGAGGTTGCCTGTGATGATTGACAAACAACAGCTTGGTCTTAGACGCATTGAAATTTACAAGCCACTTCTTACCCCAATCCACGACAGAATGTAGATCCCTCTAAAGATCAGCAACGATGTTATGTTTGTCCGCTACGCCGGGTTTCTTACTGATGCGGGAGTAAATTGGGGTGTCATCTGCGTAGTTGCCTACTTGGCGCTTGATCTCCTGGGAGATCATTTATGAAAATAAGGAAGAGCGTCGGGCCTAGGATAGAACTCTGATGAACACCAGCGTTTGTACAGTAGGATGTGGAGGCATGCCCATTCAAGACGACCTTCATTATGCGGTTATTTACGAAAGATTGGATCAGATCAAGCAAGCGTCCGGTAATACCGTAACCCCGTAGCTTGGATAGAAAGCCATCGTGTCAAACCCTGTCAAAAGCCTTGGAGATCTCCAGAGCAACAGCACGAGCCTCACCAGACTCCTCAAGGGCCTAGAACATGTACTCCGTGATGGTCGTTAGCATGTCGGCCGTGGACCTGGCAAAGCGGAAACCATACTGCCTGTCAGAGAATAGTTTATGGGCAGTAAGATGTTGAACTATTTCAGCATTAATAATGGCCTCGGACACCTTCCCGAAAATTGGTAGAAGGCTGATAGGGCGATAGTTGGATCGGTCATAGTTAATTAGTCTCAGTGTTCAATATGACATTAAATACAGTCTTAAAGGTTAATATAACGTTAAATAGTCCGAGTTGTCAATATAACATTAAATAGTTTTAGCCTTCAATATAATGTTAAATACAGTTTAAGCGTTTAATGTAACGTTAAATAGTCTTAGCATTCGATATACTGTTAAATACAGTCTTAGAGTTTAATATAACGTTAACTATAGTCTAATTATTTAATATACTGTTAAAGAGTCTTAGCATTTAATACCAATTAGTCTTAGCGTTCAATGTAAAGTAATATCTAGTCTTAACGGCTAATATAACATTAATTAGTCTTAGTGTTCAGTATACGGTTAAATACAGTCTTAACGGCCAATATAACATTAATTAATCTTAGTATAACGTTAAATACAGTCTTAACGGCCAGTATAACTTCAATTTATCTTAGCGTTACGTATAACTTTAAATACAGTCTTAGATTTTATTACAACGTTAAATAATATTAGCGGTCAAAATAACGTTCAAAATATTCTTAGCGTCTAATATAACGTTAATTAATCTTAGAGTTCAGTATAACGTAAAATACAGTCTTATAGTTTAATATAATGTTAAATAGTTTTAGCCTTATGTATAATATTAAATACTGTCTTAGCGTCCAATATAACGTTAATTAATCTTAGCGTTCGATATAACGTTAAATGTAGCCTTAACATTACATAACTTTAACGTTAAATATAATCTTACTTATATCCTTAAAGTTCAAACTTCCAACATAAGGTTACATCAAGAACAGTGAATTCATAATAACGTTAAATATAAGCGTGGTATTTAATATAACACGTTACCTTATACCTTAATGCCATTCCCTACAAGGTTTGCGCATACGAGATCGCTGAAGTTTTTTCAATACTCTATTCCACGTCTATAATGGTGGGTGCTCTTTTAGTCCGATAGTTATCGGCGTGGAAAATGACATGCAGATGGCTTAATTGGTTGGGATCACTTCTGGAGCTAAAAGCCTGGGGAACGACATGAATTATAGTTACATTGAATCTATCTGTTCTCCTTTGATCTTGGATTAAATAGCACGGTTGATTGGATTATTTAACTTTGGTTGGCAGTCAGTCTAGGAAAATAATAACACTGCATTCAAATCCATCAAGAAGGCAATGGGCAACCACATCACACTCTTTCTTAAAAAGTCATGATATTTCGCATATAATTATGAAAAGAGATTCAGAGAGATCCATGGTCAGCTGAATTATAAAATGTCTGGTCATTTTAGAAAAAAAATCATCGAATATTAACTCATGCAACGCTTGAAAGAGTTCTTTTGTCTAAACCAGACTGAAAGCCTTGGTACGTACTAGCAAGATCCTCGATGACCGCCCAAAATACACCAAGAGGTTGTAAGTTATCACAGATAGTGTGTGGCAGGCTTGACTCGTTAGCAGAAATTAGCCTGTTAAGAATCAGTAAAGAAGTCAATCCCAACTAAAATCTTTAACATTCTTCAGCTGTAATATTGGAAGGTTCCCAAAAATACTGCGTATTACTTTCTAAATTATTTGTCAACTAGCAGTATAGCCCGGCGTTGCTCGGGTGTAATGAAAGCTTTAAAACTAATCCATGGTCCTGGAGCTCAGACTCTGTGGACGTTGGCACGAAAGAGTAAAAGCAATAGTTGTTTCCAGTTAAAGCGAAACCGTAAACTGAAAGAAAAATGAATGGATGTAAGTCAAATTTTGATTTCCTGGTATCGATATCAAATAAGTTTTTCTCGTCGTAAACTGAATTTTGAGGGCTAAATAAGTCCTCTGAGTAAATGGTATCATGGCTGAGACTAAGAACTACAATTATACCTACTTAAAGCCAAACCCGAAGCAAAAACTAGAATAAGAGTGCTGAAAAAATACAGACATACAAACAGATAAACTGACACGCACACAAACATCATGCCTTTTATATATATATATATATATATATATATATATTATCGATTTTCTGCACTATTGTAAGAGCTGCAACATTGAAACTTCTGAATATCGTTTCTTATGTCTTTGTCTATGAGTGTATCAAATTTGATTAAAATTGAACCACTTCTTCTATAACCCGATTTTTTCGATTATCGATTTTCGATATTTATCGGGGGTACATCGACACAAAACCTAGCTAAGGACACTCACAGACGCTTATAGTATAACTGTGTAAATGTTCAAGGAAATCGCTTCAGCCGTTTCGGAGTCTATAGATAACGGACGGACACACACACACACACACACACACACACACGCAGAGACAAAGTTCGATTTATAAATAAGTTTAGATAATTTTATGCGCAGATATCTTTAATATTAATTATATTTAGAGCCTTTAGTAAAGGTTAGTAACAATAACAGAAATTATTCTGTCTTTAGTGTGTTGTTCCCATTCAATACGGGCGATCATGTCTCTCCACAATTTCCTGTTCCCTGTGGCTCTTAGCAATGCTTATCTTTTTGTTTAGTCAGTTACGTGCCATACATTATACACGCTTGGGCGATCATGTCTCTTTTGATCCATGACTGACTAGGCAGAAAGTTTTTTGTGCAGTAGCTTGCCATTTCTTCCTGTGGTAGACTGGTTGCCAAGCAAGGCTATAAAATCAATCTGTCCTGCTATTTAACCCATAGCTGGAGGGAGAAGAGATTGATTAATACGATCCCCAAGAGTATTTGCGCGTAAGTAAATGCAACGAATTCACCTGGAAATCGAATTCTGCTCTCCGATTTCTCTTCCTAGCCGATATCCATTACACCACAACACACATCCCATGTATATATATATATATTTGCCCAGAGAAAGTCTCCCAGAAGAAAAAAACGCATATCCGTCTTTCAGTCAATATATATATATGTCTATTGAGCAGGTGAAGAGCCTCATCCCTTGTTCCCTGTTTAGGATGTGGTTTCCGGTTTTCTTTTTTCCAATCTTTTCACTTTTCTTTTTTTTTTTCAATTGGAGTAGATAGACTAAACTATCGCCCGGTTCACACTCCACCCACGTCTATTGAGCAGGTGAAGAGGCTCATCCCTTGTTCCCTGCTTAGGATGTGGTTTTCAGTTTTCTTTTTTCCAATCTTTTCACTTTTCTTTTTTTTTTTTCAATTGGAGTAGATAGACTAAATTATCGCCCGGTTCACACTCCACCCACGTCTATTGAGCAGGTGAAGAGGCTCATCCCTTGTTCCCTGCTTAGGATGTGGTTTCCGGTTTTCTTTTTTTCAATCTTTTTCACTTTTCTTTTTTTTTCAATTGGGAGTAGATAGACTAAACTATCGCCCGGTTCACACTCCACCCACGTCTATTGAGCAGGTGAAGAGGCTCATCCCTTGTTCCCTGCTTAGGATGTGGTTTCCGGTTTTCTTTTTTTCCAATCTTTTAACTTTTCTTTTTTTTTTCAATTGGAGTAGATAGACTAAACTATCGCTGGTTCACACTCCACCCACGTCTATTGAGCAGGTGAAGAGGCTCATCCCTTGTTCCCTGCTTAGGATGTGGTTTCCGGTTTCTTTTTCCAATCTTTTCACTTTTCTTTTTTTTTCAATTGGAGTAGATAGACTAAACTATCGCCCGGTTCACCTCCCACCACGTCTATTGAGCAGGTGAAGAGGCTCATCCCTTGTTCCCTGCTAGAATGTAGTTTTCCGGTTTTTCTCTTTTCCAATATTTTCACTCCTTTTCCTTTTTATTTTCACTTGTAGTAGATAGACTAAACTATCGCCCGGTTCACACTCCACCCACGTCTATTGAGCAGGTGAAGAGCTTCATCCCTTGTTCCTGCTTAGGATGTGGTTTCCGGTTTTTTCTTTTTTCCAATCTTTTCACTTTTCTTTTTTTTTCAATTGGAGTAGATAGACTAAACTATCGCCCGGTTCACCTCCCACCCACGTCTATTGAGCAGGTGAAGAGGCTCATCCCTTGTTCCCTGCTTAGAATGATTTCCAGTTTCTTTTTCCAATCTTTTCACTTTTCTTTTTTTTTCAATTGGAGTAGATAGACTAAACTATCGCCCGGTTCACACTCCACCCACGTCTATTGAGCAGGTGAAGAGGCTCATCCCTTGTTCCCTGCTTAGAATGTGGTTTCCAGTTTTCTCTTTTCCAATATTTTCACTCCTTTTCACTTTTATTTTCTTGTAGTAGATAGACTAAAACTATCCTTGATTTCACACTCCACCCGTCTATTGAGCAGGTGAAGAGCTTCATCCCTTGTTCCCTGCTTAGGATGTGGTTTCAGTTTTCTTTTTTTCCAATATTTTTACTTTTCTTTTTTTTTTCAATTGGAGTAGATAGACTAAACTATCGCCCGGTTCACACTCCACACCACGTCTATTGAGCAGGTGAAAGAGGCTCATCCCTTGTTCCCTGCTTAGGATGTAGTTTCAGTTTTCTTTTTTCCAATCTTTTCACTTTTCTTTTTTCTCAATTGGAGTAAATAGACTAAACTATCGCCCGGTTCACACTCCACCCACGTCTATTGAGCAGGTGAAGAGGCTCATCCCTTGTTCCCTGTAGGATGTGGTTTCCGGTTTTCTTTTTCCAATCTTTTCACTTTTCTTTTTTTTTCAATTGGAGTAGATAGACTAAACTATCGCCCGGTTCACACTCCACCCACGTCTATTGGGCAGGTGAAGAGGCTCATCCCTTGTTCCCTGCTTAGGATGTAGTTTCCGGTTTTCTTTTTTCCAATCTTTTCACTTTTCTTTTTTTTTTTTTCAATTGGAGTAGATAGACTAAACTATCGCCCGGTTCACACTCCACCCACGTCTATTGAGCAGGTGAAGAGGCTCATCCCTTGTTCCCCTGCTTAGAATGTGGTTTCCCGGTTTTTCTCTTTTCCAATCTTTTCACTCCTTTTCATTTTATTTTCACTTGGAGTAGATAGACTAAACTATCGCCCGGTTCACACTCCACCCACGTCTATTGAGCAGGTGAAGAGGCTCATCCCTTGTTCCCTGCTTAGGATGTGGTTTCCGGTTTTCTCTTTTCCAATCTTTCTCCTTTTCATTTTATTTTCACTTGGAGTAGATAGACTAAACCTTCTATCGCCCGGTTCACACTCCACCCACGTCTATTGAACAGGTGAAGAGGCTCATCCCTTGTTTCCTACTTAGGAGGTGGTTTCCGGGTTTCTTTTTTCCAATCTTTTCACTCCTTTTCATTTTGTTTTTCAATTGGAGTAAATAGACTAAACTATCGTCCGGTTCACACTCCACCCATGTCTATTGAGCAGGTGAAGAGGCTCATCCCTTGTTCCCTGCTTAGAATGTGGTTTCCGGTTTTCTCTTTTCCAATCTTTTCTCTCCTTTTCATTTTTTTTTCAATTGGAGTAGATAGACTAAACTATCGCCCGGTTCACACTCCACCCACGTCTATTGAACAGGTGAAGAGGCTCATCCCTTGTTTCCTGCTTAGGAGGTGGTTTCCGGTTTTCTCTTTTCCAATCTTTTCACTCCTTTTCATTTTTTTTTCAATTGGAGTAGATAGACTAAACTATCGCACGGTTCACACTCCACCCATGTCTATTGAACAGGTCAAGTGGCTCATCTCTTGTTCCCTGTTTTGGATGTGGTCTCCGGTTTTCTCTTCTCCAATCTTGTCACTCTTACGTAGCCCCCTGCACATCAGTGGCGTTACCGCCTTGCTCGGGGTGATATGTTTAAAAAATGTATATATGTATATATATATATATATATATATATATACACTACCGGTCATAATTATTAGGCAACCCCAATTATTCAAAAGAAATGATGTATTTCATACTATTTTTAAGTAGACAATTCCAAATGAAATACGGAAGAAAATAGAATGGTTCTTTTGTTATTATCACTTTGCAAAATTTTACAAGGTAAATAAGCAATGATGAACTCGTCCGAATCACCCTAAATTTTCTTCATTCTTTCATTGAGAAAACTGAAATATAGGTAATTATTAAATATTTATAAATTCATTTGATGCACATGTTATTGCGCAGTATTAACAAAAGAACCATTTTATTTTCATTTACAATTATTCACTTGGCAATAAATACTAAAAAATATTATGAAATACATCATTTTTTTAAACACTGGAGTGGCCTAATAATTATGGCCGGTAGTGTATTTTTTTTGCACAGTAACAATCGGTTAGTTTTTTTCATCCCGTTTTCATTTCATGATATATATTTTTGTAAGAAAATCCGGTTTAAAAAAAAATCACAATTACACATATCGAACTTTTTATACTATGTACATATTTTTATGTCAATTCCCTGAGAATATGTGGTAATTTTGTAAATGATGCTTTGGGTGAAAAAGAATGAATTCTCCTGGTGAATGAGTCAGTTGTAAGAATGAATGAATCATGAATCATATTAGCTAGGCATAGTATAGTCAGTGACGACCAGCCTTTCTCCACATTCATGTTAATTAAACACAAGAGACATATCGTGATCTTTCCCAAGAGTATTTGTGCGTAAGTAATTGCAACGAAATCAACTGGAATTCGAACTCGGCTCTCCGATTTCTCATTCCGAGCCGATATCTATTTTTTGCTATCCGTCCTAATTCCTGTTCTGCAAGCATTTACAAAAGCTAGTTAGGTAGGTTATATAACCCTTTACTCTGCCCTTCTTGCATTCAACGTATCCTGTGAGTGTTGAATTTTCCAAGCCTTCTTTCGTCATAACTTCGTAATCGAAATGTCTATTACTTTTGCGTGTAATTCTTTTTACCTCACTCTCTCTCTCTTACCTCTCTCTCTCTCTCTATATATATATATATATATATATATACAGAGAGAGAGAAAAAATTCTGTCAATAATTTTTGCGTGTTAATTGCTCTCTCTCTCTCTTTCTCTCTCTCTCTCTCACTCCCTCTCTCTCGTACTCTCTCTTACTCTCTCTCTCTATATATATAGACAGACAGACAGACAGACAGCAAGATAATGTGTTAGCCACTCTCTCTTTTCTCTTTTCTCTCTCTCTCTCTTTCACTCTCTCTCTCTCTATATATATAGAGAGAGAGAAAAATTTGTCAATTATTTTTGCGTGTTAATTGCTCTCTCTCTCTTTCTCTCTCTCTCTTTCTCTCTCTCTCTCTTTCTCTCTCTCTATATATATATACAGAGAGAGAGAAAAAATTCTGTCAATTATTTTTGCGTGTTAATTGCTCTCTCTCCCTCTCTCTCTCTCTCTCTTACTCTCTCCCTCTCTCTTAATTTCTCTTACTCTCTCTCTCTATAGACATACAGACAGACAGGGAGATAATGTGTTAGCCTCTCTCTTTTCTCTTTTCTCTGTCTCTCTCTCTCTCTCTCTCTCTCTCTCTCTCTATATATATATATATATATATATATATATATATATATATATTGACTGAGCGAGGGATATGCGTTTTTTCTTCTGAGAGACTTTCTCTAGGCAAATCGAAAAATTTTATTTCGTAACAATTATTTATGCCAAAGAGCAAAAATGTTATTTGGTTTATTCCAAGAGTTATAAATTTAAGAATGTTCATAAATATTTATCAGTTCAGCCGAAATGTTTAGGCAAACTAAGAAGGACGTCAAGTGACACAATTCAGTGTCTAATAAACATAAGTGAGTAAATGATGTTCTTGAAATGTCTTTTTTATGTAAATCAGTATTGAAATTATTTTAGTCTCAGATTAATTTATGTTTTATATATTTTGAATTAATACGAGGCTATAAATTTAACCGTTTTTTTTAATTTTAACATTTTTTTTTTTTTTTTTTTTTTACTCATTGCATTGATAAAATAGTAATTATTCCAGTAATGGAGATATTTGAAAAAATCCGGGGCCAGATTTATATTTTGACTAGCAGTATAGCCCGGCGTTGCTCGGGTGTAATGAAAGCTTTAAAATTAATCCATGGTCCTGGAGCTCAGACTCAACCTCAAGAATATTTGTGTGAAGTTTAGTGAGAATCAGATAACAATTGTGGATTTGTATAAAGAACATACAGACAGATAAACAGACACACACAAAAAAAAACATCTTGCCTTTTATATATATATATATATATATATATATATATATATATATATATATATCGATAATATATATATATATATATATATTATCGATTTTCTGCACTATTGTAAGAACTGCAACCTTGAAACTTCTGAATATTGTTTCTTATGTCTTTGTCTATGAGTGTATCAAATTTGATTAAAATCGGACCACTCCTTCTATAATCCGATTTTTTCGATTATCGATTTTCGATATTTATCGGGGGTACCTCGACACAAAACCTAGCTAAGAACACTCGCAGACGCGTATAGTACAACTGTATAAATTTTCAAGAAAATTGGTTCAGCCGTTTCGGAGTCTATAGGTAACCGATACACACACACACACACACTCACACAGACAAAGTTCCATTTATAAATAAGTTTTTTAACAGTGAAATTAATATCTACCGGGCTGTCAAATTAATGTCTACTGGAAATCAAAAGTACCACAAAAAGAAAATTAGTTTTATATTGTTTATAAATAATGAACTGATGCTATCGATAATCATTATTTATTAATCTAATAAACTTTTGTATTCATAACATTTATGAGTTACATAACAAAAAAAAGGACTACCGTAATTAATTTTGTTTTTTTTTTGTAAATTTCTGGCAGTAAGCAATTATTAATTGATTGAAAATAGATAAAGGTAAGTTTTAATATTAAAATTTGACTTTAATAACCTGCCAGCGCGGTTTTTTTTATTTTTTCAAGATTTTTAAAAACAGAAATTTGGCTACTGTTTAAATTAACGAGTCATTCAATCAAAAATGGCGGTATATTTAAAAAAAAATTAAAATTTTAGATTTCAATCAATATAATTTAGGTTAAAAATAACACCAGTATGTTTTGCTTACTAGAATTATTAGATTTAATCTCTTGGCTGTCAATTAAAGCTAATTTTAAAGCTTGAAGATAACTTATTTATTTTTAAAATTTAAATTTAATTTTAGGTATAGGAAAATAAATGGACTCCAGTGGAGGTACCTACGCTAAATTCTTTCTGTCTGATAGATAGATAGATAGATAGATAGATAGATAGATAGATTTTCCGGTGGACTTTTGATTCTTGATTCCGATATGCCTCCAGACTTACCACTAAACATCCGTACAAGAAGTACCAGAACACGGCATTGTTCTGGTTTGTAGTTTGTTTTTGTTTTGTTTTGTTTTTTGTCTTTGGTTCAGCACTCTCCCACTTAGTTACCGCACTAAATGCCCTGCGACCGTCAGATGTTACGTAAAGAATTCGCCATTTATTTATAAATACCTGGTCTCTTGTATCGTCTTTCTACTGATGGCATCTTGCTTGCAAAAGTGAGAATGAGGAAGAGAGAGCGAGAGAGAAAGAGAGAGAAAGAGAGAGAGAGAGAGAGAGAGAGTGTGTGTGTGTGTGTGTGTGTGTGTGTGTGTGTGTGTGTGTGTTTCTAACCTGTTCCTCTTTTTCTCTCCTTCACGAACGCACACAAAGACGTTCGGCGTTTGTTGCAAATTACGAGATGACGTGTGAGCTGGTTTGATAAATATTGCTTAGAATTACCGAAGGTTAAGTAGTTTGTTTATTTTCTATTTGGTTGTTGAATGCAACGAACAGTGTTTTAGAATAGAGATTTCTTCCACCGTCTAACGTTTAGAGGCCAGCGGACATTAGTTTTCTTGTTTATATATTTTATTCTTTAATTAATCTCTCACAAATGTTTACGAAGATATTCGAATGCCTTAATTTAGCACAAGGTCAAACAGAGGAAAGAAATATTGAATACGCATCATCAGCGGTGATGGGTGAACTTAAAAATGAGGCACAGTAAATGCAAGCTATTTAACAAGCCACAAATAACAATCCTTCAAAGAAAAAAAACTTCTAAATTGTTACATCTGTACTCCTATATGGCAGTAAATGCTGGACTATCTCCTCGCAGATGAAGAAAAGACTTGAAGCACTAAAAATGTGGTTCTACAAAAAGGTACAATAGACCATGCGAGCAACGATAAGGTTTTAGAGAAAATGGAAACAAAAAGGAAAGTTATACTTAAAATCAGAAAGAGACAGTCGAAATTCCTGGAGTACTTAATGAGAAAAGACTGCTTGGAAAATATGATACTCCTAGGACTGATTGAGGGTAAGAGAAAAACATTGCATAACCTACTTAGTGAGCTTGAGTAAATGGATGGCGGAACAGGGTTCAGGGAAAATAGCAAAAAGACAAAATTTATTAAGAGCTACAAAGGACAGGAAATTGTGGAGAGCCATGACGACCTACGCCCTGTGGAGACATGGCACATAAAAAGAAAGTTCCAATGAGAAATATTACAGTTTGAACATCACCAATCCGGCAATCAGTAATCCGGTATATATTTCCATCAGTTCAATATCACATTTTCAAGGGTCCCCGCATGAACTTGTCTATACTGTTTGATGGCGCTGCATCATCTATCTTTTGAGCATTTAAGAACATTGTTGATGTATTTCTATTTGTCCTTTGTGCATTTTTATGAAGACCTTTTGACATTTCGATCCAGTCATGGCTCTACAGAATAGAAGATGCCGGTATAGTATGTGACCTACCTTTTGAAAATGGCCTAAAAAATCTGCTATGTTTATTTTCACACTAATACCCCTGGCAAAGCTATTTCTTTTTTAATCATTTCACTCCAAGCAAGGCATTTCAATGCCACTGTTGCGCAGGGGGTTACATAATGGAAAGTGATGAGAAAGAGTGGTTAGGGGGTTACATAGGGGAAAGTGATGAGAAAAAAATGGTTAGGGGGTTACATAGGGAGAAGTGATGAGAATGAGTGGTTAGGGGTTACATAGGGGAAAGTAATGTGAAGGAGTGGTTAGGGTGTTACATCGGGGAAAGTGCTGAGAAAGAGTTGTTAGGAGGTTACATAGGGGAAAGTGATAGGAAATGTCAGAAGGAGGGTGATAGACGGCTAAGGATACCAAGGATACCGAGGATGGGAAGGTTGTTTGAGAGAATGGGTGCAAGTTAGTGTGTTTGGAGGTGTCTATTGACCTTACATTTAAACTCCTGGAGATTGTAGCTGTCGGGGAAGCAAGTAATGAATTCATTTCTTCTCTCCACTCCTATGGGTTAGTTAACATAGAACACTGGGCTCTCTGTGCGTTGTGATGCAGTGGTTATTGACTCGGAACTAGAAATCAGAGAACCGATTCCACTTGAATCGTTGCATTTACTTACGTGCAAATAACCTTGAGATAGATAAGAATCCGCCGCTTCTCCCTCCAGCTATGGAATAAATATCAGGACAAATTAGGTTCTATAGCTTTTGTTGGAAGCCATTCTACCGCAGAAAGTACTGGCAATCTACTGCGGGAAAAAATTTTATCCAGTCAGTCATGTCTTTTTCGAGACATGATCGCCCAAAGTGTGTATCACGTATGGCACTTAACTGACTGACTGATTCTGGAGATGTGTGAAGAACAGAGTTTTCGCACGCAAGCCACGTTCTCTTGCTGACAAAATTGCTACGGGTGGTTTGCCAGGAAAATAATTTTGATAAAGACCTTTATGCCAGTATTGGCATATGTATCTATCTAGCTAGCTAGCTAGATAGCTAGCAAGAGTACCACAAATAATACACTTTAGAATAGTGAGTGTAACTAGGGTGATAACCTGACAGAACCAGTCTCCTTTTAGGAAAAGGTGGTTGCCCTACCAAGCTAAAGAGGCCAGCCTGCCTTATTATTACCAGGGTTTCAATTTGCCGTTTTCCCTTCTCCTAGGTGGGTTGTTGCCAAAAGTCAGAAATTCCAGTTTACCCCGATCCTTAATTCATAGCTTGGAAAAATGGAGTCATGCCTTTTCTAATTCAGTCAGTTAAGTGCCATACGTGATACACGCTTTGAGAGAGAGACATGACTGACTAGGCAGAAAATTATCTCGCAGTAGGTTGCCATTGCTTTTGCGGTAGACTGGTTGACAGCCAAGGCTATAGAACCCAATCTGTCCCGTTATTTAACCCATAACTGGAGGGAAGAGACGGATTAATACCTTTCCCAAGGGTAATTGTGCGCAAGTGAATGTAAGGAATTCAACTGAAATTTGAACTCGTCACCCTGATTTGTCGTTCCGAGTCGATATCCACTGCACCACAACGCACATCCCTTTTCTAATTTGAGTAGTTTTAATCAGAATTTGAACACGGCATGCCGATTGCACTTTCCACATTTTTTACTCTTCTGAATTTATATTGACTCTAGATCAAATTTCTACTGTGAGGAAGATCATGTTGCGCTAATCTTATAATTGGCGGGTTGAAAAGCAAAATTCGAAAATCGGTTGGTAGGAAATACTCAACAACCTAAGAAAGTGGAATGGATAGCGGCTCAGATTGAAAAATCGGAGAGCCCAGTTCGAATTCTAGTCGAATATATTACATTTATTTACGAATTAATACTCTTGAGAAAAGTACGGATCCATCTCTTCTACCCCCAGCTATAGGTAAATAGCAGGTTATTGCAGTAAGAATTGGCAACCTACTGCAGGAAAATCTTCATACCACATACGATTGGGAACCGCTTACGGAGAGTGTTATGGTGAAACACACCTATTCCTCAGATAATGGACTCTCCCTCCTATATTAATAAGAATTAACTCTCCCTCCTATATTAATAAGAATTAACAGGAAGTTAACTCGGGAAGTTCTTAGGAGTTCTAGAGAGTTCTTTGGAGTTCTATTGGAGTTTAGTAGAGCTATTAGGCAGTTGATATTAATCGGCAGTTAGCCGAATACTAAGGAGTCAGCTTTCAGTGGAAGATTACCAATGTTCTTAACATTTTGGGTGCGTAGCAACCGATATAGCACGATTATAATTTTCAGTGCGAAAACTACTCCACAACAGAGATAAAAAAATTTCCATGAAATTTCATCTAGGGAAGAAGCCGTTTCAAGCCTCTCAGTGTGAATGCTGCCACAAGTAAGTAGTAAGTATTCAACAAATTTAACCACCAAACAATCTAGTAGAAGTAATTACGAAATTTGTCATGATTTTGCACAACTTATAAGTACTGACAAAGTTCGACGTTAATCTCGTCTTCTACGTTAATCTCGTCTTCTACGTTAATCTCGTGTACTTATTGGTCTGTCCAACGATCACTTCAGTTTCAATAACGTCTCTTCCTTTGATTTCTTACTTTATTTTTCTAATTTACAAAATAGTTGGGGGCAAATTTGGGTTAAATTTATGAAAATGTGATCGATTTTTTTTTTTAACTAAATTTTGTTTATACCAGAGGATAAAGTGATGTCATGTGCAAGGCGGTTTCACTACGTTCAAATGATCGGGCGACTGGCGGATTTGAGGAGCGTGGAACTTCCTCTTAATTGCTGTTGTTTCCCGGTCCACCCTGACCCAGGCGGGTAGCATCTGTTAAAGTCCCAGCTATCGAAAAATAGCGAACTCAAAAAGAAAAATCAAAAACCTAGAAAAATATTAAAATACCATCAATACGTTTTTAGATTAAAACGGCCAACCTCGTATATTTATAAAGAATGACCAAACATCTTTATCGTAAAATTGAAGACATGGTATACATTGCCAAAAACATTTTTAAAATGTTGTAATTAGCTTCAAGCATTGTGTATATTAGGTGTATGGGTACGTTTTGAAGGCTATGACAATGCGTTTAGTAAAATAAAGGAAAGTAAAGAACGGTATTACCTATTTATTAACCTATTTATTATTCATATTTTATTATTTTCATCTTCAGAATGATAGGAGACTTTGATTTCACGTCCGCTCGTGGACCGTACCTTTCAACGAATGGTCATCTTCCGCTGCTACTGCTGCCATTAATTGTAGTGTGTGTGTGTGTGTGTGTGTGTGTGTGTGTGTGTGTGTGTGTGTGTGTGTGTGTGTGTGTGTAAGTATGTTTATGCATGTATATGTGTGTATTTATGGTTTATATATGTGGGCGTTGACCGATAGTAGGATTTGGCTTTTTCGCATCTTTGTTAAAGTGATAGTGGGCGCCGCTTTCCGATCTGATGTTATATCTGTCTGCTTTAATTTATGGTTTATATATCAATAGTTCCTTCGAAGTTAAAATTCTATGACGTATTTTTACGGCATTTAAAATCTTTAACAACCAAGTATTCTAGATAATTCACGCATCTACGTGAGCACATATCTTCACGTGTGCATGTTGTTTACAGATTACTGCCTTTGAATTTAAAACATTTTTCCTAACGTTTATTTATTTTCTTTTAAAATGTTGCAACACTTTTCCTGCTACAAAACAATATTTGATTTTTAAACTGTAATATAGTCCCTTATGATGAACTATGATGTTCGTAAGTACTAGGACAACCTTTGGACAATTTTAATACAAATATAATTCAGAAATAAAAAGTTTAATCAGAAAATATGAAAAAATTCAAAAAGATATATAAGACTATGTTGTCTCTATCGTTTAACACAACTTGTTTAATATAATATATATTAAACAAGTTGAGACAACATAGTCTGATACAATTTCTTTTTGAATGTTTTTTAGTTTTTGGTCCTAATAGGGTTAGATTTATTAGAAATACCTCTTAGGTTCATACAACCATGGATGAAAACATCAGAATTCGTTTGAATTTAAACAATGCGCATTCATAAATTCTCTGCCACGTGAACGTTCAAATAAAACACCGTTACAAAGGCGTTCTTAAAAAGACAAACGGTATAAAGTAAAATCAGTTATTAAAAATTACCTGAAGACACTAGTCATGGTAAAAACCAAGGTAGCGAAATAACTCGTTTAAAAATGAAAAAAAAAATATATAGATAGATAGATAGATAGATAGAGTGCGATGTATAAATTATTGCCATTTTATAGTTTTAATTTAGTAATTTAATTTAGATGTTTGTTTTGTATCTTGTCGACTGCACAATATAGTAGAGTCAGTTGGGCACTGTCTTTGAGAAAAGGAGCACTATGACGCAATACACTCCGCCCAAAATTTGAAAAGGACACGATGCACTGCTAGTCATTCACAATGAAAGCTTTAAAACGAACCTTTTAGAGTGCTTGGGTGTCAATTTAAGGTAAATGAAAGGATTCGGAAGGAGTTGGATGAGTTTAATGGTGATTACGAACGAAGGTAGCTCGGAAAAATCACTCTGATCGTTCTCTCGAATTTGTTGGTGAGGGCATCAGACTCAACACAGCGGCCTACATTAAGTAACTTGGGGAGGTAGTGCTGTCCTGGTACAGGTGGGTGTCTTTTGGAAGAACCTATGTATGGCACTCTGCACCATGCCACAGAAGTAGGAGTACTCAGTCATGGCCCTCAGGTAATTTCTGTGACCACATCTCTCTTTATATATGACCACCTAACTCTCCAGACTGCAACTTACTTGATTCTTATGTGTAGAGGGCAGTTGGGCGAGAGACCAACAAAACCCTTAGTAACATCAAAGATGAACTGAAGGCAAAGATTATGGCAACATTCGCTAACTTAAACAAGGAGCCATTCAGAAGACATGCACGAGATTGCGAAGTTGTCTGGAGGCTGTGTCTGAAGCCAATGGCGACTTTATTGAAAAAAAAAAATACTTTTTAGGATTTCAATATACTTTTGTATAATTTTGGTAAATATATCTGTTAAAACGGGATGTCAGTATCATTTTCATTTTTTGCGTAATTTAGACGACAATTTAGCCATCGTATGCATTATACTTTCAATAGGACTTACTGAATTTTTATTATATATATATAAACTTATTTATAAATGGAACCTTATATGTGTGTATGTATCCGTTACCTATAGACTCCGAAACGGCTGAACAGATTTTCTTGAAAATTTACACAGCTGTACTATAAGCGTCTGCGAGTGTTCGTAGCTAGGTTTTGTGTCGAGGTACCCCCGATAAATATCGAAAATCGATAATCGAAAAAATCGGGTTATAGAAGGAGTGGTCTGATTTTAATCAAATTTGATAAACTCATAGACAAAGACATAAGAAACGATATTCAGAAGTTTCAAGGTTGCGGTTCTTACAATAGTGCAGAAAATCGATAATATATATATATATATATATATATATATATATATATATATATATATATATATACAGAAGGCAAGCTGTTTGTGTGCGTGTCTGTTTATTTGCCTGTATGTCTGTATTTTTTTTCAGCCCTTTTATTTTAGCTTTTGCTTCGAGTTTTGCTCTAAGTAGGTATAATTGTAGCTCTTAGTCTCAGCCATGATACCATTTACTCAGAGGACTTATTTAGCCTTCAAAATTCAGTTTACGACGAAAAAAACTTATTTGATATCGATGCCAGGAAATCAAAATTTGACTTACATCCATTCATTTTTCTTTCAGTCTACGGTTTCACTTTAACTGGAAACAACTAGTGCTTTTTAGTCTTTCGTGCCAACGTCCAAAGAGTCTGAGCTCCAGGACCATGGATTAGTTTTAAAGCTTTCATTACATCCGAGCAACGACGGGCTATATTGCTAGTATATATATATATATATATATAGTCATCGGCAGACAGATCTGTTTCGCTGTATCACAGCTCATCAGTACGGCTAGACTCCGAATGCTTTTAACCCAGGATTGAAACCCGACCGAATTGGCGTCAGTCGGCAATTCTACCTCTGGGCTATGGGCGTTCGGTAGAAGAAGGCAGACTTTTTAGCGTGTATATTGTCATTATACCCGCCCAATAGCCAGAGTGCTCTAATCCATTACTGAATGAGCGATGCGTACATGCCAGAGTAGCTACTGTTTTTCAAAGTCTACCATTCTTCCTGAGTGCTCAATCAGGGTGTGATATATGAAAAAATAAAGACAGACACGTTATTTCATGGTAAATCGGAGTTCTCAATCAGGGTGTGAGAGCGTGTATATATATATATATATATATATATATATATATATATATATATATATATATTGAATTTTATAGGGTTTATTGAATTTTCTTATATCGTGAGAGTAAGGCAAAATACAGGGATAATTTATTAAAATACACATGAAGATTTTATTGAATATTTATTTATTTGTCATATGTCCCCCTTCTTTTTCAAAACAAATTTTAATTCCGTGCCTGAATGATTCATTAACATGTCGGAGTTTCCCTTGTCATTTTACTGCATTCATATTTAATTCTTTTTTTTTTTTTTTCAAGTAACTCAATACTTCTTGGGCGCGTCTGGTAAACAACTGATTTCAAATGGCCCCACAGAAAGAAATCCAAGGCCGCGACGTCTGTTGACCTCGATCGCCACTCAGCAAATCACGCAGGAGTCCCTTCTACAAAATGAGAGTTCATGGAAAAAAAACTTCGCTCTTAAGATTGGAACACGGATGACATTTTTTTTTTTTTTTAATCGTGTCACCCCCAAGCACTATAGCGCAGGGGGTTACATTGAGGGATTGGGTATAGGAAATGTCAGAAGGAGAGTGATAGACGACTTTGGATGTACATAGGGAGAGAGTTGGAGAGAGTGGGTGTGAGTTAGTGTGTTAGGAGGTGACTATTGACCTTACATTTAAACTCCTGGAGGTTGTAGCCGTCGGGGAAGCAAGCATGCGGTAGGGAATTCCACAGGCGGGAAAATATATTCGTGAAGTTAACATAATGCATCTTAGGTGTAAACGTCTATGCGAGCGAGACGGAATAACAAAGCTGATCTAAATATTTGCCTTATAGTAATAATAATAATAATAATAATAATAATAATAATAATAATAATGGCCACGCTTATTCTAGGATATCCGTCTACCTGGGTAGCTAGCTAATCTAGCTAATCCCCATTGCAAACGCTTGCTCAGGCACAGCTGAGTTTGTTCAACACCCACAAAATCCACCTGCATTTTATACTGCAATTATGCTGAGCAGACCTCAGTTAGAGTTTCTAGAAGAGAGTGCGTTATCCTGTTTGAGCGACAATCTGTACAAGTTTAGGACTGCGTCTGCTATTCAGGACTGCGTCTGCTATTTGGTGTCTGTTATTATTGCATAGCAATGTTTCATGTCAACACAAGATAAAATCATCTTTGATGGTGATATCTTTATGTTAACATCCCTGTAACCTCTCTGAAGACGGCTCATGTGAGCCGAAAGCTTAGAACTAGCATAATAAAAAAAATATTCAAACGTTGGACAATTTTTGTCTTTATTTTCACGTGAAATTAAAGCCAAAATACGATGTTTAGAACGGCTTATGATTAAACATAATAGACATTTATTGTCTGTTATATTTAACATTATATATATATATATATATATATATATAATACTAAAACTCTTATCTTGTATGTGCTCATGTATATATGTGTGCTCCCGAGATACAGCTTTATCTAGTAATCCCCTACCTAAGCATCTGGCAAACAATTCTTATTTAAAAAATGAAGGCCATTAGTTTGGTATAAACAATCTTTCAAAGGACAAGCCATCCATGAAAGAGAAAAAATTTACTAAGAAATTGTTTAAAAAATTACACACACACATGAACACACACATACACACACACACACACACACACACACACACACACACATATATATATATATATATATATATATATATTGTGTATTTTGGCAGCAAATTTTCTTTTAGACATGTCAGTTTAAATAAATTGCAAACGTTATGTCTGCTTTAACACGAGCAGGACCATGACATTACAACATAAAAATAAAAATTCCGTTTCGTATAATTTTCACGTTCTAACATACTCTAAGCAATTTGTCAACCGTTATGTTTGAAGCAGAAAATTTTTTTTAGAAGTAGTGTTATCCGGTCATTTTTTGTTACCATAACTCAAATCCGTGAAGATGATCTCGGAAGGACATTGAAAGTATTGGGTACATTGAGAAATGAATTTTCATAACATCTGTCAACGTTATAATCTTTCAATTATAATACGCGAAAGATTATCCCTGAGTAAGAACAGATTTTATTAAAAATAAGCAGACAAAATGTTTGCACTTTATTTAATTTGACATATATATATATATATATATATATATATATATATATATATATATATATAGGAAAAACTACTAAAAAGTTGTAAGTTTAAAAATGTATTTTTTGACAGTATTTATTTTTATGATCTTAAAATTTAAATTAGAAACGTTTTCGCGATGAGCGTTCGTCCGAGAGATTTTTTACATCACGTGACGCAGAAAGCGACATATTTTTTTTTTAAATCATTTGTTTCTGATGAAAGGCCAAGGATGGTCTGAAATATCAAATATAATAATAAAAATAAATCAATACTGTCAGAAAAATACATTTTTAAACTGACAACTTTTTAGTAGTTTTCCTATACATATTAAGACAGTATACGTAGATCATCACGATGTTATATATATATATGTCTGCATACAATATATGAATATATGCACTGTACGTATTAACACACCGTCTCAATAGAAAGAAAATCAGTTAAAAACTCATTATCCCTTAAGCTCAAATTGCTCCCCTGTTGAGAACGAGCTCCACATTGGAAACCATGGGTTTATACAATACATAATACCCAACCAATTTACAAGTATCTGTCAATCAGTTAAGTTTCGATAATGTCTCGAAAAAGACATGACTGATCGGGCAGAATATTTTCCGACAGTAGGTCAGCATTACTTTCTGCAGTAGACTGGTTGCCACACAAGGCTATAGAAACAAATATGTCTTGATATTTAATCCACAGCTGGAGGGAGAAGCGACGGACTCATACCTTTCCTAAGGGTATTTGTGCGAATGTGAATGCAACGAATTCAACTGCAATGCGAACTCGGCTCCTCGTTTTCTCGTTCCGAACCGATATCCACGACGCACAAACGATACATAATATCCAACCAATTTCGGAGTATATTGAACCTTTAACCTCTTCCGAGTGCAGTCCAAGTTTCATTAAAATTATACAAGGGCTCTTTGATCTAGGGCAGTTTTTTTTAATGTTTTTACGGCACTTTTAATAAGAAATTCAGTATTTATTTTCAATACGCATTCTTACATCAATCCACCATTATAAACAAACTCTTGTTTATTATATTTCAAGGATGTTCCATTTGAAAAACATTCAGAATATATAAGAACGTTAAGAAATGAATTTGTGCATTACAACTTTGGGCATTTTGAATGTAATGGTTAACAAGCTTGTTTTGTTAGCACAGTTACAACTGAGTAGTGAGTTCGTTCCTCATTACGTTCGGCATTGTACGCTTAGGAATCACCACGGCATTAAAAAATTTTTTATAGACAATTACTTGAAAGATGAAGAGATCAAAGGTTTTCAATGACTTCGTGGTAATTAAATAAATAGATGCACGCTGATTTGCTGCCGTCGTGTATTTTGAAACAATGAGAAAAAGAAAAAGAAGTATGTAAAATAAAAAATATATGCTTATTATTTTGAAAAAGCCTGTACCTGTTTTAAGCAATGACTGGGAAGCCTAGTTGAAGAATAAACATTCTTTTGCCGATTTTAAATGCAAATTGAAATGTGTAATTAACAATAAAATTGATAATATTGTTAACTGATCATTTCTAACATAAACTGATTTTAAAGGGAACCCAGTTAATGGGTTCATGAGTGGTCTAGCGCGCACACACACACACACACACACACACACACACACATACACACACACACACATGCAGTACTGTGCAAAAGTATTAGGACAAAAAACTCATCTTTCATGAGGCATATTGACAGAAAATAAACAATTTAATTAAAGTATTTTTATTTACTCAACAAATGATTAAAAAAATACTTGTTACAAAATAAATTTCACATTTAGTATAATAGCCTTTTGTTTGATCACAGCCTTCATTCTGTCAGGCATTGACATCACAAGCTCCTTCAATGTATCTAATGGTATCTCCTGCCAAGCAGCTTCTATTTGTTCTCAAAGTGTTTCTTGTGAAGTAACATTAGATTTATCAATTCGAGAGGAGGGAATAAGAAAAAAATCAGCCATATCCAAGGATAATAGAATAATGAGTAGTTTCAAAATAACTTGTTTAATAGAAAATAGGAAAAATTAAATATAACTTTTTAAATACATTTCTTTTACACCTAGTTTTAAATAATCAATATTTATTAGCAATGTACTTGGTTTTTTCCCTGTATTTGAATTTCAGTGAGGTTTTTAGGAAATCACCCCTGTTCTAATACTTTTGCACACTAGCAGTAGCGTACACAAGTGTTAGGACAGGGGTGATTTTAAACTTTATTTTGATGCCTCATAAAAGATAAAATAGCTCAATAGAAACGAAGAAAAGAGTGCTAGACTGCTACGTGATGTCAGTTCTTCAGTACGGCTGTGAATGCTGGACAATATCATCGAAAATGAGGACAAAACTGGAAGCGGCCGAAATGTGGTTCTACAGAAGGATGCTACGGATATCGTGGACTGAGCATACAAGCAACGGCGAAGTGTTAGAAAGAATGTCAACAAAAAGGAAATTGATGCTGAGCATCAGGAAGAGACAACTGAAGTTCCTGGGACATGCAATGAGGAAGGAAAGCCTGGAGAACCTGATACTGACTGGTCAGATAGAAGGAAAGAGAGACAGAGGAAGGCAGCGGATAACATATTTGCAGGGTCTGATCAGGTGGATGACGGAACGGGGGTTGCCAGGAGCAACAGGAGCAAACATACTAAGAGCCACAAGGGATAGGGAGACGTGGAGATCCATGATCGCCTACGTCCTGAAGGGACAAGGCACATAGAAGAAGAAGTTCTTGTCCTAATACTTTTGCACAGTACTATATATATATATATATATATATATATATATGGCATACGTATGATTTTTCTTGAGAAAATTTATAGGCGTGTTATTCATGAGGTCTGAATAACAAAACACAACTGGGCTTAGAAAGTACGAGCCAACAGGTGTTACTATATTTTTAATGCAAATTTAGTTGTATCTGTGTTTATTGTCTCTACCCTGTCTCTTCCCCCTCCCCTCCCCTCCCTCTCCCTCTCTCTCTCTCTCTCTCTCTCTCTATATATATATATATATATATATATATGTCAGTGGATCTCGTCTCTTTCTTTAACGTCATTTCTCTCTGTGGAATTTTTCCACTGACATTATCATTCAAATTGTTTGATTATATAACTAACATGCGTAAGAAATGTATTGTCAATGACACACACATACGCACACCCAAACAAACACACACATGACATGTGCATGTTTTTGCGTGCGTGTATGTGTGTGAGAGAGAGAAAGAGAGTGTATGTGTGAAAGTTTGTGTGTGTGAGAGAGTGTGAAAGTTTGTGTATTAAAACAAGAATGGTGACAAGAAAGAAAATTTAAAAGAAAGAATGAAGAAAGAAGAATGTGAAAAAGAAAGAATGAACGGAAATTAAAAAGAAAAAATGGTGGGAAAAAGAAAAAGAAAAAAGACAATAAACTAAAAAAAGGAATGGAAGAGGGGAAAATCTGAGAAAGAAAGAAAGAAAGAAAGAAAGAAAGAAAGAAAGAAAGAAAGAGAGAAATAAAAGAAATTCAAAAAACAAAAAGAAAAGCTAAGTAAAACTGCAAAAAAAGGAAGGAAAGAACAAAAAGAAAAAGTGAGAGAAATGATACCGGGGGATTAGTGATAGATAGATAGATAGATAGATAGATAGATAGATAGATAGATAGATAGATAGATAGATATGAAAAGACTAGATAGATAGATATGAAAAGACTAGATAGATAGATAGATAGATAGATAGATAGATAGATATGAAAAGACTAGATAGATAGATAGATAGATAGATAGATAGATAGATAGATAGATAGATAGATAGATAGATAGATATGAAAAGACTATATAGATAGATAGATAGATAGATAGATAGATAGATAGATAGATAGATAGATAGATATGAAAAGACTAGATGAATAGATATGAAAAGACTAGATAGATAGATAG